>CM052710.1:72637623-72677859 GCA_028551405.1 Uromys caudimaculatus
CCCGGATCCCGGCAGATCCGGGCGGGTCTGGGCGAGAGGTGCTGCTCCCCTCAACCCCACTCACGATCTTTCCAGGCTCCTGGGTGGGTACCCCTCTCCGGTTCTCGATGGCTACCGACTCCTGGCGGCGCAGACAGAGGTTTCCGCCTTTCTATGGCGCTCGTTGGCTACCGACTCCTGGCGTCCCAGGCAGAGGTTTCCCCCTTTCTACGGCGGGCTCTCGTTGGCTACCGACTCCTGGTGTCCCAGGCCGCCAATTCTTTTTTTTTAAAGTTATTTTATTTATATGATGAGTACACTGTCTCTGTCTTCAGACACACCAGAAGAGGGCATCAGATCCCATTACAAATGGTTGAGAGCCACCATGTGGTTGTTGGGAACTGAACTCAGGACCTCTGGAAGAGCAGCCAGTGCTCTTAACCGCTGAGCCGGATGATGTCATCTTGAAGGCCACTGTGGCCACGTCTTTTCCCACATGTATGGAGAGACAGTTTTTTCAGCTTTATAGTCATGAAGTAAGGGGGAGCTAGAGAGGTAGACACTGAGGAGCAGGCAGGTATGGTAATTTGGGAGGAGAAAGATACCACAATGCTGACTGGCATCCAGAAGATGCTGGCCAGATATTACAATGCACATAGACTGGCACATAGCAAGTGCTTGTGACTTATTTGTTGAGCTCCTTAGTCTAGAAGTCTCCATCATCCAGCTGAGTGTGCTAAGCAGAAAACATGCTTGGTATTACTCTTCGAATAAATGAATGAATAGCATAGTATGACTACACTTCCAGCTAGGTGAAGAGGAGCTCATAACTGAGGAACTGAGGATGCCCAATATCTTTTTTTTTTTTTTTTAAATAACTTTTACCCATTTTCTCAAAGTATGTCAAAACAGGGTGATAGTGAAGAAAAAGGCTTTAAATCATCAGGCAGTGACTTCAGAAGCAGCTGGCTGAGTAATATTCAGAAAGCAATAAGTAACCACGTCATTTGAGTTTTGTGGGAGAGCAGAGTGAGATCAGTGTGCAGTCTTATGCTGGACAGCTGGTGTGTAGTTGAAAGTGCCTGTGCTGTCTTTATCCATGATGCCAATTTTTATTGAGCAGCTTTTATTTTTTTTCCGACCCTGTTTTAATGCAATAGGTACAGGAGAATGAGACAGATGCAGGCTTTGGCCTCAAGGAGCTTTTGCCTCAGTGGAATGAGCTGGCAATGCTAAAATACATAGACAAACAGCTAGTCTGAGGAAATGATGCTGGCCACGGGGATGACAGAGAAGAGAGAGAAGTGAATGGGATCTCTTGGTTGGACTGGAAGAAAGCTTCTAAGGGAAGACATATTTCTCTGAGGTCTGAATCTCAGAAGACATGGCATCATTTCACGCAGATACGATAGTACTTTTTAATCTGTTGTAGAGGGAAATGAATGGGCCAACTTGATAAACTTAACACAGTGCTTCAGGCAGAGCAACCGACAAATACAAAGGCCAAGAGTTCAATGTCTTTGAGGGATGGGAAGGAGGCTCTGTAGCAGGGTAGAAAGTGGGCGGGGAGAATAGTGGGGTGTGGGAAGAGGTTAACCTCATTCCCTAGCCACTTAAACTGTACTATGATGTCAGTCACCGCATTAGGAGCCAGGAATGCAAGCACGAAAGGGCAAAATCTACTTCAAAAAGCTCTCAGCCTACCTAGGTTCACCAAATTTTGTCAGGGGAGATTTCAAGTGAATTGATTTTTTTTTTAAATAACCACAGTTTGATTGTATTTCATTCCCATTGTATCCTTGCTGGTATATATAACTGAGTTAGAGACAGAGAAAGACATCGCTCAGGCTTTCTCCATAAAGGAAGCAGGAGACAGCTGAAGAGTAAACATGGAGCTTGCTCACCAGAGAAAAATTGGTGAACTTCCTTTTCACTGAGACTAAACCAACACTTTGTACATGAACTGACACAATGTTTTAGAGTATAAATGAGGGTGCTGCCCATTAGAACCCAGAGTGGCTGCTCAGACTCTCTGCTTGTGATGGATTATAGTAGAAACCATGCTCCAGTACTTTCTACATTGGCTGTCCTTGGATATTTTCTGATTTCTACATGCAAAGTCAGTGATAGGTATCACGATGTTTTATTCATGTGACTTTGAGGGTCCAGAGGCCTTAGAGGAGCAGAGGAGAATTTATCTGTGAGATAGAAAAGGGTAGAGTCCAAATTGATCAGAACTTAGGCTCAAATCAGGACACAGTGAGATGTCAACCTATTTCCTGCAAGGACATCTGTCCCCCCTCCCCCCCGTGACCTTACATCCATCCTCATAGTTTTAAATACCACCTGTAGACTGACAATTTTGGAATTGCATTTATAGCATAGACATTCTCTTGAATATTCAATGCTAGTTGGAGATCTCAGACATCTCTAACTTGACATGACTCTGCCAAACCTATTCAGAATACATTTCTTATTCTTCAAGATCTCTGTCAACTCTATAACCACCTACCATTTGTTCCTGGTTTAGCTTTTCTCCTCACTCCTCATACCCAGTATCTTGGCAATCAACTAAATCTTGTAGGCTCTAGTTATGAATGTCTCGGGTCTTTCTCCCTCATTGCCATATTGAGCCATTGCTCAACTCCTGATGTCTACACCCTGCTCTGGAGACTCATGCTGCATGTCTCCTCTTTAGTTTTGTCCTCTCATGGTCCATTATCTACAGAGACAGTTTGAGTAAATGCAAGTTAGATTAATTATGCCGCCATCTCTTGACACACATATTTAAAAGCTTTCAATGGTGCTTTGAATATCATTCATAGCATCCCCCCTGGTTTACAAAGTAAAAAGTTCTTCCTACTTACTTCTGCAATCTTACACTTTGTGCTTTCTCTGTTCATGTCTAAATTCTGGTCACAGTGGCCTTCTGACTACAAGGCACACCAAGCTTATTGGTGCCTTAATATATCATGTTTGGAATAAGAAATCTTCTCGAATATCTCTGTGTAGTGAACTCCTTCATTCTTAACCAAAAAGTAACACCTTCACTTCTTCCAATACCTAATGTAACATTTTCACCAATACAATCCCCTAGTATATTGTACATTTTACTCACAGAAATTTCAAAAGTTCAAAATAACACTCTTGTTTTATTGTAGTTGTCTATCTGTTCATATTACAATATGACCCACAGATAAAAGAAAGTCATTCATTTTGTAAATGTATTGTCTTCCTGGCAGTGAGCAGGCCTCCTCCCACAGTGAGCCCAGTGTTGAATGATAAATGTGTCAAAGCTTCATAGTGGTTGTAAACATGAGATCCATGCTACATTGTAGCAATCCCTATCAGTCTTATTCAAGTAGTATTTATTGAGTGGAATCTGAAGGTATCTCATTTTTCTCTGACAGTACTGGGAATTGAACATAGGGCCTCATGCTAAGCAAGCTGTATTACTGAGCTATGGCCCTACTATGCACATATCTCAATAGTAAAACATTTTCATCAGTTTCCCAGACTTGAAAAAATTGTCCAAACACTCACTATAGGAGAGCCATAGATTACCCGTGTATTTGTGTACAACCACTGAATACTCGTAGGAACGAAATTTTGACTTAGGTTTTCCCATCTAATGCAAGTTAGTATGTTGGGTAAATCATTTCCTACCTGTGTTTCTCAAATTTTGGCATCTAGCTCCTATATGTGTTAGCGCTGAGACCTTTGACAAAGCACCCAGTGTCTCCTGGCTCCAGGATGCTCAGGGCAAAGAATAACTCTAAAAAGTAAGCTCCCATCCTAGTTCCTGGGATGTTTCCTTATTTAGAAAAACCTGGGCCTGTTTTCTCATTTAGAAAAAAAAGGGAGTTTTTGAATATGCAATTAATTCAAGAATATAGGGGTAAAGAAATCATCTTGAATTATCCAGAAAGTTCTTAAATCTAATGAGAAGTTCCTTATGAGATAGAAGCCAGGGGAAATTTGAACACAGAAGTCAATTTGATCTTTGAAACAGATTGTAGTGATGAAGCCGCAAGTCAAGGAACGCCAAAAGTCAGTAGAAGCTGGAAGAGCTGACTGGCAGCTTTTCTCTTGTGTCCCTAACAAAGCATAGCTTTAGGTGACCTGGAGTTTCCAGACACCAGAACTACCATGAAAGAATTTATTTCTGGGGCATTTTGCTACAGTAGCCTTAAGAAACCAATGTGACAGTCCTCTCCGAGCTGCAGCCCTATAAGCCTAAGACTCACCTTGTGGGCAGTCTCTAATGTCATCACATCTACTGACCACACTGGGCCAACACAGTAGGATTAAGTGACTAATGTGTAGTGCAGTAGAAACAGATGTGGGGGACAATAATATGCAAATCCCACTGCAAGGCCTCCTTAAAGAGACAGTGTTCACATGTTCTCCCCATGTAGCTGGCACTTTTCCTTCTTCCCCCTTGCTTCTTTCTCTGTGCCCTCTCATCCTGAGCCCTTTACAGCCATTTTTTTTTTTTTTTGGTGTGTGTGCATGTGCCTGTGTATATGCACACATATGTGCGATCTCTGCCACTTTCCAATCCCTTTAGACAATGGAGTAACAAGAGTTTCAGGAGGTTCAGTCTTGTCCTAGGTAATATAAAAACTTCCCCCAGTAATATAAAAACACTAATAGAAACAGCAATAGTAGCTAGCAGTAACTGCTATCCTGAAGGACCCCCCCACCAAGAAGACACCTGACCAGAACCAGCAGATTACACAGAAACCTCACAATTTATGTTTTGCACTATAAGCAATTACTGTCTATTTTGCCATGTTGCCTATTGCAAAGTCTTATGGGAAGCCAAAATTTTGAGGGTAAACATTTTAATCTGTTACCATATACCTGCACCTTTAGGCCAGAAGAAGTCCAGAAAAAAGCAACAAACAAACAAACAAAAAGCAGCCACCATATTCTTAAAAATAAAGGAAAAGAGTGAAATTTGCCCTCCAAATTAATCGACAGGACTTTAAACAAAAAGTCTTCCTAGGGTTGGAAGTGGAGAGAGAAAGGCACTGATTACCAGGGAATGGACTATCCAAAGGCTGGCTGTAAAAACTCTGTGGTTGCCCATGGGTGTCAGAATTCATCTATCACCTTTAGCAGACCCAGAGTCAGGGGCCCCGCTGGGACCGACAACATATGCTAAGTCTTCCCCCTGAGTGCTTTGCCCGCTACAGCAGCTGGGCCTAGACATCCACTCCACATGGCTCCACTGCATCCGTCCCACAGATGTGCCAAATGCCCTGGAGGCTACCTGTGGTTGTATGCACAATGGATTGTGCTCACTTTTTACATCAATACCTGTTCCTTTGGCTCCGAAAGTAACTTTCCAAATTAATCTCCACCTGTGTCTCTCTGCTCCCCCAGACTGCTGGCTTGGGTGAATTGTTTGCTCCGAGTAGTTCCTGTGCCACTTTTCAGTCCCTCTGTGCTTGACCTTAATACATGTTATCTCAGAGTTATTTGCATCCCTCTCTGGTCTTACCCCTCCCTAGGGGCCAATGACTTTTATTTCATATAGTTCATGTCTTCCCAGGTATATAGCACTCCTTCTTGCCCCAAAGAGATTCTTAGTGGTTTTGTTATTGAACAACTACTTACTTTGTAATAATTTGTGGCGGGACATTCTATAGCAATGGTTGTGTGAATTAGGAGCAAGGAAAAGGCTGGCTGTCCTTATTAGTGAGATGGAAATGCATTGAAAGGTGTTAGGTTAGTAATTGGGACCATTATTTTAAAAACGTTTTGAAAATATTCAATTTTCCCTCTCTATTGTTCAGCATCTAGGGATTTCCTTTTGCTTTCTGAATTTAGGTCCTTTGTCCCCACAGACACGGTAGTGCCGAATGTTATTGCTGTCTTTCTCAGCTCAATTCAACTCTAATGGAAAACATCACACATCACACATTCTGAAGTGGCATTAATTAATGCTGATGCTCTCTGCTGACATTTCAATAAAAAGTGCTTAGTTAAGGGATGGGGCAAGCTCTTCCAATTCTAACACAGCTTGTAATATGAATCTAAAATCAATGACTGGATGACTAGATTCAGGTGCCCAATCAAGCCATTCATGAATGCTTCCTGCCTAACTCTTGGACATGAAATATATAACTCACAAAAAGAACGGCCAATTGGATAATAAGGTCAAAGGCCCTGAAGAGCACAGCTTTATGAAGCTTGGTAGAATTTAGAGTTTTCAGCTGGAGGAATGATTTTCTTTCTTCCTTTTGATTTGTGGATTCCCTCATCATGCACATCCATTCAAGCTGGTGTTTTCTGGTTAGGATGCTGGATATCATCTGATGGAATGCCGGTGATGTACCAGATACTCAATCACAAGTTCCATTATTTATTGTATTACCTAAGCAGGAAAATTGGCATTGTTATAATGATGAAAATGAGAATAGAGATTACTTGTGGGGTTTCATATCTTGATTTGATACTACGTGTACATTATCTCATAAAACCCTAGCATTTCAAGGTTGAAAGTCAATGTATGCACTTGGAAATTTATAACTAAGTAACTTTGGCTAGTACCCATCTGTTTAGGAGTCAGTTTCCTCATCTATAAAATGGAATTAAGATAAGTAGCAGTCTTTTAAGGGTTAAATGTGATCATAAAGTACTGCAAGGCCTATAATCAATATACTAATGGTAAAAATCGTAATGGTAAAAATTGTCTGGCATTATGATATACCAGAAATTCCTCTACACAGACATGTTTTTATTATCTCTATTTCACAGATTAAAAGCGGAGTAAAAAACTTGACATTTGGCATAAGCTAAAATGTGGCAGAATGAAGGATTTGATTCACTAACATCAGCTGTTGTTAATACTGTAGTCCAGAGTTTTCAGTACAGTGTTCTATACAAAGTCCATATCAAAGAAGTAGTTTTGCTGTTTGGGAGGGATTAGAAGGTTTGGCCTTGCAGAAGGTGGTGTGTCACTTGGTAGGCTTTAAGGTTTTAAAAGTCCATGCCTTTCCTAGTTAGCTCTCTGCCTCCTGTTTATGGATCAGATGTAAGCTCTCAGCTACTGCTCCAGCACCATGCCTACCTGCCTGCTGCCATGCTCCCTGCCATGATGGCCATGGACTGTAACCCTCTGGAACTGAAAGCCTCAAAGTCTTTCTTCTAAAAGTTACCTTAGTCATAGTTTCTTTTTACACCAATAGAAAATAAACTAAAATGTTCTTTACAGAATTTGAAAATGATAGAAAAAATTTAGTATCTTACATTTTCTTGTCTTCATTATCTTGAGCTTTCTTGAGTCTGAGTTTCTTGAGAAAATTAAAGCAACTCTGGTTTAATTAAAAAGAGTTTGAGAATTCATCAAAAAAAAAAAGAAGTAGTTTTGGATTGACAAATTATAGGCAGTATATTCTTACAAGAAAAGAAATTTGAGTCTTGCTTCATGGGCTCTCCCCTTTTCCTTGATTTGGCTAAAACAACTGTAATTTATTTCTGATCAATGCAGCAGAGATAAGTGGCTCCCCTTAGAGTCTCAGTTTTTCCTCAGTCCAAGTACAAAGTGCTCCCTTGCTACCATTTAGGAAAGGTGATATCAGTAGAAGAAACACATTTAAAGCATCCACACTTCAAAGCCCAGACTTACCTCTTCCTGGAAGCTTTGTAATTTCTCTGGTTTTGGATCCCTATAGAGCTCTCTGCCCATAAGGTTTCTTCTACTCATTATATGGGATAATAATACATAATTTAGTGGACCTTAGTCTTGCTTAAGAATTATAGTCTGATCCTGTGGTCAGACTGTCCTATAGTTCCTTACAGTATTTCTTGGGAGAAGCTTATAGTAAATTTGTGCAGCTCTGGCTGCTTTAGGTTCTGCTACCCGCAATTCCTGTGATGTATTCAGCAGTCAGGGTTCGCCTGTGAGCATAAACTCTGCCCACAGAAGCTTCCAGAGATACAAACTCCACTGGACATTAAAGTGAGTCTACTTTTCTTGTAGTAGTTAGGATACTGCCACTCTCTACAATTGGTGGCTTCACTTCAATCTCATTGATTGACCAGTACCTGCATCTCAAGTCCTTTCATGTCATCTGTTTCTCTAGACTGTGTGGAGCACCTGTCCCATGCAATTGTAGACAGACTGAGCAATGGAGTCATGTCAGATCTTTTCATATATAGCTCTCATTTAGTACAGGAATCACATATTTATCTTCTGAGATTTGTGTCTAATGTTTACCCTCCCCGTGAGATGCTAAACTCCAGGAGGGAACAGACTGTGTTTTGTATTTACCTTCTTGTATTCAGAGTTAGCATCATGCAGAATGCAGCAATGGTGTACATGAATAGAACAAATACTTATCTATTTTCCTGAACTCACAAGGCCATATCTAGTGATCTAGAACAGAAACACAGAGATATTCATTCAAATCAATTACAGGGAAGAGTCCAGTTACCCACTGTGGCCCTGACAATATGGACCTCAATCAGATAAACTCCAAAGATGGATTCCTAGTTCAGGTCTCAGTTTTTGTTAGGAGAACAAAGCCCACAGGATCTTCCCAAACAGATTAGAAATTTTAGAATTGGGAGTAGTATCCATTTCATGTTAGTGCCTCCTGTGCTATCGTAGTACCTAGCAAGGAAGCTGTGTGCAGGAAATATTTGTTGGATAAGAGCAAGCATGAGCAGCCAGGCTAGTCAAGGTTACTAACAAGGAAGGTGGAGGTCTACTTATTTTGATAAGTGCTCCAGGCACATGCGTGGAAGGGGTTATCTCCAACACCTCTCTCTTTGCTCACCTCCCTGGACATACTTCATAACACTTTCCAGTAGGTGCTAGGAAACTATTTGCTAAACGTACAGATGGACCATGGAAAGCTGAAATGAAGCTGAAATGAACACCTCATGGATGTCTCCTTCCACACCAGGTAAATGCATTTTGGAATCTCCAAAGTTGTGAAGGCCTAACAAAACTACTTAGCCTAGAGTCATGGAATTTTTCTTTTAGGGACTATCAGGCCAGATCCTGTTGACTATGTCTGTATGTAAAAATCCAGAACATGTCAAGCCCATAGCTTGTTTTCAAGTCTACCTCTATTAATAGTTTGTAGTCAGTCACAACTTTGTCCTCTAGAGGTCTCATGGCAACGTTTAGAGATATTTTCCTGCTACAAATGGGATAATTCTACTGCTAACTGAATGGGACAAAACCAGCTATTTCTGTAAATCTTATAATAAATGCATAGGACATTATCCCTACAGAGGAAACACTTAATGGTATTTAGGCTGGGGAACTGCTGCCTGGACACGTCCAACACAAAGTCAAGGGAGCTATTAAGTCCACTAGAAACCTAGTATCCACTACATAAGGCACTTGAGGTTTTTTTTCTGATTTCCTGGCTGAAAGGTGACTTGCTAAAAGACTTCAGCATCCTGAATTCTGAGTGCATCCTTGAGGAGGTAGCTCCAGTTCACACTTGTTCCCAGCACTGCAGGATGTAGAGTTCCTTAGTCAGAGTGACCACACTGTGTTCCTCTGGCTTTCCATTTTTCTCTTGCTGCGATTAGGAGAGGGAATAGGTTTCTCAACTCTGCATCTCTTGTAACCCCAGCCCAGGTAAGCACAGGAGGGAAAACAACTAGGGGTCAACGGATAGCATTCAGCTGTATGCTCAGAAGGAAGGAGTTACTTTCAACTGACCTTACTCGTCTGCCCCTACTCCAGGAACAGAATCTTCCCCAGTGTCTTCCCTGCCGCACTCTCTTACTCTAAGAGCTTCTGTTGGTGCATCTGGAATGACACCCTTATAACTATTGGGCCTGAGCGTCACTAGCTACCATATGACCTTAGACTTGTATGGAGGAGGAGGATACCACCAGTCAGGTTTCATTACTCCCTATGATCTGCTATTACCCTAGTGAACATTGCCATGAGGATCTTCTGGTGCCAAGAACTATATTAAGGCTGTATCATATGATTTAATCTTCACTATAATTAATTTGCTCTCCAGAGGGTAAGTTGAAATATACAAAGTAATGCCTTCTTTAAGGTCCCACTGCTTGTAGAATAATTGAAACCTGTTGATCTAGCCATGGAAATCTGTTTTAATAATTGGAGAAAAAGAGCTCTAGATCATGTGAGGTGCTATGAAAACAATTTATATTTTATTCATTGAACTCATGTTTATTGAATACCTCTGTATATTTTAACTTAATTTAATGCTTACTGCGCTAGAGGTAATAAATACCAAGGTCTCTTCAATTCTATCCCTTTGGAATTCATAGAGAGCCAGAGATCAAAGTGCTGATACCAGTCTCTGATCTGGCCTACCATCTCCTAGTGGCTTCCTGAGTTCAAAGGCTTTGTCCACGACAAAAACCAAACCAAAACCACTAAAATATTCTACACATGTACTTATACATAGAGATGAGTGTATCTACTTGGCCAAATTACTTCTAGAATGGATGAGGGTTACATGTTCTTATGACTCCAAAGATCCATTAAAAAAATTGCCTCAAGTCCTATTTGTAGTCTTATGGTAGCTTGTGTCTGTCCTTCTCAGTAATTGCCAAACACCAGTTCTGTAGTCATTGTATGACAGAGCATGAAATAGGTCCTATTGTTTTGCACCATTTTTGTTCACTATTTGGTTCCCTGTGTCTCCTTCAGTGATGCTCTATAAATATTATTTCAGTGTTCAAACTTCAGTTCTTACTATGTGCCAATTCCTAACCAAGACACTCTATATACATGTACGTACATTAGTCTAACAGCTTCCAAAGAAGGAAGTAGCCTTAGGAACCCACAGTAATATAGCTCGTTGGGGTTGTAACTCAGGCTTATCCTGGTGCCAAGTTTGAATGCTAGACCTGTGTAACTCTGCAGTCATCTAAGAGAACATGATTGACAGTGAAGCCTTTAGACTTAAGATTCAGTCTGTTGAGCTGGCTCCATGACTCCTCAGTTGTTTGACCTTGGGGCTACATGCCCACTCTGTGACTTAACCTCTTTGTATATAAAATAAGGATCAAACATTATCAAGGTACCTTATGGTGTTATGTGAGGTTATCTGTGGCACTTGCCAAAGACTTAGAATCATGCTCAGCACACTGTATGTATCTACATGTAAACATGTTTCACTCTCCTTTGGATTAAGAAGGGGTTTAAAGTCTACATGTCATTGCACATCAAATTCACAGTTTGCATATTGAATGTCCAAATTTCATAGGAAATACTAAAATTTAAATAGGGGTGATTAAAATTATGTAGCCATAATTAATACTAGTGCATGCCTCCTACATGGCAGTTCAACATATCCATATTAAGCTATATTCGGGACTTAATGGGACCTTGTTAAATTTAATTGTCTTATTAAATCTAAATTAAGTGTATGTTAAACTATTTAGATCATTCCTGGATTTTAAGTTGTCTGCTCAGTTTAGAAGTTGAACCAATGTTGTTTTCAATACTGTTGCTTTGTGGTTAGGCACAAATGAACTGGGCATCTCTGACTGCAGTGCACCTGCCTGGGAGAGCTGCCTGGGACTCATCCACAAGCTCAGGAGCCAGAAAACTGTCTTGATGTTTGCCAAGACAGCAGACATAGAGGAATAGGAGGCTCTTAAAAGCATTTACCTGGTGCTTAAGGCAGTCTGGGATACCACAGAGAATTCCACTCTCCTGTCTGTGGGTGACAGCTATGTGTGTGAGCAGACAGTCCTAGATTTGAGATTGGGACTATATGAGAGCTCTCCAGAGAACCGAAGCAACAGAAGGAATATGTTTGATGAGTGACAGCCTCAGCTAATAGTGGAGGCTGACAAGTCCTGCCCTCTGTAAGCTGGAGAACCAGGAGAGCCAGCCAGTGATGTCTATGGCACAAAGCCTAAGATATGGATGAATGGATGGTTCAAGGGTGAGAGGATATCTCTCTCTCTCTCTCTCTCTCTCTCTCTCTCTCTCTCTCTCTCTCTCTCTCATTTTTGGTTCTTTAGTTCTACCTAACCTCTCAACAGATTAGAATGGAGCCATTCATATTGGGGATAGCCACCTACTTATTCAGTTCATTTCTTCAAATGCTAATCTCTTCTGGGAACAGTCTTATAAACACAGCCAGAAACAATGTTTAACCATATTTCAGGGTACCTTGAGCCTGGTCAAATTGATGTATAAAATACCACTATTTGGAAGGAGGACTTTGTGTAGAGCTAATTGCGAATCAAGTGACATTTCTTTGGCACAAAGGATATCTGTGTCCTCTGACATGGATCAAGGTCAGCAGCTATTTAGCATTGGACATGAAGAAGAGCTTCCAGGCAGGGTTCTGGAGTGTAGTCAAGCCTGAATTTGGCCTTTAATAAAGAAATATATGTACCCCCTCAGAGGGAATAAGATTTAGAAGACAGAAACACAAGCTGATTGGGCATTTTAGAATATTGCCCAAGAGCTCTCCAGAGGATGAATCCATTCTCTAGTGAAGATACCATGAGAATAATAATACATAGCCCTGATGGAACTCTTACATGTGGTAGGCATTTGACTACTAAGCCATTTAACCCACTCTCTACCCTGTTCGCATGGCTGCTATTATCCTATCCATTTCACAGTGGAGGGAAGCAGGGGTGAGATGGACCATGTGTATAAGTTGTCCAAGTTCAGTTTGCTGGTAGTGTCAGAGTCCAGCTTTGGATTAGAGCAATCTATATTCATTACCAATATCCTACACTGCCTCTGGAGTTCACTGTGCCCTTTGCACATATTTATGGCAACAGAACACTGGTTTGCCTTCTGTTAGGGTAGGGGTGGTTTCCTTTTCTCATGGAGGAGTTCAATAGAATGTTAGTGAGATTAGCTCCATTTTCAAAGAAAAGAGAAACACAAATGGGGAACAAATTTACAGAGATGCATAGTTCAACTTAGTGAAAGAGAGAATCTAACAACAAATTAGAATCACAATGGAAAACAATACATACAGCTGTGATAAAGAATGAACAGTTCTCTAACACCAAAATGGAAATTCCGAATGGGGGAAGAAAACGGGACATTAAATACCACAAAAACGAAGGGACAGAGACAGAATTATGGGCAGAGATTCTCCTATCCATTCTCCAAATAAGTTTGTGTTGGTGTTTACAATGCAGGACTTTGCTATTAAGAACAGTTGCTTTTGGTAAGAATACTATTTGGGAAAGGAGGGTAAAGGAGAGAGGTATAATATTCTAAATAGTTTTGGTCTCATCACTGAAATTTGGCACCTTGTACTTATATGACTTATTAAAAGTGTATTTTTTAAATGTAGAGATGAGGTTCAGATCCGGCTGTGTTCTGAGGTGGGAACAGAGGAGAATTTTCAAATACAACGTGACAGTATTGGAAGTAAATAGTACTTTGGAAGGAAGATGGGGATTTCTAATCTGTTCAACCAATCTGTAATTTTGTCATTGTAAAATGGCTGAACTTGGCAATTTCATCATAGTCCTTATAAGGACAAACCTGGAGCATGCATTGCTGAGTTATCTGAGGGTTGACAGGGGATCCTGGACCATGGGCATGGCCCTGGTAACCTAAAATGTATGGGGCAGACTTACCTTCAATATTATAGTTTTAGTAGTTATTTATTCCTCTAAAACCATAAAATGCTATATTCATCCTTAAAAGCATTCCTTTTTCTTAAACATTAAAATAAATTTTATTCACATTCTTAATAAGGTATAGAGACTGTAAAAAGCTTAGGCTAACAGCTATTAGTCTTCCTTAGTACTGCTTCTAATTTTACCACAAAAGTTATTTCCCCAAAATGTCAAACACAGCTGGAATGAAAGGGTTTTTGAAAATGTGGCAATGTAGTTTATGGAAATCTACCACATTATAAGCCTTCTGGAAAGATAGAGGGATTTGACTGTGTGGACTGTGAAAGAAAGGAACATACAACCAAGGTTACGGAATTAGGTCCAGATTTCAAGAAGAAAATTACAGCTAAAAAAAATTGAAGACATATTAATAGTAAGATGTTTTTCTATGGTGATGACAACAGTGGTGGTGGTGATAATGATGGCTATGCATAGGTGGAGGTTAAGTCCTTAACAATCCGCCCGACGATGCACCAAGACAACCTGGCATAGTTCCAAAAACAGTGGGGAAAAGGATCATTGGAGCCTTGCTTTGCTTTGCCTTTCCTTTCCTTTCCTTTCATGCAGGCTAGCCTCTAACTCATAAGTATCCTTTGCCTGCTGAGCACTGAGTGGTGGTATTAAAGGCTGTCACTCCCTAGTTTTTTTTTTTTTTAACATTCTTTTATAATATTATTCCAACAGTGAGAGTCACTACTAAGTATCTGAAATTAAAATAGCCATAGTTCAAGTAAAGTAAAATGAGTAACACTGCTACACAAGCAAAGATGAAAGAGCCTGAATGAAGAGGGTAGCAATGTCCTGTCTAAAGACTGACTATGGCCAAGGACAAATTGCTACCGCTGGAACAGAAGTACCAGGGCTGTGCTGGAGGACTTCGAATCAGAAACGCTCAGACCCCAAAAATCAACCTACAAAGAAAAAGAAGAAAACATAAAGATTGCTGCCCCTTAGCTTACCTGAAGTCAGAACAGGATGGGAACGAGGCACTAGGGAGAGTGAGAACAGAAGCAAGGGAAATGGCTCAGGTAGGCAGCAAAAGAAGCCTTGGGACCAGGGATGGGGCTCAGCTGGTCAAGTGCTTGCCTAGCCTGCAGGAATAGATAACCTGGGTGTGGTGATTGACACCTGTAATCCCAGCCCCAGCAAGTTAAGGGCAGACCCATCAGCTGGTTAAATCATCCTTGGCTACATAGCAAGTGCAAGGCCAGCTTAGACTACATGAGACCCTGTCCCAAAGGAGAAAAAAAAGACTCTCTGGAAATTTCCAGAAAAACAAGGGTATCAAATGTTAGGATTACCTAGTAAATGTTTTAGTTACCTCACAGCCAAAATTATCTTAACTGGAGTTTTGATTTCTATGGATTTAGAATTCTCCACACAAGAGTATGAGAAACTTTAAAAGATAGCTCTCTATTTTAAGGATGTCAGTGTTAAAAAAAACATGGGAATGTAGTGTGGAAGAAGCTAGAGAACAGAGAGGATCACTCAAGTAAGGATGTGGTGGTAACTGCTGGCGGCGAATGACACCCCCAGATCAGCTCTAAGTGAGCTTTCCCCTGCCTTAATGGACTGACCTACTTCCTTCATTCCACCCTAAACATTCAGCCTTGCCTGAATCATTCTTATCTTCCCATGTCAATCAAACCAAGATATTCTCAGCAGATCCTTCGCCTTCATTCATTGTCTTTCAAGAAATGTGGGCTAGTTTGCTAGGGCCACCATCACCAAATACCCAAAGTGAGTGGCATAAAGGAGGGAAAACTTCCTGTTCTGTCTTTAGAGATGGGAAGTTTGAGACAAAGGTGTTGGGGAATAGGAGTGGTGAAGGGCTATTCCGTGCCTCTCCTCAGCTTTGGAAGCCTCATGGCAATCTTTGAAAGCCCTTGACTTGAAGAAGTTATCATTCTGCCTCTACGTTCATCTCTACATGGACACACCACTATTCAGCTTTCTCCTTACAAAGACATCTGCCCTCTTGGATCATTTTGTAACTGTTCTATCAAGGATAAAATGCCTTTTCTATAAAGGGCTACAAACCAAATATTTTAGGGTTGTGTAGATATTATATAATCTTTATGACCAATCAAGGTCTTTTTTGTTTTCAACTCTTTAAAAAATACAGAAAATATTGTTAGCTAATAGTTCATAGAAAAGAAAAGAAAAGAAAAGAAAAGAAAAGAAAAGAAAAGAAAAGAAAAGAAAAGAAAAAGAAACAACAACTAAAACAGGATTCCTGACTATTATTGGCAGTGGGCTATAGTTTGATGGTTCTTAATCTTAAATGGAAAATTTTAGTCCAATGCTTTATTTCCTATGATCTTTGTTCTCCAGTGAGACGGTCAAGGTTTTTACGATTCTTAATATGAGTGTCAAGTTTTGAAATAAAGGTTCTGCTTGACATTAGATGTGACTCTGAAGTATTAAAGACATTCTAGAACAGTTTAGCTGTGGCACTGCCTGTCTCTCTTGAACACCCAGTCTAACTCAGCTGAAAAGCTATAGTGCTACATGTAGAGTGGACTAGAATTAAAGTAAAGAAATGTTTTGAGATGTTTCACTTTGTTTAAACCTTACACAACACATGCATGTACCAAAACAGTACATGGTATCCCATCAATATATGTGCAATATTCTGTACTTTTAAATAATAATGAAAAAATATTTTAAAAAAAATCTTGAGAAAAGCTAACACTATATGAACTGGCCATCAAAGAGAAATAAAGGCAAAGTCAAAAGAAGGTCTTTCTGGGCTACTTCTTGTTCTCAGGGTGTGTGCTACATAAGCTCCTAATGTGCTTTGCTGATGGGCACATTCTTTTCTCTTCTAGCTGATAACTAAATTGGTGGTCATTTGAAGTTTCTGAGATTATCTTGACAATTAAGATTCCTCAAATGCTTGAGGTACCAAATATTGATCTCTGTACACAAGTAGGTGTACATAAATAAAATCTGTAAGTGGAAAACTAGCAGTAAGTGGCATATACATACTATGGCCATAACCCACCTTGGCTACTCAACTCTAATCTCTCTCTCTCTCTCTCTCTCTCTCTCTCTCTCTCTCTCTCTCTCTCTCTCTCCCTCCCACCCCTCAATTAAAGTTGGCCTCAACTTACTGTTCAGCTGAGGATGACTTGAATGCCTTTTCCTCTAGCTTCTACCCACCTAAGTATAGGAATTATGGTCCTGTTTTACCACACCCAAGTCCCTAAAGATTTTTTAAAAATATTTAATTAGTGTATGTTTGTGTATTTTGTATTTTAATTAGGTGTGTGTTTGTGCAAGTGAGTGCAGTGTCCCTAGAGGTCAGAAGAAGGCATTGGATGCTTTTAGCTGGAGTTCCAGGCAGTTGTGAGTGCCTACTATGGATGTTGGAAATAGAGGTTGAGTCATCTGTAAGAGTAGTATTCAAGCACTGATCCATCTTCCCAGCCCCTCCCCCCAACTTGGGATGTCTTAAAACCTTTTTATTTTGTTTATAAAATGTTTATTTAGTTCTTAAAAGAGTGTTTGTTGACTTTTCACTTCTAGGTGACTTTTCTGGCATGTAATCAAATTTTCTTGTAAGCTTCTCACTTATTTTCTCAGCCATAACATCAGAAGTAAGGACATGTATATCACTAAACAATTTTTCATGCAGCTACTTAGCTATTTAATTGTGAACGGACTTAATCATGTTTTTAAATTTGACCCAATTTTCTAGAATTCTTCCAATGCTTGATTTTTAAACTATTTGCATAATTTTTTGTTATTATAACCAGTTCACTTAGAAAAGTATGTTCAATTCAATCTGTCTTTCCTTCTATTTGAGTATGCTTTCGTAGATAAGGTCTAGCAAGAGGAATCATTGGCTTGAAGTAAGTGAATATGTTTAAGACTCTTATTCGGATTTTAGATATTATTTTTCCTTCTACATCTCAGTAATTTACTGAATAAAGCCAAAGGAGGATTCAGACAATTTTGGCTGACTATTGGTTTTCTTATTTTCATTATTTGATACATATAAGGGAGCTAAACAATTATTTAAAAAGATGGTGCTTTTATTACCAGCCTAGCAATAAGACACTTTATAAAATGTCCTGCAATGACTTGGCAGAAAAAGAGCTGCTGAATACTTGAATTTCTGGTAAGGCAGGGAGGCAGGTTTCAGTAAATTCAGGCAGTTCTGACCTTGTGGCAGGAGTTCCTAATGGCAAACAGTCCACATGAGAGTACCCCCCTGTCACGTTCTTTAATAAAAATGCTTATTTCAAAGAGTTCGCATTTCCTTTGACTTCTGGCAACTCCTTGAGCATGCTCAGAGATGTTCATCCCAACCTCTGACTGTCAGGAGTAGAACCATTAGTTACTACAACTCTTTCTGGGAAAAGACCTAGATCAGAGAAGAAAATAGGCTTTTGGATATGTCTAACAAAGGTCTTGGGCATATTGTGAAAAGGCACTAGCCTGGGGTGTCAAGAACCTTTTTAGTCCCAGCCTATCCAAACATAGCTTTGGGCAAGACCCCTTCCCTCTCTGCCTTGAATGCTCTCTCATATAGAACACTGGCCTATCAATCGCTCCAAGCCCAGAGGTCACAGATGCAGCTTCTCTGCCAGTATGCAAATAAAACAAATCTCCAGGATATCTATTCATCTTTTGCTTGCGCTACTGTTGTATAAATAAAGTATGTGGTTACTATCCTTTTTAGGTCTCCTTTCTCACTCAGCTACACACTGTTTGAATTTAGGAGTGTGCTAATATCCCTCATGTTCCCAGGACCTAGTTACATCTACAATGCAATAACTGCTCCACAAATACCTGTTGAAAGAGAATATGAGATTTCTACTAGAAAATTTCTTTCATCAATGCCATTAAATTATTTCCTGCTAGTTCTCTGTGTACTAGAAGTTGGTAGCTCACATTTTATGCTTTGGTTAGTCTTTCACATTTTTATAAACTTTCCAAATGCAAGAGTTCACGTCTTATTTTTCCCAATCATCCTGTGTTTGTGTAGGCATTGAGATAACAAATGTGATGGCTTGGAAGTGAAATGTTCGATGAATATTTGTGGAATGAATGTGTGTTTCTGCATGCGAGGAATTATAATCATAGCATCAGTCAAATAGGCCTAGGGTCTTTTTGAGCTTTGAAAAATTGTGTTTTGCTTTCTCAAGCATGCTATCTAGCTGAAAATTAATCTCAGCCTTCCTTTGTACTTATATTGATTGGTTATCCACAGAGAAAACCCTGTGGACTTCACATAATCTAAATTCATTAGAAATTGAGCCAAATTTCAATACATGAAACTCTGAGCTGGGTTTTTCTTTTTAGCACAGAGATCTCTTTAATCCCTTATCTGCAGTGCAGATAGCCTTCAAACATTCTGTAGCTGACACTGATGGATGGTCCAGAGGAACCATGAAAATAACATAGGCGTTAGCACTTGATGGACCTTAACTCTAACTATTGTATTAGATCATCTGACAAGTCAAAACAATAGCTTTGCTCAGTTTCAGTCCCTTTTTGTCCTTATGTACACACACATACCACAGAATAGAATAGTATAATGGCTAAAGGTAGATCTTGATATTGGATAGATTTTGTTTAAATTTCATCTCTGTTATTTGGAGCATTATGAGATATTAGATTGTACTTAATGCCAGCTTTCAAAAGATAGCAAGAAATTTCAAAGCTAGTCTTTTCCTTTGAGAGAATTAAACTATAGGGCTGTCCTCTAACCTGAACACCCTAGGGAAACTGTCATTCCTATGCTACCTATAGTATATAACTATATATAGTATAACTAAATGTCCATTACTAAATCAACTTCTTGAGTAAATGATGGTTTACCCATTTGTTGGAATACTAGGCAAATGTTCAAAAGAACAAGGAAGGTGCAAATACTGTTGAGAGAATATATATTGAACACAGTACTGGGTAAGAATTCAACTTATAGGAATGATACACAGTGAGATTAATATATATTTCCAAAGTTAGTTGAATCATCATGTACAGAGAAAACAAATGTGTTCATATACACATACAGGAAACAAGGATGCTGACTTTCAATTTTATTATATACTATTTTGTTTTTAGAAGGTAGAAAATGCTAAAACTTTTCCTTATTTCCTGACAATGAGACAGAAAAGCTAGGGACCCACTTCTAAGGGAAATATAAGGACACAGAAAGCTAAACTCTTAGAACAGAGCACAGTCATGTGTGCTGCCCCTACACAAGGCATGAAAATGACCCAAATCTGTTACAGAGTGTAAGGAGAAATAAGAGCCATTTGTAACAGTCTTCTGATGGGCAGGAGACTCCATTTCCAAGCTGAAGCAAGGATTCCTCTATTTTCTAACCCTTTCCTACAGAACCTTTACCAAGTGCACGGGGATAATGCAGCAAATACTGAGATGCAGCAGGAGACCTGGGAGAGAGTTTTGCATGCTATGGGGCCTTCACTAAATGTTCAGTATCTCTCTGCTGAAGGCTAACATGGGAGCTCAATTTTTACATGGCACAAAAGTATTTATGCCTTGGTAGCATATTCCTGTATAGTAAAGAAGAGAGAGAGAGGAAATGTCTCTCACATTTTGGAAAGCTGGAAGCTGGACTGTAGACTGCAGAGAAAGCTTGAGACAATTGCTATTCTTTAACACTGATGGAAGCAAAGCTGATCTTGCCTTCAAATCTTTTTATGTGAGGGGCGAATTTATTAACCTGCTGCTGCAGCAAATCCTAAATCCACCTCAACTAAAGATTAGATGATGGATCAACATACATTCCCACATTAGTGGACTGAAAAGGAAGGAATACTCTCCTTTGACAGAGTCAATATTCCCGTAATTCTCTGGTTTGGTTTTGTTTGGATGTGTGTGTGTGTGTGTTTGTGTTGTGTGTGTGTGTGTGTCTGTCTGTCTGTCTGACTGTCTGTCATGCAATTTATATTATGAGACAGGGAAACATGACTAAGAACCGAAAAGGAAAACCTCCATTTGGAATGCTAGGAATTGAAAAGTTAAGGGCATAGAAAATCTACTTAATGAAATAATTATAGAAAGTTTCTTCAACCTTGGGAAATCCTCCTCGTGTAGGAGCCTCATATGACTCTAGATAAACATGATCAGAAAAAAACCCTTACCTCAACATAATATTATTAAGATACCCAAATTCCAAAATACCGGGAAGGGAAAAGTACAAACTCAAGGTGAGCCAAAGCACTAAAGGGAAGCCTATTGAGTGACTTAGGAACAGTTGGTTTTCAGTCACGTGAGAGAGTAGAGCAGAGATAGACCTAAGAAATGATTCTACCCAACACAGAGAAAGAGTTACTTACAGAAGAATGGACTACACCAGAGAGGGCTTGAGTAAGAATGGTCCCTATAGGCTCATCTATTTGCATGCTTAGTCACCAAGGAGTAGAACTCTTTGAAGGACTAAAAGCGTTAGGAAGCATGACCTTGTTGGAGGAAGTGTGTCACTGGGGTGAGTTTTGAGGTTTCAGAAGCTCAAGTCAGGTAGCCTATGATTCAGAAGGGAGCTCTCAGCCACTGCTCCAGTGTTTATCTGCATGTAGCTAGGCTCCCTGCCATGAAGATAATGGACTGAACTCTGAAACTGTAAGCAAGCTTCCAATTAAATGTTCTCTTTTAGAAGAGATGCCTTGGTCATGGTGTCTCTTTACAGAAATAGAACAGTGACTAAGACAACACCAAAGACTCTCTCCTTGTCAGCAATTGTTAACTGCTAATATATCCTTGGGGGAAGGGAGAGACTACATCTGTCTTATGAGCCCTCTAGCCTTTCCACGTTGGAATATTAGTAGTCCAATATTGAGAGGGTCTTGTGAGCATGAGCACAAGTGCTCTGGATGAAGATAACAGTGATTATGTCTAACCCAAAGAAAACAGCCACGAAGAATGAGAATCTAAAACTTCCAGAAAACCCTAGAGAGGAGACGCTTAAGACATTGACACAGGCAACAATTTTCTAAATAACTCTCTACAAAGAAACCACATAGAATACAAGAGCAAACAGCTGGCAAGCAAGAATACAACTGTTGGAGTTTGCCTTCTACTGCTGTGGTAAACACCAAAGCAACCTGAGGAGGAGAGGGGTTTATGCTTACAGACTACAATCCATCATCGAAAGAAGCCAAGGCAGGAACTAAAGCACAACCTTAAAACGGAGACTACCTACTGACTTACTCCCTCTGGCTTGCTCAGCTGCTAAAATTTTCATCCATACTTATCTGCGCAGGGATGGAACTGCCCACGTTAGTCCTTCTATGTCAATAAGCTATTAAGAAAATGCTCCCTGTTGAGGTTTGGTCTGTTGCTATGCATTGTGATGCTAAATACTGATCCCCAAGATTAGGTCTCCCCCGTGAGGAAATCCTCAGGAGATCCTCATGTATACCAAATGATGCTACATAACCTTGGCTCCTTAGTTTAAAACTATTGGTTGAATAAAGGTGCCTACAGCCTATAGCTGGGCAGAAGAGAGTTAGGCAAGGCTTTGGTTGCCAGGCTTGTGGTCTGAGGCAGAGACAATGAGAAAAAGAAATTGAAAGAAGAAGGAAAAAGAAGAAGCCATGGGGAAGGTAGATTTTTTTTTTTTTTTTGATACTTTATTTACATGGCCATGAGGGTTGGCCAATTGGAGTAGGAGTGGCCCAGGTGAAACATGGCAAGTGGTATCTCAGGGTTCTTGACAGGGAACTAAACAAAATAGCACAGAGGATTGACATCTGTCCAGCTTTAGTTCTTTGAAGGCTTCATATAAATATAAAAATTTTGTGTCTTTTATTTGGGAACTAAATGAACTAAGGTGAGATCGAAACACCAAATTAATTGTAACTACAAGAACTCTCCAAACATGGTCCAAAATCCATCTGATTTGGGAGGTTTTCCAGTTGAGGTTCCCTCTTCCTGGGTAACTCTAGGTTGGTGTCAGTTGATGCTAACTATGGCGCCATTCTAAAAAGCATTTGCATAGCAAAAGAAACCCAGAGTGGAGACCAATGTATTAAAAGGAAGAAATGATCTGTCTGCCATTCATCTGACACCATTTGAATCCAGAGTAAATGTAAAACCCCAGAACCTTTTAACATAAAAATAACAAGTAACTAAGTGAGAGAATAATCAGAATAGATTGTCTCCAAAGAAAGAATACAAATATTCAGGCATATAAAAAAAAATTAGTAGGGTTTGCAAACAGAGAAATGCAAATCAAAACTGTAACACAGCATCTCATTCTGGTTAGAATAGCTAATATAAATATACTTAAAGGTAACAAATAGTGACGATTATATGGAGAAATAGGAATTCCCATACATTGTCATAAGGAATGCAAAGTAGTATAGTCATTGTAAAGAACAGTAGGGTCATTCTTCAAGACACTGAAAATAGGTCTGCTACGAAATCCAGTTATCCTGTCTTTTGATGCATAGCCATATACATTTGGCAAGTGAGCATACAAAAGAGCTCTCTGCATACACATGACTTTTGTGGCACTATATATACTAGTTAAGGTATCAACGTAGCTTCCCACAAATAGATGAATGGGAAAAGAAAGCAGGCTATATATAGTAAAGTTCTACTTAGCCTAAAGAAGAATGAAATCTTGTCTCTACTCACAGGCTTGAGTCTGATCACCCTCTCAGGAGTCATGGATAAGGGTAAACTTAGGTCATACATAGACAGAAGTGGGAGGCTGAAGACATACCACAGCACTTTCAATTAAAAAGTCCTCTCCTCTTCTGGATTCTAATATTTGCCTGACAAAGCATTATCATGTTTGAGTGACAAGTAAAAAGAATTCTGGGTATGACTTAGGAAATTTGATGTTCATATAGAGACTTTTCTTCCTGTATTTGAAGTATATTAAGTCCTGCACAGGTTTCTATTACTTTTTGGGGAGGCAGATATGATGCTTGGCTAAATCATTCTGGTTTCCTAGAGATGGTTTGATTCTTAGCAGAAATAAGGCAATAAAGCCAATATGAATTCAGGTCAAGGGCACAAGTTATGACAAAACATAAAGATAACTGGTTTTCTAATTGTAATTCTAATTGTTTTTTTGTGGTAGATAAGTATGTATAATACATTTGATACTGAAAGTACAATCTTTAATGTAAAGTTTAACAGCTTCAGTGATGAATATCAATTCTAGCTGTACTAAGTTCAATAATTTATGCATAGACCCTAGATATGGATGATTTTGGTATGTGGTGCTTTTATTTGCAAGTCATTTTTATTTTTTAATTGAAAATAAATTCTTCTCTCATACAATATTTTTTAATAATAAGCTTATTAAAAATAAGGTCAATGTGGAGATGAAAGAAATAATGAAAAATAAGAGAGAGAATTGTTTGTTTTTATGAAATTTCTCATGTTTTGTATTACAGGTTCCTTAAACCTTGTCCTGACTTGTTATCCTGCAGAAAAGAAATGCAAACCGTTTTCTGAAATGATCCTTGATTGCTCTCAGACCCAAGTCATTGGTTCATGACTTTTCAGTAAAAACCAAGTTCCTTAGAAACAACAGATTATTTCTCTAGTTTTCTAGCTTCCGCAGATTCCTGACTGTGGTGGACTTGCTGCAATTAACTGAAATATTTGTGGAATGCCTGCCATGCACTCATCAATGAGCTATTTACTGAGGAGGACAAAATGAGGTCAGATGGTTGCTCTTGTTTCTCTTTAGTCTTTTACTTTCTGAGTGACCTTTCCAAAGCTCTGGTCTCACAACAGTATCTTTACTCTCTACCTTCTCTTCCTTGCTAATTGAACGACACCCTCTGAGGATCATTCGCAACATTTCTTTGCTTCTGCACTTAACATATCAAGACAGAAAAATCAGTTTCCTCCACAAGATTCCCAAGACACCCAGGGCTTCACATATGTACTTCTGACTAACCATATCCTTCAAGACTAAGATTAAATGCTATGTATTCCCAGGACCCTTCCTTCAGTACCAATCTCTAGCCACCAGATGTGCCTTCTTTTCCCATATTCTATACTTCCATTGTTTCTCCTCCCATTGTGTAAAAGCAGAAGATTCCTGTGATCAAACTGAAAGTGTGTTGAGAGTTTTGCATTATGACAACCCTTTGCAAAAAAATTATTGTTTGGTTTCTAGGTATATGAAACAATAGTCGTGTCATATTTTCAGGGGATCAAATGTATCCCATTGCTGAGGACCTTCCTGTCATCAAGTACCGAGGTACTGGACAAAGCCAAAGACTGATGACCTCTGGACTTGTCACTGTCTGTGACTATTTTAGGAGCTAGAAGCTGATGGCCTCTGGAGGCTTAACTCTCAGTAATTTTTTGTGCTAATAATTAAGCGTTTGTTTCTTACTATTCTGTGACTAAATGCTGCTGGTTTCTGGCAGCAGCAGGGAATTAAGAAAAAAAAAAAAAGGTTTTCTCTCTGGCTTTAGGACCTCTCACCTGGTCAGCAAGAGGTTTGGAACTCATTAACTCTTCATGAACCAGAAAGAAAAAGAAAAGAAAAGAAATCATTTACACTGAAAACACACACATACGTGTACGTACTCACACAACACACACACTCACACACACAATCACACACAATCACACACAATCACACACACACACACACACACACACACACACACACACACACACACACACACACATACTGGTTGGGTTCAACCACCTATCTCAACAATTCCATAAGTGTTCATGTATACTTATATACATACAAATATACCTACACACTTCTATATGTATATGCATACATTTAGATGAATAGACACGTGTATATGTATATGATGTATGTATATATGATACATAGAGCTGAGTCCCAAATACCACACACATACATTTGGATGGATGGGGCAGAGACCCCCAAGTCACCACTTTATGTCTTCTCTCTGGCCTTTTTATACCTTCTTAAACAAAAGTTCTTTAGAAAACAACCTCATAGATAAAATGTTACACAAAAGGGGAGTTACAGAAGAGTGTCAATAGTAAGTTCTAAGCAGTGTTTCACTCTATAAGCTCACTATAAGTTCAGAGCAACAGTTTCACATGGCCTCCCTTTATCATAGTGCACACCTGTGGCTTCATCCTTGGATCTGACCTAGAATGAATGTTCTTCCTTGATCACAATGTGTCCCAAGACTATTTCTCTTCTTAATGTAATTGCAAAGGGTCATTGTATTCATTCTTATGCAGCCTTTACTTACTATTCTATGAGGAGGGGGCACATTCTATTCTGGATTCTAACTTTATTACAGCTTTCTGGCAAAACAACTAAAATTATCTCCTTCAAACTTCTCAAGATTATTTCAATCAAATCAGGAATTCTATAAAGTCATCAATTCATCTAAACAGCATAAATTCATAAAAGTTCATCTTCATGTTGATCTGCAGGGAATTTGCCCAATAGGATGGGCTGATACCCAGGAACCATTAGGCTATGTAATAGTGACAGGAAAGATATAGCACAGAAAGAAGCAACCCTGTGGTGAAGTCTCTAAGGACCCTGCATTGTTAGAGCTCACCCATTGTAGGTCATGCAAAATGGTGGGCCATCTCCAGAAAACTCATGTTCAATGTCTTTAGCCATTCCTAGATGGCTTCTGACAGCCCATTTCATCAGTCAGGTCTCCATTGTTTCCTAACACCGTTGGTTAAAGTCTTTCAAGGTTGCAAGGTATCTTACTGTTCTAAGAAAATGTGTGTGTGTGTGTGTGTGTGTGTGTGTGTGTGTGTGTGTGTGTGTGTGTGTGTGTGTATTCTCTTATCTCAACCAAGAAGATTTTAAAAGGAAGCAGTTAAAAGGTCAGTGACTGTAGACATAAGTGGGCTGTGTCTTTACCTATTGTGAATAGCTTGATATAAAACAGAGATGATTTTAGATGATTCTTCACAAGACCAAATGCCTTGAGATCAAGGGTTATATTTTCCTCTTCTCCTGCACTTTAAGTCACTTGCACAGCATCATGCTATTGTCATAGCAAAACCTTGTAAAATGTCTGTTGAGGTAATTTTTGAAAGAGAAAAGCATACTAAGGTTTCTTTTCCTAAAATATGTCACTGTTTTGAAACACAGCAGAGCTTCTAAAGTATGATTAAGTCTCTCAGTGAAATTATAGTAAATGGAACAGTTTTTTCCTGCCAGTCATTAAAATATCATTTGTTGTTAGTGATAGTCTCTCAAGTTAATAACCCCTAGCAAAGGAGCCATCCTACAGAAAACACAGACATTGCCTTCAGAGGAGGAACGTAAATGGATACAATTTATTACTTTAAAAATATATATCCACCAATATGCTTCATACCTTAGCCTCAGACAACTTTTTTTTGAGTTATGTTCCCATGATTAGTCTCAATTTTGCCTTGAGGACATTCCTGTACTTACTACTAGTTTACTAGAATGGATTAACTACTTTTGTTCATAAAGGTGTTTAATGTCTCAAAAGTGTGCTCAAAGTCATCAGAGCCACATTCTTCCATATCAAGATTTAGTGATACACACTCAGATTGGGGGCATAATTAGAAACTGAGTTCTCTCACTCAGCCTCATGTTAGAGTTACAGGGTTATGTCAAGATTTAAAGACAACTTTGGTTGTCTTTCTAAAAGAATCTGGCATGAGCTTTAAAGCCTCAGGTTTCTAAAGAATAGTTTATTAATTCATTATGCATTTTTCTGATTTCTGCAGCATCAGTTTGGAAAATTACATGGAACAGTTGATACAAGGTGTTCTTTTTAGATTTTTAAAAATGTTTTTTTAAAATTCTTCTCTTATATATTACACCTTGAACTAAGTTTCCCTTCCCCCCATCCCTACAATCTTTTCCCTCTTCCTCCTCTCTTTCCCAGATCTCCCATACCTTCCCATTCTCCCAGATCTTCCCTGCCTCCCCTAACCCCAGATTTCCCTATGTTTCCTTAAAAAACAGCAGGCCTCCCAGGGACATCAATCAAACATGGCATAACAAACTGTAATAAGCACTAGGCACATACCATGACATCAAGGCTGGACAAGACAACCCAGTAGGGGGAAATGGGTCCCAGAAATAGGCAAAAGGGTTTCTCAGAAAATTGGAAATCTACCTCAAGACATGTCATTGACTTGGGCCTGCCCTCCTGGGTCATGCCACTCCTTTGGCATATAGTCAAAGGACACTTCATCCTATCACATCTTATCACTTACTCAACTCTGTTCTTAGCATTTTACTCATAATAGCCAGAAACTGGAAACAACCTGGATGTCCCTCAACCAAAGAATAGATTAAAAAAAAAAAGTAGTACATTTACACAATGGAGCATTACTCAGTTGTTAAAAACAATGACATCATGTGAATGGAATTTTCTTATATTGGATATGTTATTCATGGGTGTAGAATTTACCCTTATTGTTAGAATCATCCAGGAAGCATAAGCAATCAGGCCTAAACAGAATGAGGTGTGGAAACAGCTTTTGAATGAAAGTGGAAATGAGAAGAATCTCAACTGGTAAACCTTCATCTGTCAGGCAAGACTAACCACCTTCACTTTCATGGCTAAGTACCATTCCAGGTCTGCTCTGAGAACCTCACAATATTCGACTGAGACTTTTAAGATCTAGAATTGAAATGAAACAAGCACTTTAATGATGCCAAAAAACCAAATTATTTTTAAATAATGTGCTTTTAATAAATGGTACTAGCCTGTTGGATAACAAGTTTTAAAGAACATTATTTTGCAAATTAAAATAGATTCAACTCATTTTTATGTACAAAAGAAGCCAAATCAACATTCAAAATGTGCATAACAATCTTTGCCAGCATCAGGAGGAAATATGGGCAAAGTTTCTCTAATTTGGACCTATGAAGTAATTATAACTAAAAGTCTAGATATGAAAACAGTTATAAATTCACTATATGTGGCAAATCACCTTGAGACAAGTCAAAAGATCAATTGCAAATGGAAAAGTATTCCCAACATACCACAGAAAAAGTTAAATGTCCTTAACATATAAAAAATTTAACACTAGTAGGAGAGATAAATGATAATACTGTTGACAAATGGGCAGAGGGGATAAATACAAAATTTTTAAAATGATAAAGACATGGGGCTTGATTTATATGAAAGGGCAAACAATTTCACTTACAGTGAGACAAATGCTAGCTACAACTCATTGAGATGTTATTTCTTATTGTTCAGACTGACAAAACTTTAAAGCTTGACAATACAGTTTGTTCAGTGGGCTTTGGGGAAATAGGCTCCCATAGGCACTGCTAGGAAGAATACAAAATAAAAGAATACATGGTCTTTACTGAGGGAACTTTGGCCATCAGCTAGTTAAAAAAAATGTGTGTGTGTGTATATGTGTGTGTGTGTGTGTGTGTGTGTGTGTGTGTGTGTGTATACCATACACATGTGGAAGTCAGATAACAATTTTAGGGCTTGATTCTCTCCATCTACTATAAATTCTGGGAGTTGAATTCATGCCATCAGGCTGGGGGCAAGCTCCTTTACTTGCTGAGCCATATTATTGGCCCGAAACTGATGACTACAATAAGATGTCGCTCTCAACCCAGCAATCCCAGTTCTAGGGATTTATACTGAAGACAAAATCTCAATAGGGGGACATGTCATCATTCTACTCATTCCAATGGCATCTGTAGAAACTGCTGGAACATGTGAGCATAGGAGACTCGCTCAATAAATGACAGGACATGTGCTCATTGATCCGTTCATTACCTAGCTGTGAATAAACAGGGCAAATGGTTCAGTAGAGCAATCTTTGAGAATTATTATTAAATGAAAAAAAGAAGCTTTTTTTTTTCTTTACAAAATTCTCACACATTACTTTAAGTAAAAGACATAAGGGGTAAGGAGAAAAAAAACACATTTACTTCTGTTTATATAGAGGAAGAGAGGAAGAATAAGACACAGAAGTACTTTGGCTGGTGGCATATAGCAGGAACAATGGAGCAGAGTTTTTCAGGCCACTGTGACACTTCTCTGTGTATATTTTGTATATAAGTTTTGATTTGGAGAAGTATGTCAACTCTCTGAGACCCAGCAAAGGAAGAAAACATAAGACTACCAGCATCAGAGAGAGGTTATATGGGCATGTTTACTCATATATTAACCATCAAACTATATGCTCAGAAGTAGTTCTCAGTGTGTATGTAAGATAAATAAAATGTTATATAACGCCAATGATTCTGAGAAACAAATCTAATGAATTTTGCATAAGATGTTGAACCCTCTTTGAAACGGAAACCAAACTAAGTGTAGCGCTCCTATATACCCAAGGGGGATATAGTCTAAGACCCTATAAGGAAGTACAGCGATGAGCATTGTATATGTTCTACTATACCTACGTATTCATTATATAGTATAATTTATAAATTATGTCTATAAAAATCAACAACAAAATCAAATAATCATAACATTCTGCTTTATAAGGTTTATTTAAAATTTATTGATTATTTCTGAAAATTTCTATATAACACCTTTGGATTACACTTGAATGATATAGCTATGATCATAGGAAGGTGAAATGACAGATGAGGGACTACTGTCCTTTTCTCTTCCTTCGGCACACCGTTCACTAGTCTGTAATTATGAGTTTATGTTTCCACATCTCTGGCTAAGTTGGGAAATTTGGAAGGACATGGACATATCTTATTTGTTGCCAATTCCATAATGATTCAGACAAGATATATGGAAGGTATCTAATTCTTGCTTAAATAAAAAAGAGGCAGGAGGGGTCTAGAAAATGACTCAGTGGTTAATAGTGGTTACTGCTCTTGAAAAAGATCAGAGTTCAGTTCCTAGCACACACATTAAGTGGCTCACAGATGCCTTTAACTCAAGCTTCAGGAGTATCTGACGCCACGCCATCAGTAGTGCTGGTCTCCGTGGACACCTGCACTACTCATAGCTACACTCCTTTCTCTCTCTCTCTCTCTCTCTCTCTCTCTCTCTCTCTCTCTCTCTCTCTCCTTCCCCCCCCCCACACACATACAGATTGAGGGGAACATGTAATTAAAAATAAAATAAATCTTACAAAAGATTTAAAGGAGTACTAAAATAGACTCTGGTCCACATGTATTTCTTTCCCCCCACCTTATTGAAATGCTGCAGTAACACAGTTTTCATCCCACATCTAGGTTCTTCCTTGAAAGATTCTCATTAGTTTATGATTATTTATAATCCAACCCCAAAATAGTACATTTGTGTAGGGAAGAGAACACAAACATATATAAAACAATGATTTTTCTTTTACTATCTACATTTCACAGAATTCCAACATTACTCAGTATACAATCCATGAGGCAGTGTCAGCAGATGAAATCTACAGACGCTGAAAATACTTTGAGTTTGACTTGTTTTTATTTTTCTAGGTCCTTGACGTGTATCATTAAATTATTTCTTTGCATTCTCTGAGTTTTTTCTTTAAGGTAAACACTCGGAGCTATAAACTTTCATCTTACACAGGCAAATCCAAATTAATAGGCAGAAGGAAAATAAAGAGCAGGTAGAGATTAATTAAGAAGAGACTAAAAGAAATACTGCAAAGAATAAATAAAACATAATTTGTTCTTGGAAAAGGTAAGATTGAGAAGTCTTTGCTCAAACTAATCAAAATAAAAGACCACAAATTCATAAAATTAGAGGTGAAAGGGGGACATTATAGTTGATACTAATGAAAGTCAGAAGATCATTAGATAATATTAAAAACTTACATTATACTAAACTGGAAATCTAGAAGAAATGGATAGATTTCTAGACACCTATGACCTATTGAAGTTAAATCAACCCAATACAAACAACATAAACAGATCTATAATGAACAGTGAAACCGAAGTATTAATAGTCTCAGTCAGAAAAGCCCAGAGGTAGATAGTTTCTTTGCTGAATTCTACCAGTTATATATATATATGAGTATGATAAATCTCCCCAAGCTTCTTAAAGGAGAAAGTGAAGGAATGCTATAAAATTCAATTAATGAAGCAAGAATTACCTCGCTATCTAAGCTGTATAATAACACAACCATGAAGGAAAATTTTACCTCACTTTCCCTGTTGACTATAAATTCTCAATAAGACATGTATGCAAACTGAATAACACAGTAAAGAGATCATACATGATCAAGTTGATTACATTCTAGGAGTGAAAGAACAAGTCTATTTTATGTACTGTAAATCACTCCATAAATTGATGCAGGGACAGAAATTACACAGTTATCACAATGAAGTTCAAAAAGTATCTCTGACAAAGTTCAAGATCTTTCATGATAATATCTTCAGTGTGAGCAGGAAGGAAAGAAACATACTTCAAGATAATAAATGCTACATATGACACATATGTAGGTAATATGAAGAATGAAGAAATATTGAAAATGTTTGCTCTAAAACTAGGGATGCAATGAGATTGTCTTTCTCTTCCTCATTCTTGAACAGAGTACCAGAACTGTTATCTAGAGCAATTGAATGAAGGAAACAAAAGGGTTACATATAAGAAAGGGAAAATCCAGATGGTCCCTCTATTTGGAGATGATATGACCCTGTACTCAAAGCCTGTGAAAGATGGGGCTAAGAAGATAGTTCTTTTGGTCAAGTAAGGTCCATGAGGATCTGGGTTTGATCTTCAGAAGCCATGTAAAATAGCTGACCATGATGACACAGTGGCATATAGCCATGTAATTCCAGCAATGGGCAGCACATGGTGACAGATCATGGGGCCTGCTGGCCAGCCAGCTGAGCATATTTGTCTAGTTCCAGATCCTATTCTACCAGCAAAAGGAAGATAGAATATTCTGAAATGACATGAGAGGTTGCCTTTTGGCCTTTGCACATATGTGTATAGATGTTCATGCATGCCTTCACATGTAAATGCACATGTACACATATACATAGATACCCAATTTAAATTTACGCTACAGAACTTTAGTAACAAAACCAGCATGCTACTTGCACAAAACAGACATGCAGATTAATGGAATTGAAATCCCAGAAATAAACTTGTGCTGATGCTGCCCCCTAATTTCTGACAAATGTGAAACAAACAAACAAACTCTCATATAAAATTTTAAAAAAGGACTTTAGTTTAAAATTATGTGTGTGTGCATGTGTGTGTATGTGTTCATGAAGGTCAGAAGAGGGTGGCAGTTGTTAGAAGCGGAGTACAGGCTGCTGTGAGCCCCCTGGCATGGGTGATCATGTAACACAAGACGGAGAACAATGATCTAAGTCCTAAAGAGAAGGTACTGAGAGCCAGACTCTCTGGGTTCTAATTCTGGCGCCACCTCTTCCTTCCACATCATGATGGATAAGCTGGTTAATCCCCATGGTCATACCACAAAGTGAAATGATAAATGTAAATGACCCACTATAGACGCTGGACTAGCATTGGCAGCTGAGAAGTCAGTGAGTATTATCTGTTCTAGTGATTTCAAATGTGGTCATCTTAATTTTCAGAACAACTGGTGAAGCCATGACATTGCATTCTTAGAGTACAGATAAGGAGACTGGAGCACATAGGTAAAGAATTTTAACCCTTGCCTTACACAAAGATTTTCAATTAAATGTCTACTGAATCAAGTGGAATAGTTCCGACAGAAGTCTGGGCCTCTTTGATAGCCAGTTACATGAAAATCAATACACAACTTTATATTCTGATCAGGGAAATATTTTTCATTATTGTTTTCTTATTAATGTCTTAGGTGTCTGGATTAGCAATCATGTCACAAGCAATAAATCAGCTGATGAATGAAGTCTCTGACATCATAGCATGACAGTATTGATGTAGTCTTAGACATGGCTTCACCCTCCGAAGGGCCCCACATCCCATCATCCCATCATCCCATGCCATGGCATGTGGAGAGGGGAACTTGGCATCTGCCAAGGAGATTCCATTCTGTCCAACTGGGTTTATATTTTGTACAAGACCAAAGAAACACGGTGTTCCAATTTTTCCTTCTTAAATAGAGTAAGTAGTCAAGAAAGTCCCCAGAGAAGTAACAAGATCTGATTGAATTTTTCAGTTTTTTTTTCTGTTATTCTATCAAGTTCACTTGACAGCAGAGGACAAACTGCCTTTCAAATGCTGCAAGTGAACGCATCAGTGATTCCGAAGGAAAAACGCAGGTTATTAAGTGGGAACAAGTCTCTCTGAATATATTTACACCAACTCAGGGAAACCATTGTCCTCAGAAACCTCTGTGACAATCTATTTTCTAGTCTCGGTAATGCTTTAAGTCTGACAGATGATAATAAAATACAGCAAAATTACCTTTGAGCTCTGAAATGCACATCAGTCTCCACATTCTTCATGTCTTGATTTTTTATTTTTCCAACACAGCCATCTATTTTCAATGTTATTCCCAAGCACTTGAATTTGATGTCAGGGGAATAGAGCTACTGGTACCAAAGTCATACTCATAGAGAATACAGAATTTATTGTCTATATATGTATATATCTATGTACAATACACATGTACCAACACATATTAAAAATTAGCAGGACCTTGAACCTTGTTGCTTACTTCATTATCATCTGACAAATGAACAAATAAAATATATTCTGAAGATCATAAACTGGCTTTGAGATAAGGCTTGACATCAGGGCCAAGCCTAGTTGGGGAGCTAGTGCAAGTTGATGGCTGCTGGTGGAGAGGAAGAAGTCAGTTTTCAACAGGAATGTGGCTCCTGGTAAGATGCCCATGTTCTTAGGTGGATGGTCTACACCTATGTGCATATGAGCAGTACCAATTGGACTTCGTGAGTTATAAAAAACGAGGACAGAGGGATATGGGAGAGGGAGGAGTCTGGGAGGATAGGCAGAATGAAGGAGTGGATATAATCAAAATACTAATGAAAGTACATTGTATACATGTGTGAAATTCTCAAAGAATACATTTTTTAAAAGGCAGGTTTGAGGGTATGTGGCAAGGACCTAAGGAATTCTGAGGCCTATAGCATCCATGTTAGATGTCAGTCCTCCTCCTGCTTCTATGACGGCGGCATTGCCACCACTTGATAGATGAGAAAACTTGGGATAAGAAAATAAGGGGGTTGGGGAGACAACTCCATTGATAAAGTGTTTACTGCTCATGAGGACCTGGGTTTGATCTCTAGAACCCATGTACAAAAACAGCCATGGTGATGAGTGCTTGTCATTCAAGTACTGTGGAGGTAGAGATAGATGGATCGGGGTGCTGGCTGGCCAGCTAACCTAGCGTAATTGTGAATTCCAGGTCCCAGCAAAAGATCCTTCTTGAAATAACCGAACAATAAAAAATGAATAACAACAAAAATAAGGTGAATGGCTCCTGATAAGCTCCTGAGGTTTACCTCTGGTCTTTAAGCACAAACACACTCATGTCCAAGGGGGGGGGAGAGAGAGAGAGAGAGAGAGAGAGAGAGAGAGAGAGAGAGAGAGAGAGAGAGAGAGAGAGAGAGAGAGAAGGAGCTACACAGATAACAAAAGGTTGGAATGGTGGAATGGTATCAACATAATGAGGCTTTCTTCATAATGAGACCCCCTTATCACTGGTACAGTATTTCAATTGTCTTACTTTTTTCTGTATATAAGGAATGTAAAAACAGATGAATTTTAAAATTACCCTTTAAGAGTGCCATAATGAGAACTTGAACAAGATTTCCTTAAATTTTAGAAGGCTCTGTTTCTCCCTTAGGACACTGAATTTGTATCCCCCTCTGTAGTTAAGAGTTTAGTCATGGTTATGGAGCCAACAGAAACTAATAACATCCAATGATATTTCAGACTTGAATAAGATAAGGAGAGAGAATGTGTGTTATCTGAGCTGGTATTCAGTTGTCACCTGCTCATCATTGTCTCACCCAGGGTTTTCTGAGCACTGTCCTGGTGTCTGTTTTCACTTTGAGGACCACAGCAGTTTATAAAGTGGCAGAGTAGGTTTCTACATGGTGTCATTCTGAACTCAAGAGACCAGAAGCCTCATCTAGAGACTTGTTTAAAACAGACCTTGAGCTACACTGAGTTTTAGTGTGTCTGGGTTAAGGGCCTGAGATGTGGTATTTTTAACTGGTTTCTGAGAAATTCAGGAATATGTAGATCAGAAACCACATTTTGAAAACCACTGTCCTAAGCTATACTTGGGAGTCACAGGCTGTGAACGAAAGACATGTATGGCAAAAGTTCACCATCAAACTGTTAGTGGGGCATGGAGCTGGCAGTTTCATTGAATTGACCTAATGAGGCAAAGAAGTGAGGTAGAGAAACAAACAAAAACCTGAGGACAATGTAGCTCCAGAAAGTTTAGCTCTTTAGAAGCAAATGTCATCGAAAAAGAAGAAATTAGTAATAATCAACAGACATAAACCTCCCAAGGTTCACGCCATGACTTAAGACTGTCTAGTTAAGTTTTACCTTTAGGGGAGTGGGTAGATAAAACCAGTTTCAGAAGTCCAGCCTGCATGAGCTTATGTGAGTCACAGCTCTTATTTCTTATCATGTGATAGGTGCTATGGAGAATGAACACATAGTAGATCCAACAACCTTGGGCTTAGGGCCTTGGGCTCTGACATTTTGTTTAAGTAACCCAGAACTCATTTCCCTAGCTCTCAGTTTCATCCTGTTTAAAGCAGACATCAAGCCCCCTGTCTTCCTCCAAGCTCAATATTTTTGGAATGGCAGCCTTCTTCAGACAGATTTATTAAAGGCGTATGCCTCAAAAGATAATGCTCCCCTTAGCATAAGGTGAATATGGTTTGATTGTAAGCTCAGCATATGGAGTTCAACCTTCAGTGAAGGGTCTATTAATCCATGCATATGGGTACTTCTCTGCCACATTCTACAAGAAATACACTGGGAAATCTAAGAGATTCTGAATCCTTCAAGGTAGATATCCAGCATCGCTAGGTTGTGAGCTGAAGAAATAAAATATCTGACACAGTTTTAAAAAGCCATCAATGGCAATGAAATGAGAAACTCAGTCGGTGTTATTAAGGGTAATTATAGTAACATGTAGAAAGAAAACAACATCTGTGGTTTGCCTGATTAATAGCTTAATGTAACAGCGCATGTATTAATGGAATAACACTCCACATGCACTCAGACTACATTTGCAAGATCTGGAAACAGAGAGGCAGGGGAGAAGAAAGAAACAGGTGCCAGACTGTGACTGGAAGTCCTGCTCCACTTTGACTCCCCTGGTCAGAATTATACAGCCAGTGTGGAGGGAAAGTTATGTCTTTGTACTTCCATTTCTGGAGACATAGCTTTCAGCGCCTCGATGATGACTTTCAAAATTAACCTTTCACCTGTGGTTTAGAGATGTAGTTCTCACCATCCTAATGGTACACAGCAAAGAAGATCTGAATCACAGTTGATCACCAGAGAGACCTGTGCACAAAGCTTATCCTGGAGGGCACAGCTAACACATTTTTTTTTTTTTTTTTTTTAAAAAAAACCAAAAACCAACGACAACAGTTTTTTCCTTTGAACTTAGGAGAAAGCCAGAGTCCCCAGCTATCATTTGGAAACTCTGCAGGGTGCCAGCTTCCCAGTTTATCTTGAGGAAATTGAGAAGCCATACAGAGATCTCATTCTTTCCTCGAGCTGTTCTTTCTTTCTATTTGAGAACAAGGCTCTAATTCCATCTTCTTCTGCAGGCTACACCGGATGAATGCAGGATATACTATTTATCATAAAACATGCTCAGGCACATCCAAGCTGCAAGCTCTGTCACGCAAGGAAGTAACATTTGCCTTTAGCTTATCATAATGAAATCAATTGCAGACAAAACAATACAATGTTCTATCAGAGAAGGGATGTAGATGATGTGCCCAGCAACCCAAATGAAATTTCTTGCACAGCATTAAAAAGTAGTCATACCATGGGCCTGACTCAGGATGTAGCATCCATGACTCTAAGAGGCAATTATCCCGACATTGTATCTGTGAAAGGAGGGAGCTTTTACTCACCCAGCAAAGCTGATTGTCCCTACCAAGCAGACTCCATTAGAAGGGATGGAAAACAGTCCTTGGGAACAGTGTCGTTTCTGCCATAAAGCATGGCTGAAGGTTTTCTCTTTTCTATGGCATCTTTCATCTCTCTGATTATGTTAAGGCAAGGCCTTAAGCTAACAGTAATTCGGTAACTCAGAGAAGAGGAAAGAAAGAACCGCAGCCAATGCAACAAAAGGCAACAAGAAGCTGCCTCACCAGGCCCAGGAGTGAAGAGAGAAGAATAGCAAGTCTGTGAATGTGAGGCCTGGGCCAGAACAGTGAAGGCTGTGTTCTCCTCTCCGCTCCACATGGAGAGAGCAGCATCACTGTTAGATGTGGCTCTTGCATTCATTTCTCCTTTCTGTCAATCAATGAGCCAGCCATATAGAAATTCATAAGGGGTTTCATTCTCTATGCATGGTACAAAAATGACTTTGCCCATTGTGTTTGGAGCGTGTAGTTAAGTGTGAGACAATTATAACCTTGTTGTTCTTATTTGGGGGCCTGGACTGGAATTCAGTTGCTGGGTTTCAAGAGCTCTTAAGGGAAAAAAAAAAGACTCTTAGCAGTGACTTTTATGTGTGTGTGGGTGATGAATTTGCTCTCAAAGCTTCAGAAGTGTCATTCTGCAGTAGTCGTAGTTCCTACTGATTACTGTCTGATTATATCAAATATGAAGAGAGGGACCAATATATCATACTTCAGACGTACAAAAAAATCAGGATTATTTATGGTTTACTGATAGCTTCAATTCCTGTATAATCCTTTTGCTGAGTTGCTTATATCCAAACTAAATGAGGCAAATGTCAGAAATCAATTGTTGTAATGATGGATAGCTATTGATGGATCCATAAACAACAGACAAAGTAGAATAGTCAACAAGCATATTTTGGAGATAGCAAGAAGAGTTTGAGACTCAGAAGATATGGAAAGAAACAGATGTGATATCTGATGCCATAATTGCTGAGGAGCTGGTTAGTTCTTATATCAGCTTGATGCAACCTAGAGTCATCTGGGAAGAGGGACCCTCAACTGAGGAATTATCCGGATCACATTGGCCTGTGATCATGTCTATGAGAGATTATCTTGACTGATGATTAATATAGGTGGGCCCACTGTGGGTAGCATCATACCTAGGCAGGTAGGTCTAAACAGTGCCAAAAAGATAGCTGAGTTAACAAGTGAGCCAGTAAGTAGTGTCCCTCCATGGTTTCTACATCAGTTCCTGCTTGAGTTTCTGTTCTCATTTCCCTCAATGATGGACTGGAACTTAAAGTATAGGTCAAATAAAACCTTTCCTCCTCTAAGTTGCTTTTTTTTTTTTTTTTTTTTTTTTTTTTTTCCGAGACAGGGTTTCTCTGTGTAGCCCTGGCTGTCCTGGAACTCACTCTGTAGACCAGGCTGGCCTCGAACTCAGAAATCTACCTGCCTCTGCCTCCCAAGTGCTGGGATTAAAGGCATGTGCCATCACTGCCCGGCTTTGATCATGGTGTTTATCATAGCAAAAGAGAGAGAGAAATAGAATAGCTGGGTTAGTAATTGTGAACTTTATATATAGTTATGCATCTTTACAGATAACAATGTAGAAATCTGGACATAGAAATTTACCAAAGGAAAAACAGCTTCTAAAATCCAAATAGCTATAAAATACAAACTAGAAAGTTTTAAGAACATAAAATCTACCTAATCATTCAGAGTCTGGAATTTTTAAAAGAGGATCTTGGCACTTTTCAGTTCACCATTTGTAAAATAACCTTCTTATTTAAGCTTCTCTTCTCTCAGAGTCCCCTGACTTCTAGGCACAATGTGACTGGGTATCACAGCCTGTTTAAATTGTTGAATATTTATATCATAAAGTATCTGAAGATCATTTAATGCTCTGGTCCTTTCTTCTATCCAAGGAGGGATGTTAGAAATCAGGGAGGTGGATCGGCAGCTGGGGACCTCAGCTTGGGCCACAGGGCTCCATAGCCAATTAGCGCCAGGAGAAAGCTACCCTTCCAGGAGCTTGGAAAAGTGGAGAGTGGGGCCAAGACAATCTCCACAGCTCACCAGGAACCGCCCAGAACCTGCGAGACACAGGGACTGAGGTAGGCAGGCATAGAAACCCCCTGGATCCCATTGGCAGCAGAAGACCTCTGCTTGGGCCACCAGGGTTCCATAGCCAAACAGCACCGGGAGAAAGTTACTCTCCCAGGAGTGTGGAAAAAACACCTCTCAGAGAGAGCTGGTCTTCAAGGAGTATTGATAGAGAGGCCTGCAGGAGGGAAAACCCAGAGCCAGACAGAGTAAGATCAACTAACATCAGAGTTAACAAGATGGCAAAAGGCAAGGGCAAGAACCTAAGGAACAGAAACCAAGGCTACTTGGCATCATCAGAACCCAGCTCTCCCACCACAGCAAGCCCTGGATTCCCCAATATGCCAGAAAAGCAAGACTCAGATTTAAAATCATTTCTCATGATGATGATAGAAGACTTTAAGAAAGAAATTAAGACCCTTAAAGATATACAAGAGAACAGAGGTAAAGAACTCGAAGCCCTTAAAGAGGAAACACAGAAATCCATTAAAGAATTACAGGAAAACAATCAAACAGACAAAGGAAATGAACAAAACCATCCAGGAGCTAAAAATAGAAATAGAAACAATAAAGAAATCACAAAAAGAGACAACCCTGGTTAG
>CM052710.1:72678359-72696444 GCA_028551405.1 Uromys caudimaculatus
AAATTTGCAGGCAAATGGACAGAACTTGAAAATATCATCCTGAGCAAGGTAACTAAGTCACAAAAGAACGAACATGGTATGTACTCACTGATAAGTGGATATTAGCCCAAAAGTTCAGAATGCTCAAGTTTCACTTTACAGTAACTGCTGGACTGAGAGTGAGGTCCCAGATGGAGGAGTTGGAGAAAGGTCTGAAGGAGCTGAGGGAGTTTGTAGCCCCAAGGATGGAGCAACAGTGTCAATGGGTCTGACCCCCCCCCCGGGGTCATCCTGGAGTTAGGACCACCAACCAAAGAATACACATCTATGGACCCATAGATCGAACCACATATGTGGCAGAGGATGGCCTTGTTAGCCATCAGGTAGAGAGGAGAGGCCCTTGGGCCTGAGGGTGTCAGAGGCCCCAGTAAGGGGAAATGTCAAGGTGGGAATATGGGAATGGGTGGGTGGGTAGGTGGGAGGTGGAATTCCCTCATAGAGGCAGGGAGGGGGAAGGGATAGGGGGTTTCCAAAGAGGAGACATTGGAAATGTAAATAAAGTATCAAAAAAAAAAAAAAAAAAAAAGAAAGAAAGAAATTAGGGAGGTGTACAAGTCTACTAGCGACCACATAGGAAATTGTTGGCAAACACAACTTCAAGGTCCAGAACAACCTTCCTCCACAAAGCATGAGTTCATCCAAAATGTCCTGAGACTGAGACACTGGCTTAAAATATATCCTAAACTCCTGAAGTGATGGAAGAGAACATGCACACCTGATTTATTGAGTAAATGACATAAGTTTATGGTTCTTTCCAAGCTAATTTTGGCTCTTTATCCAGATAGATGGTAAGCAAACTTAAAGATGCAATGTGAAGTCTCAGTATAGGCCTATATCAAATAATTTGATTTGTTAAATAATTTTTACAGGTAGTGATGAAGTAAGAATGAAAAATCTTCCTACTATATAGAATTTATTGTCATGGAAAGGGTTAACCAAAACCAACAGCAACTGCAGACTACCTTAGTGTATGATGAATTTCTTGGTCTTTTGCCATTTACTAATTTATGTAAAAGTCAATATTCCTATACCAGATGTTACACAAGGTTACTGACCTATTGACATGTTTTGCTTAATTGGCACAGGCTTCAATTTTAAATTAATTGGGAGTGCTTAGATGTTGAGAAATTTCTCATTATAATGCAGGCTCACATATTTTATGGAACTAGCCCCCAAATGCCAAAAACAGGAACCTAGTCTCACAAATTAAGAGTGTGCTACTATTGAACAAAAACAAGGCAGGACCTAGTTATGGTAAAAGATAGGAATCTTTTACCTGGCCTGCTCCATAGGCTAGGCTACATTTTCTGCCACTGTATTATAGCCTCTGGATGACAAGATTGTGTTCTGTCCCAATTTGCTTTCTGTTACTGTGGAAAACCATACCAAACCAAACCAAAAACCACTGACCAAAATCAACCTGGGCCAGAAAGGGCTCATTTTATTTTTCAACACCAGGATACAATACATTACTAAGGAAAGTAAAGGCAGTAACCTAGAAGCAGAAAATGAACCAGAGACCATGGAGGAATGCTGCTTACTGCATGCTTTTCATGGCTTCCTGGGCTTGTTTACTTAAACAACCCAGGACCACCTGTTCAGTGATGGTACCACCCACAGCAGGCTGGGCTCTCCTTCTCATATCAATCATTAATCAAGGATGTACTTATAGATATGCTGACAAGCCAACCTGATGAATTCTTCAATCAAGGCTCCCTCTTCCTGGGTGACTTCAGTTTGTATCAAGTTGATCAAACTTACTAGCACGTGCTTACACTCCTGTGCTGACCAGTATGACATGACATAATGATGATGTCTGTCAGAAAGCCATCTGAAACTTTGCCCAAATTAATTTTTATTAAATCGAGTCTGTACCATGTTTTGCCCTCATGTTTTGAAAACTCACCATTTTGGTCCTCCTGAGACTTTCTTCTTGCCAAATTTTTACCCAAAAGGTAACTGATACTGAAGAAACTGATGACCCCACTTCAGTCATTTGGGTAGGGTACCCCAGAAGTCTTTTCTACCCATCCAATCAGTCTGTTCATTTTCAGAATATAAAACCATGAATCAAATATTCCCAAATAAATATTTTGCCTATTATATATGTAAATTATCATGAATAACTTACTAGCATTTGCATAAAATAAATTTCAGAATTAAAATACTGAATACTGATATGAAATGTGTTTATAGCCAAAATTCAAATGTGTATTTTCTATAGTCAGGTCACATCATTAGGAGGTCATGCAAAAGAGCTTGGGATTCTTTGAGTAACGATTTGCTCAAATTAATGCACGAGGGGAAAGAGATTAATTGTGATATTCATAAAGTATGGACAAGGTTTTGCATTGTTTATGCTGTGAAGTAGATGGCATCTATAATGATTAATGTCAAATGTAAGAAGAATTAATGAGCTGTTGGGAATATATTCGTTCTATTTATATAGGACAGTGGTTCTCACATGATTTTGTGAATTGGTGATCTTTTATACTCTTCAAAATTATTTAGGACTCAAATGAGTTGTGTATGTGGATTGTATAACTCTATTTTCTTGAAGAGAGATATACAGTTAGAAATTTTAAAGTAATAATTTAAATTTATTTTAAATTGACAATATATCTACTTTATACTAATATACTTGGCACATTTTAAATCATATATAACTGTTTTATATCACAAAAAGTAAACAAGATTTTAAAAGCAGTATCTTTAGTGTTAGGATAGATAGAGATTTGCTGGATTCTCGTATCTGCTTATATATTTTATTCACTGTGTTATTACATTGTTGAGGTTGGCCTATGAAGGAAAATCTAGCCTCATACATTGTTTGAAAGGTTTTGATCTATAGACTCTTCAAAAGGGTTTGGAGACAATGAGGTATAGTTGGCAGGGTTATAATTTTGGGAATTTAACTGAACAGCAACCTAGATGTTGTGAAGGTGCTTTGTAGGTGTGATAAAAGTCACTAACAGTTAAAGATCATTTGACTTTGGGCTAGAAGATGGTGCAGAAGTTAAGAGTGCCAGCTGCTGTTGTTGAAGACCTGAATTTGCTTTCTACCACCCATGTAAGGTGTCTCATAACTGCATGTAACTCTGGGTCTAGAGGATATGACATCCTCCTCATACTTAAAAATAATAGAAATGAAAAGGATCAGTTGTCTTGATATCAGGAAGGTTATCCTGATGAGCTGGCTAGGTTTGCCTCAGGGACTTGAGGTGCCCTTCCTCATGGCCTTTCTAGGGACTTCACGCTTGCCTCGCCAGACCCCACAACTACACATGCTAGTTTCTCACAACAGGTTTCTTAACATTTATCTTCATCTGTACTTGCGTTTGTGGTTGAACTCTCACAGATACAAGGCCTTTTTGGATCCTTGAATCTCACTTTAAGAGCAGCTTTAAGGTACATAGTTTAAGGTATATAGTTATATTCTGTACAGCCTTTCTTGCCACGTATGTAAATGACAGAACACAGTCATTATATAAAGCCAGTAAGAATGGAGATCGTGACTTCTGTCCTCAGAGAGAGCATTTATCAAAAGGCGAACATTCACCAGCAGGTCTTAGTTTTGATCCTGAAGTTCTCCTTTCCTCTTCCACACCTTCAGTATTCTCACCCTGATTGGCTTTAACAATCTGTGCATATTTAAATGTGAAAATAAGTGGATCTAAGTGGCAATGCCACAAAACACCAAGAAGAATTAGGATACAGTTCCTGATTTAACGTGTTGAAGTATTTCACTTCAGAGCCCATCACATATGTGTTTGTATTTGCATATAAGAGAAACAAATTTCCATTGAAAAGGAATTAGATATTTTAGCTGTATCTTTTTCAGGAATCATAGATACTATAGGAATATAATAAAAAAAATTAAAAAGCCTTTGTATATAATGTTCTATTTATTGAATTCAAGTTTTCAAGTTGAATTGTCTAGGTAGATGACGTCTTAGTTACTCTTCTGTTGCTGTGAAGAGACACCATAACCAAGGCAACTTAAAAAAGAAAGCATTTAATTAGGTGCTTGTTTATGTTTTCAGAGGGTTATTGGTCCGTGACCATCATGGCGGGCCAGAATAGTGCCAGAGCACTTCTCCTGGAGTTCCTCCCTGGTCCTTCCTGCTGACTTATGTCTAGGCTGAGGCCTGGCTATCTCTGCTAGGTAGTGCCACCACTGCTGATCCATGTTTGCTATCTATCCTGACTCTACTAAACTGGACTGCTGATACATTCATGACGTGTTTGCGAGTGGATCAAGGTTCTGCTTCTGCCTTGTGAACTGAACTGCTGATTTCCAGACAACATAGACAGGAGTTGCTCCAAAGAATTATTTCTAAACAGGTCCATTCCCCACCTCCACCTCTGTATCCCTTCTTTTCCACTACTTCTGGTGGGTGGTGGGCTGACAGGTTAAAATAGGTTTTGAAAAAATTAAAGTTTCACAGAATCAGTCTAGAAGTCTCAGTAGAAATGCCCTCCTGTTCTATCTCACCTTGCCAAAGTCCTAAAGGAGACATGGACTCATTCAGTTTTGGCAGGATGCTTGTCCCTGGGGCAAACACTGTTATCACAAGGGGGATACTTTGGATGTGCCAGGAGATATGAGTAGCCCAATGTTGGAGACAGCATTTTTCACCACAAGGAGTGTACACCTCCCAAGAAAAGAGTATTTCCTCATCAAAGGCCAACGATTCTAGACAGATACAGATTTAGAATATTATAATTCCATTGTAAAGTACACCATTGGAAGCAGAAGGAAATGCAACAGAAGGAAGTATCTAAGAACAGAATCTTCCCAAGGAGGAGAATCTGAACCAGGGAGAAAACGTTGCTTTTCTTCTAAATTACTCAGGTGAGCATTTACAGTTTTTAAAAAGCACCAAATTCTTAGATAGAGAAGACAAGGTTAATTCACTATGGCCTACATCAAATCCAAGTCTTAGCATAAGAAATAGCTTACATCCTTAGAACATGCCTGGTATTCCAAAAGCAGTTCATGTGGTTTGTCCATGAAGATTGGGATTTATCCCATGTCCATGTCATGGGATTTATGCTAAGCCCACTGCCACTGCTTTTATGATCCCAGACCCAAGCCTATAATGACCAATCAATCAAGTGTTATTTTATGAAACCTCAATTAGTCTTGGAAATAGTATTCACTGTTCCCTAAATTGCATAGCGTTGCTCTTTGTGATTTTATAGCATATATTTTCCACCTCCTACAACTTCAGTTGGACTGTTATTTTCTGTGTTTTTATTAAACTTCTGTTCACATGGAATTTCTTGTTGTAGCTAGAAGTATTAAAGAACTCAGCAAACTTAGGTTTCTACAAGGTCATCTTGAAAGAAAAAAAAGAACATGTATATGCAGCCCAGATTCTCACTTAAATCGCCAGCTCAGAAGTATTGTAAAGAAAAGCAGTAGTGATTCTGGATTTTATAAACATTCTCAAGGCCAGAAGACAATGGGAATTTGGGGTTAGGAGGTATGCTTTGCTTACACAATTAAATCACTTCTAATACTGACTTCTTAGTACCCATGAACAGGCAATTTACTTCAGTTTCACAAACTTCTGACTTCAACTGTAATATGGGGATGCCATCAGTAGCTAAATCATTGACAATTTTAATGTCCTTATAGTTGTGATAAAATAATTTTTATATAGTGGATGAAATAAAGAAAAGAAATAGCACCTATTGTCATTCCTAGAACATAGTAGGTAACAGAAATTCATGGGCTTGAGTGAAGTTTTTATATTTTTTCCAAGGAGCTTTCCAATTCTTTCATTTTCTTCCATTCTTCTATGTGGAATTCTTCATAATCACAAACAAATAGATTTAATTCTTTATTATAAGTTAATTTAAACATAAGCTATTGTGTTAGAAGTCTTTTCAACTTGAATGGAAATAAGTTCTGAATTAATTATACCTTGATTTTCTTTGCTCTTTCTGGGACCACCATAGGTTTTCTGTAAGTAGTCAATGGTTGTCAGTGAGTGGATTATCTGTAGGAGAGGGATTTTCTTTTCTTGTCAATTCTTATAAGCCAAACTAGATAGTTTGATATAAGATGGCAAGTGACCCACATGTCAAGAAAATGGATTGGTATGAGAATAAAACAAAATATGCCCTTTTGTAAAGGCGCACCATTGCCCCACCAATTCCAAATCTTATGTGTTTATTCTCACACATGTGCACATAGCCTGTACTCTCATTATTTTTTTTACTGCTCTTCTCTACTCTAGAAGGTGAGAAAAAGGCAATATCGTAAGTGTTTTAGGATAGCTTTGGTATCCATAGCTGAATGTCCCCTGTGGTACCAAGTTTGGAGAGAGACTTAGCAGAAAGTCCCCTCCAGTATGTGACTAGAACCAGTCACTGAACATGAAATATCTCTTGGTAATTTGTTCTAAGAACAGAAGGCATTTGCTGCCACAGTGTGACATTTTTAATAGATTCTAGTATTTGATTCACCCACTAAGAGTTTTTCTTTATGCCACGGCAAGGTGGAAGCAGAGCTGTTGAATCTGTGCTATCTCAGATTTTGCCTTCATATTAGCAAGCCTCTAGTTAACACAAGTCTGCTGGGAACATGACTTCACCAAGCATCACCAAAACCCTGTCATACATCTTGGGATCTGCTCTCCACTATAACATACCTAACCGTATCATGTACCTGTTTCTTGCTGTCATCTCATTGTCTCCTTGGATTCTCTTCTTCACTTTATTATCTGTGTGGCATGAGGATTTGGTCATACTAATTTCTATCATCAGCATTGGTCTTGGTACCTGTGTGCCTTCTAGTTGCCATGGTATCAGTCATGTTGGGTAAGCTCTTCCCATTTATGCCCATAAGTGACTCTCATCTCAGTGGCCCATTACAAACTAAACTGAGCAAAAAACTAGAGAATGTCAGGCTCATTCTGGTTCTCTGTCAACTTCAGGATGGATTAGTGTTCTATTATCCTTGAGATTGCATTTTTGAGAAATTCTTTTGGATGGATGCCTTCAATTATTTTCATAAGAGTCAAGGTTCAAATTATTACACATTCTCACTTTTTCATATTCTCATAATTCTGAATTTTGTTTCACTGGGTCTTTAATGAAATATTAAAGCTCCTGAGAATGTTCTTACCAGTTCTACAGGGCAATGTAGTGACTGATGGCGTCTAAAGCTCTAGGTGTGTGGTAGGATTGCACTGTATCTAGGCATCTGCATCTGGAGTTCACGATGAGTCTCAATAATTTGCTGCTCAGATGTTATTGAACAGAACAAAGGAGACACACTTCTAAGGGCTGTGAAAATGAAACATATCTCAAGAATCATGGAATTACCTGGTCCAGAAAGGAATAGGCCTTGAATTCAGTTCTATCTTGCCTACAAATCTCCACATAAAACCAAACACACAACAGGATTTTATTCGCAAGAGAAGTCATAATGGAGTGGTGTGATGGTATTTTTTTCTTAAAGTAAAAAAATATATAAAAAGAAAGGAATCCATTCTTGCTTAATTTTTCCCCATAAATTGTGGCTTGAAGATACTGAACAGTTGGTTATTATCTCAAGAAAAATCCAACAGCCTGTTTTATCCATTTTATGTTTTCTCTCTCATTTAATATAAAAAGTAAACATTGCTACAAGGTTCAGAATGAGGCTTTAGGCAGTTTCTCCCATCTGCATTCTACAACTCCCTTGATGAAAGGATTGCGGTTTGTGACCATTTGATGGAAAAAATACCTCACTTATTTTCCAGGAAGAATCATATTTTAAAGGTAGATGAATGTATTATTAAAATGATTTTACATTGCAAAATGAAAAAGATAATCTTTCTTTTCTTCTTTATGAAAAAATATATTTCTGGGAGTGAGAGGTCAGATTATCATGAACCCATTGGGCACTGGCTTATTGTTCTTAAGAAGTCAACTATACATTACTATTGTAAATTTTGGGGATGCAAATGGCCTGCTAGGAAAACTACAAACTGGTAACTGCTGGCATTCATTGAGGTTTCATATGAGGCTTGGCCCTGATATCCTCGTAATACTTGTTGCGGGGGGAAACCTGTACCTATGCAGATTAATATAATTAAGATTTGGGGTTCTTATTAGTAGATGGAGCCAATGACATATGACCATACACACAAACTATAGTTCTTCACTTGCAACTATTAAAAAAGGAAGCCAAAGATTTCTTGTAAGGGTTGGTTCCTTATCAATGAAATTGATTCAGATAGACTAGATTTTAATTTTCATCTCCGCTACCTGTAAGTGTTTACTAGATCTTGGGAAGTTAATATTTCTCAGTTTTATTTTCTTTATTTTCAAGAGAAGTACTGTCTCTATTATCAATTTTTATGTGGATTTATGCAAATTATATGAATGTAGTATATGTGGCATTGCATATGTACCTATACATAAATATGTAAACCTAGTATGATAAATAATCTCATAGTGATTGCAGCTATTCTAACTTAACCATAAACTCAGATACCATATATAATAGCTTTCATTTTTCCATCAGTATGATAATTGAATAGCAAAATTCACTTCTTAAGCTACTATAATTTCTCTCACTACTCCAATCTCATTTAGTTAAAAAAAGGTGAATATATAAAAATAGCACAAATGCCTAATCTGCAGAAATAGTATGCACGAGACAGAACTGTCATTTGATTATTTCCACTGGGGAAAAATGTCTCAAGTATCCACTCAAGAAACTCTCCCTGTTTAAAATTTTTCTAATTTCTAGTTCTGTGTCTAAGAAACTTTGAAGCTGACATTCCACACTGATGAAAAAAACCTGAACAAACTAAATATCTATGGACCAAAAAGTGCAAAATCCTTCAGCAAAATATTAACAAATAAAATCTAAAAGTGCATAAAAAATTGCATACCATGATCAAGTGAGATTTATTCTGTTATGCAAGAAGAGTTCAGCATTTGAAAATTAACTAACCATTTCATCAATAGGTTAGAAAAGAAAAAAATGGCATAATTGTAAATAGGTGTGGCACAAGCACTTGATAGAATCCTACCACTACTCAAGGCCCTTTAAATGGATTAAAGGGAACTCTTTCAATTTATTAAATATATACATAAAATTTATAGCTTGTGTAGATAAGCCTAAAAAGCAACGTTTTTGTTTCACTGATTTAAAACAAAGTAAGGAAGGAATCTCTCACAAATGATTCTCGGGATTTTTTTCTGGATTGTCACTGTAAGTTCAACTTCTTTGATGTATAGTTGTGATGAACAAGTAGCAAACAGTACTCATTTATAGTTAAGGATCCTTAAAAATGAAATACAAATAATTTCAACTGAAAATGAAACATCTTTATAGGAAAAATGACAGAACTCTGATTAAATAAAAGAAGGAAAAACAAACAGAATGGAAAGATGTTTCATGTTCATGGATAGGAAACGTTTCCATTTAAGCACAGGATAGACACTACTCAAAGTTTTAAGTATAAGATTATAAGCTTCCCTGAAGGTTGGTGAGAGAGTCAAGGTAAACGAGAATACTCTTTACTTATGTGAGAGATTATAACTGAGAACAGGAGAATTAGGTAGCTGAGAGCTCTGTTAAATAACAGCAGACTGTATGAACTGGTCACCACATGGCTTGGTCTGTAGTCAGTGGGAACTATCCAGGGAAGTTGTTTGCTCTATAGACACAGACAGAAACCATAGGCGCAAGCTGCAGAATGATGGGTCAGACTTCAGAGATGGAACACACTATGAGAGAGAGATGCAAAGTCAGCACAACCTATAGAGACAGAGGCTTATGAGTGATGTAAAGAAGTGTGATATTGAGATTATTCAGGGGTATCCTGGACAGACAGTCTCAAGCAGGAGATATCTGCTACAGCAAAGGACAATAGAGGGAGGACCTGAGAGGTATGCTGCTTTACTCAGTCCTGCCGTGTCAAAACCACATACTAAAGACATGTGAACTGGCCTCATCTGAAGTTACAAAGAAACTACTGAAGTGGATGTCCACACAGGAGGACCTGACAGGATGAATGTTTCCAGGGGAAAAGGCAAACGAGCAGAGCAAGTGTGACATCAGAGCACAGCAACAAGTGGAAATGTCCCCAAAGCAACTTTCCATGCAGATGCCTGGGATCAACCCAAGGAAGGACTGACACCTGCTGGTGATGGAGAAAAAATGGAATCCAATGGGCATCTGAGACAGTGTGTGCCCTCAAGTCTGGCTTTACAGTATTGAACTGGAGCATCAGACTGCCTTTCCCTCCTCAGTGCAGTTAGCATAGTTTACTATGCGAAACATCACATGGAGAGGATCACAAAGCCATCCCTCCAAGGAAGGACCACTATGTTGTCTAATTTTTTTCTCTTATTACATCTTTGCCTTAAAAACTTATAACATGTGTTATAGTTTTTTTGTTTGTTTGTTTGTTTTTGTTTTTTTTTGGTTTTTCGAGACAGGGTTTCTCTGTATAGCCTTGACTGTCCTGGAACTCACTTTGTAGACCAGGCTGGCCTCGAACTCAGAAATCCACCTGTCTCTGCCTCCCAAGTGCTGGGATTAAAGGTGTGCACCACCACTGTCCAGCTGTGTTATAGTTTTAATAAACTTTAAATTCTGAGGATTTTCAGATCTCTACTTCACTGTTCTATCTAATCTTTCTCTACTAAGACAATTTTCTTTCCAGTCTTGGCCATAGAACCCAATCTGTTAGATCCCCCAACACCCTTATGATTCCTTTATCCGTTGCTAGTAATTGAAGTTTAAGGGAACTAGTATGATATTTGTATAGTGATCTTATGAAGCAGTTAATATTCAATTCTTGGAATGTCATTAGGGAAATCATGCCCGGGGCCATGCACATGAGGATTAGCCAATGAATTATATTACCAGTCCACACTAGAGGAATTATTTGTCTCCTATACTGCAATCTAGCTTTATGTGAACACTGAAAATACTTCAAATGGAAGATGTCACTGATGCTTAAAAAACATAACCACTGAGTTAATCTTGAAATACAAATGACAAAGCAGAAATTCAAGAAATAGGAAATTAAAGCGGTGTGATTCTCTTAAAAGTAGTAGACCCCACTGAGAGCAAATTAGATAGAATTCTAGATGAAAAATTCAAAAGAATACTTGCCATGAGCTTTAGCAAAATCAATAGGATATAAATCAACTCCTAAATGTATCCAACAGGAATATAAATAAATGCCAGCCTGACATAAGAAAAGCAATACAGGACAGAGAAGAAGGATTCATGGTCTGGAGAGAGTGCTCAGTAAAGTGCTTGCCACACAAGCATAAGGACCCGAATTCAGATGGCCAGCAACTACGTAAAAAGCTGAGTGTTGTGAGACCCATGCCTGAAATTTCAGTGCTGGGAGGTAGACACAGGAGGCTCCTAGGTTCTTGCTGACCAGCCAGTCTAGCTCAGTCAATGAGCGTCACCTTTGGTGAGAGGCCCTGTCTCAGAAATTGAGGGTCACACCAGTATTGGAAGACACCCAAACTTGAACTGTGGGCTTCACACACATGTGCACATATTTGTACATGAACCTGCATATACAAACAAATACACATACATGAACATACACACATGCATATATCACATATACATATGCATATACACATACATATGTTGAACACACACAAGAAAGAGGAATTCAGTAAAGAGACAAAAGTGTTGATAAATATCCTGATACTTTATGAAAGAAAAACCTCATTAAGTCAAAAAAAAAAATACTCAGACTATAGGAAGTTGCAGACAGACTGTCAGATGTGGAAGACAGAAAGATGAATTGGAATATTCAAACATTGATATAAACAAAGCAAAATAAGAATAAAATATATGAGATAATATATGAAACACCATTAAAGAATACATTTATAAATCATTGAGCTAGGAGAACTTCAGGCATCACAGCAGAAAGAAGAGACTACTATAAAGACATAGAAAGCATTTAGAATGATTGAGAGATGAAATTAAAAAAGAACCTCCTCATGTTACATTATAAAAAATAAAAACAGATGATAAAGAAAACATATTGAAAGATGAAACAAAGAAGCACCAAATAATACAGAAAGGAAGTCACCAGGATCAGAGATTTATCATCAGAGACCTTGAAAACCAGAAGAGCAAGGAAACATATTTCAACCTTTAAAAGATGTAACTGCCAAATCAGATCATATTCCCAGCAAAACTAGGCATATTTCAAAAAAAGGAAAAACCTTTCCCTGATTAACACTAACAAAAGGAGCTTCTGATTCCTTGGCCAGTGGTAGAGAAACTACTTAAAAGGGATCACACTGAGGAGAAATAAAATACACCCGAGAATCTGCAGGGAATAATAAATAAATCCTTGGAACAGTAGATAAACCAGTGTGTAGTAAGAAAACACCAGACATTACAAATTTATAAATGATGGGAATTAATACACACTTTTCAGTAATCACTCTGAATATTAATGGCCTCAACTCACCAACCAAATGGCACAGAAGAAGATTAAAAATATTAAATATTGAAAAATACCACCTATCTTTGTTGTGTTCAAGTAATGCACTTTACTGTAAATGACAAACACAACCTTAGGATCAAAGAATGGACAAAGGAAGTCCAAGGAAAGCAAGTGCTACTGATTTAATTATGAAAATAGACTTTAACACAAAATTAATGAGAAGAGATGAAGAAGTTTCTTTTGTGTTGATGAAAGAGAAAATCAAGAGGCTATAACAATTCTAAACACATATGTTAAATATCAGTTTATCCAATTTCATATAATAAATAACTACACATGAAAAGAAAAATTATTTCCAGCACAACAATAGTAGGTGACTTCCAAACACCACTTTCTTCAGCAGAGTATCCATTCAAAAAGTAAACAAAGGTACATCTGAATTAAATGACAGACCAGTTCAAGTGTAACTAGCAGACTGTCTTAGTCAGGGTTTCTATTCCTGCAGAAACATCATGACCAAGAAGCAAGTTGGGGAGGAAAGGGTTTATTGAGCTTACACTTCCAATTGCTGTTCATCATGAAAGGAAGTCAGGACTGGAACTCAAGCAGGTCAAGGAGCAGGAGCTGATACTAAGGCCATGGAGGAATGCTGCTTTCTTCATGGTGCCAAGCCTCACCTCCTTTGTATGACCCCTTCAGTCCCGGGCTGTCAACTGCAACTGAGGCTGCACCTCACCAATGGCCTTCTATGCCCTCTCACAGTGCCCAGGCCTCAGCTGCATGCTCTTCACGGCTCCTTCATGCCTTCAAAACCAGTACCACCTGGGTGACTCTTACACATTACCAAGTTCAGCCACAGGACAAGGTACAACCCTGGCTATCTCTGGAATGCAGCCTCTGTGCTCTCAGAAAATACTTCTCAGAAGATTTCACCCCAATGATGTTGGTTTCTTCTTAATCACCGCTAATATCTTAGCTCCAGCTAACCAGCATCAATAGTCCCAGCAATGCAATGGTTTTGCTTTAGTAGTTCTGGTATCTTGTTAATCACAGCTGATTTATTCAGCCCCAGCTAACCAAAACCACAGAATCTTAAATCAAACTAGCAATGGCCCTGATAAGAGTCTTTAATCTTCTCTCTGAAATTTTACAAGCCAGGCCTCCATCTTCTGCACTGTTCTCAACATCATCTTCCAAGCTCCTACAGAACACCCCACAGAGCTCTTAACATCCCAATCGCTCTTCTAGCTCAAAGTTCCAAAGTCCTTCCACAGTCCTCCTCAAATCATGGTCAGGTTGTCACAGGAATACTCCACTATGCTGGTACCAATTTGTCTTAGTCAGGGTTTCTATTCCTGCACAAACATCATGACCATGATGCAAGTTGGGGAGGAAAGGGTTTATTGAGCTTACACTTCCACATTGCTGTTCATCACAAAAGGAAGTCAGGACTGGAACTCAAGCAGGACAAGGAGCAGGAGCTGATGCAGAGGCCATGGAGGAATGCTGCTTACTGGCTTGCTTCCCCTGGCTTGCTCAGCCTGCTTTCTTATAGAACCCAAGACTGCCAGCCCACAGATGGTACCACCCACAAGGGGCCCTGCCCCCTTGATCACTAATTGAGAAAATGCCTTACTGCTGAATCTCATGGATGCATTTTCTCAACTGAAACTCCTTTCTCTGTGATAACTCCAGCTTGTGTCAAGTTGTCACAAAAACAACTAGTACACAGACATATATACAACATTCCACGTAAATACTGCAGAATACATATTTTCTTAGCAGCCCATAAGGCTATGTCTAAAACAAGTTATCCTCGTTTGCTTTCTTGTGCTGTGATATACACCAAGACCAAAAGCAACTTAAGCATCATTTTATCTTACAATGGCCAGGTAACAGCCCATCACTGAGCAAAGTCAAGGCAGGAACATGAGACAGAATCTGAATAACAGGCCATGGAGGAATGCTGCTTAGTAGCTTGCTTTCTTGTACTAACCAGCACCACAGGTGTCCAGGGGTAGCATTTCTCACCATGGGCTGAGCTCTGCCACATTAATAATTAGCCAGGAAAATGCACTACAGATTTGCCTATAGGTCAGTTTCTTAGAGGAATTTAGTTGAGTTTCCTTCTACTCAAAAGACTCTAGCTTATGTCATGCCACACACCTCACCAACAACACCCCCAAAACCCCAAACAAAAAGTAAACTGAAATAATTTATTGTATTCTATCAGATTATAATAAAAACAAAACTAGAAGGACAGAAAATATACAAACTCAAGGAGATTAAATCATGCATGCTTGAATTATACAGCGATCTACTGAACAGTGGGGGAAGTTGAACAGTTTCTGGAATTGAATGACCATGCATGCACAACATACAAAAACCTATGAGACACAAGGAAAATCATCTGAGAAGGGAAGTTTGTAGTTAGGTGTGCCTGCATTAAAAACTCAGAAAGAAATCAAATAGGAGACATATTGATATATCTTTGGATCCTGGACAAACAAGAAGAAAATGAACTGTAAACCAGTAGACAGAAAATAATAAAGATCATGGGCAAAAGTTAGTGAGTTAGATTAAAAAGAAAAAATACAAGGAACCAATGGAGCAAAGAATTGATTCTTTGTAAAGACAACAAGATGAAAAAAAACCTTTAGTCAAGCCAAAACGAAGAGTACACTAAATGAACATGAGATTAAAACTGAATATAGATCAAAGGACTTAGCAGTCATTTATGAGACATCTCATTCAACAGTTGTAGAATGCATTTTTTTTTCTATAAGTGCCTTGACTTTTTTTTTTATAATAGACTATGTATTAGATCAAAAAGCCTTAAAATTAAAACAAATCAAATCCTGTATGTTTTCTTATTGATGGAATAAAACTAGAATCAATAATAAAATGAATTTTAGACATTATTAAAATTCATGGAGAACTAACAATATATTTTCATATGAACAAACAAACAACCAAACAAAACCAAAAAAGATAATTAAAACATTTTAAAAATCAAGTGTAAATATAGCATACCAAAGCTTAGTGAGTATAGCTATAGCATAATTAAGAACACAGTTAAGAGCAAAGAGCAACTGTACCAAAACACAGATTTTAGATTTTAAAATAAAATAAAAGGATATATCATTTTGGGTAGAAAAACAAACAAGTTAAACCTAAAATTAGTAAGACAGAAGTGACAATAACTTATCCAAAATGCAAAATTGATACTAGAATTATAAAAATCATTAATAATAAACAAAGAATTATTTTTGGAGAAGATATATTTTGTAATATTTTAGATAGACTAAAAAAGAAAAAGGGAGAAGGAAGCAATAAACTTACAGATAAAAAAGTAGACATTATATGTACTACACCAAAGATGCTATGGACCATTACAGACAAATATGAAAACCTGCGTGGTAATAAATGGGAAAGATAGAAGAAAAAGTCAAGCTTCTTGGCACATATGACCTACTCCAACTTACCCATAAGACGATGGAAACCCTGAACAGATTGATAAGTAATTAGATTGCATAATGAAAATTATTCCAACAAAGAACCCAACAACAGACAAAAGTATTCCAGCAACCTGAGCCCTGGCATCTATGCTTGATTTTTTCAAAGTGTTAAAAAGAGTTTTGAGGCTATTTCAAAGCATTGAAAGGGAGGGAATCTTCTAAACTCATTGTCTGATGCTTTTCTACATGGATTAGCAAAGCCAGACAAAGATACTGCAAGAATGACTTAGCACAGGCCTCTCAATAAACCTGCAATATCACATCGACAGTATGAGGGGTTAACAATCACTTCATCATCTCAATTGATGCATAAACTGCATTTGATAAAATCCAAATCCCTTTATGGCGAAAGTCCTGACAAAATAGGTATACAAAGATCATGATCCAACATTATCAAGGCCATTGTGACAAACTCACAGCCAACAGGGACGAATGGAGGGAAGTTTTTCTAAGGTGAAAAACAAGATAAGAGCATTCATATTCATTTTTCTTGCTCAGTATAGTATTGGGGGTTTTGATGAAAAATTAGGCAAGAAAGAAAAAAAAGGCATAGAAATAGGAAATGAGAGAGTCAAATTATCCTTTTCCACAATGATTATATGTATAGAGAAACTGAAGAATCTCCCAAAAGTCTATTAGAATTCATGAATTCAATAAAGCAGAAAGGTACAAAAGCTAGTAGCTTTCATTATATCACTAATAAAGTTGATGAGGAGGAAACCAGGAAGGAAAACCCATCTACAACAGCTACAGAAAACAAAATGCCCAGGGAATAAAATTCACTCAGGGAATGAAACACATCTACACCAAAAATTATGAAACACCAGGGAGCGAAATTGAAGACAGAAAAAATGAGAAAGGAAAACTTTCCATGCTCATGGCTGAGAGAACTAATACTGAGATATTTAAGCTATCCAAATGATATGTAGAATCAATCAATGTCAGAAAGCTTATGATATGATTCATCTAAGGAACACACACGTATAAATCCGCATGCAGTGTACAATAAGCTGAGTAAGTAGCCAGAGAAACCTTGAGCAAAACAAGAGCAGATAGCATTACAGCGTTACGTTCAAGATGTACTTCTTAGTCATTGTCTCCAGTCGTGCATAATCTTGGGATAGAAGCAGATGTACAGAACATGCAGCAAGCCAGAAATCCCAGAAAGAAATCGTGGGGCCCTGAAGACAACTGGCTCTTGTTAAGGACAGCCAGAACATATCAGAGGAAGAACACTGCTTTGATGATTTTGCTGGAGAAATTGGGTGTTTACTCATGAAAAACAAATGGAATCTTGATATGTCTTATTCCCATTCCACGGAGCTCAACTCAAAAGGGATCAAAAGACCTGAACTTAAGACCAGAAGCTTTGAAACAAGTAGGAGCAACTGGTGGAATAGGGCAGTTTTAGACACTGATACAAGGCAATAATTTTGTGAATTTGATCCCCAAAGCACAGGAAATAAAAGGCAAAACTCTGACAATTGGAATTAAATCTATCAATATGGTAAAAGGACAGATATGATAGCCTCATTGGCAGGTGAATGGGTCAAGAAAACATCGTCTATATACATGGTGGAATATTATACAGCTCAAAAGACAAACGAAAGCATGCCATCTGCCACAGACTGCATGGATCCAGAGAAAGTAAGGGGAATAAAGCAAGCATAGAAAAACAAGTTCCTTCTGTTCTTATTCACATGCAGAAACTGAGAAGAGACAATTGTGAAAAGAATAGTGATCCACAAGCATGGAGAAGGATATGGAAGGCAGGGTGGGAAGGAAAGGCTGGGTTGACTAGTGCATGCTCTGTGCACATATGAAAAGATCACACAGCACTGCATTAATAAGTACAGTCTGTACGTACAAGTAAGACTTTAATGTACTCACTGATAAGCGGATATTAGCCCACAAGTTCAGAATGTCTAAGTTTCACTTAACAATAACCGCTGGACTGAGAGTGAGGTACCAGATGGAGGGGTTGGAGAAAAGTCTGAAGGAGCGGAGGGAATTGGCAGCCCCATGGAGGGAGCAAGAGCGTCAATGGGCCTGACCCTCCCCCTGGTCGTCCTCTAGTTC
>CM052710.1:72696544-72715797 GCA_028551405.1 Uromys caudimaculatus
AAATAAAAGACTTACCTGAAGGTAAATAAGGACAGGGTGTTATTAGTAAAGTAACTGAGAAATGAATCAAGGGAACATAAACAGCCTAAACGTATATCCTCATAAGATTCACAAGCCTGGCCAATAGGTTTTCACAAATTAGCGAAGGTGGTACATCAGAGCAAAGACCTTCTTTTAAAACAAATGGTAGTGGATAGATGAGCACCACAAGCAAAACTAGAACTTATCAAGGGAAAGATCTTACATTCTTCACAAACATTGTCTCACAATATATCAAAAGAACAAATGTCAAATTCACAGCCATAGGACTTCTATGTGCATGCCACAATCAATAACTTTGACTTCATCAATGCAAATAAAACAAGAATTTCTGCTCTCCAAAAGGAGGACAGTAAAGAAAATAAGACAGGCAGGGAGAAATTATTCCCAACAAAAATATAGATGAAATCCTATTTTACAAAAAACATGGGCAATATCTAAAATTCATTAAAAAATAAGCAAAAATTCTGAGAGACATGTCACCAAAGAAGATATGCAGATGGAAAACATGTCTATAAAATGATGTCACTCATCAGGAAAAATAAGTTAAAGCCACACTCAGATTCTATTACACATACATTAGAACATCCCAAAGCTAAGAAAACATCCACAGCACTAAATGGCAGAGGATAAGAAATGACAGATACTGTCACTACTGTTAGAAATGCAAAATGACACAGTCATTTAGCAAAAATTGTATTCTTAGAAAACTATAGGTACTCTTATGCAATTCAGCCATAATACTTAATAATATATATTCTGAAGGAGCTGAAAACTTGTGTTGGTATAAAAACCAATATATGGATGTTCTACTTATTCATAATTTCTTAGATTTGGAGACAATTGGTATTTCCTTCAGCAGTGAATGGTAAGCCATAGTAGAACTGAACAATAGAATATTGTTCAGTGCTAAAAAGAAATAAACTACATGGAAAGATATGGAGAACCTTAAACACACATTACATAATCTGTGATTTCAACTCTGTGGCATTCTGGGAAAGGTCAGGCTATGAAGACAACAGAAAGATCTGTGGTTGCCAGTGTCGGGGAGGCAAGAGGTGACAAAGGCACAAAATATGGAGGAATTTTCTGGTGGTGAAAATGCTCTCTATAGCCAGGCATGGTGGCTATAAATTGGGAGGCTGAGGCAGGGGGATTGCTACAAGTATAAAGCTACACTGTCCTACATATTGATTTCCAGACTAGCCTGAGCTCATTTAAGTCTCTGTCACAAAACAAAACACAACAAAACATCTCCATAACCCAGCTAATAAACTCCCACAGAAGTCTCCTGCATTGCTGGAGGCCACACTGGTACCAGGAACCCTAGAAACCTCTTGCTCTACCACAGGCCATTCTGATGCCTGGAACCCCAGAGGCTACACCAGTTGCCTGAATTTCAGAACCCCAGAGGCAACAGGGCACCCCCAACCCCAGTGGAGACACCTTTCTGGACATGAGGACTTGCCCATCACTAGAACTACAGGCTGCTAAGGCCAGAAGACAAAATGGAAACCAAGAGAAAAATATCCACCTAACAAAGATAAAAGCAGAAATCAAACTAAACCTATAATTACCCAAACCCAGATGTCTAGAGGCCAGCATAAGAAGGCAATCAACAACAGCTAGAGAAATATGGTACCACCAAGACCCAGCTATCCTACTACAGAAGCCCTGGATATTCCTATAGAGCTGAAGCATAACAAAAGGACCTTAAAACCAATTTTATGAAGATGATAGAGGTCCTGAAGGAGGAAACGAATAAATCCCTTAAAGAAATCCAAGAATAACAAACAAACAAACGAACAAACAAACAAACAAAAACCCAAACAGGTGAAGGAAACAAATAAAACTGTTCAAGACCTGCCTGAGAATAGAAATAGAAGCAATAAAGAAAACACCAACTGAATGATCCAGGAGATGGAAAATCTAGGGAAGTGAGAAAGAATTACAGATGCAAGAATCACCAAAGAATATAAGAGATGGAAGAAAGAACTTTAGGCATAGAAGATACAATAGAAGAAATTGATACATTGACCAAAGAAAATGTTAAATCCAAAAATTTTTTGACACAAAACATACAGGAAATCTGGGCTACTATGAAAAAAACCAAACCTAAGAATAATAGGAATTGAAGGAGAAGAATCCCTGCTTAAAGACCCAGAAAACAAAAATGTAAGAAAACTTTCCTAACCTGAAGAAGGAGATACTTATAAAGGTACACAAAACTTACAGAACACCACATAGATTGGTATAGAAAAAAAATTTCCCTCACCACATAATAATCAAAACACTAAACATACAGAACAAAGAAAGAATATTGAAAGCTGTAAGGGAAAAAGGCCAAGTAACATATAAAGGCAGACCTATTACACACTTCTCTCAACAGAGACTCTAAAAGTGAAAAGAGCCTGATTAGATATCGCACAGATTCTAAGAGACTATAAAATACCAGCCCAGACTACTATACCAAGCAAAACTTCCAATCACCATAGATGAAGAATCCAAGATATTTGATAACAAAGTCAGTTTTAAACAGTATCTATCTACAAATCCAGCCATACAGAAGGTGCTAGAGGGAAAACTCCAACCCAAGGAGGTAAACTACACCCACAAAAACGGGAAAAAAATAAGTTCACACTAGCAAAACGTAAAGCAGAAATACACATACACACTTACACACAAACACACACACACACACTAGAGGAGAGGTGAAATATGTATGAAGTATTTGTATCTTCCTTTTAATTTTACTGTGAATGTAACTGTTCTAAAATCATATCCATAAGAAAAATATTTGCCTCATTTTTACTAAAATTCTTCCACTGGCTAGGCAATAAGGATAACGGTTTACACAGGTACCCTCTCCCAGCTTTAATGAATATTTAAATGCCAGGAAGAGCAAAGGAAGAATGGAATAGGAAATAATCAATGACCATCAGTGAGTCCACAATACAACTGCATGAAGGGATAACATTGTGACCGGGACTTCAATGGGAACTCAATATTACTCTAGCTAGTGGAAGCACCTGAAACCAACATTGTAGTTCAAATCAAAATTCTAAGCATTCACAAAATTCTAAGCATTTTATAACTTGTTATAAAAGAAGACATATTAGATTTGGTTGATCTATAAAGGAGAGAGAGAGAGAGAGAGAGAGAGAGAGAGAGAGAGAGAGAGAGAGAGAGGAGAGAGAGAGAGAGAGCTCAAACCAACAATAAACCTGAAATGGAAAGGCACAGAATACAGAGTAGGAACACATGCTCTCAAGAACTAGGGATTCCAAAGGCACTATACAAGCAATATGTAATTTTGGGTATCGATAGAGAAAGTAAAAACAGACACCTGAGACATACACTAAAAATTATCATCTAAAAGGTGGGCATGACGGTTCGCAATTATAATCCTAGCATTTGGGAGGTGCAGGCAAGATCAGGAGATCAAGGTCATCCTTGGCTACACCATGAATTTAAGTCTACCTTAGGCTTAATGAGATACAGTCTCAAAAATAATTATAATTAAGCTGAAATGAAAACATAGAGAAATGCTTGTATATTTCATTGATAGGACACTACCCAGGAAAGAAGCCACATAGAATGGTTGCCATTAATATCATGTACTTAAGGAAGAGTCCACTGAGTATCAACCAATAACAGTTTAAGTCTTGAATAATGTGAGGAAATGACTTCATGAAATGTTGAAGGACAGCCAAGTCCTCGGGGATAGGAAATGCTTTAGATCCAACTGAAGAATCAATGTCAAACACAGGTAAAGAAGAAACATTTTTGAGCGTGAAAGATAAAAGATGCTGTTATCAAGCATTTTCATTGAAAAACTCTATGATCTATATATGATTTTAAAAATTATAGTGAGAACACTTGTGAGGAACACAAGTGTCTTTTGTGTACAAGGCACAGAGTAAACTTGCAGGGATAATGGATTCAAAACTGGAACTACATTAGCTCTGACAAAAGTTGGAAGAACAGATGTGGTTAGAAAGTGGAGTGGGGTCAGGCTTCCAGCCCTGGCCTTTTCCAGTGGTTGAAGTTAAGTGAGGTGTTCATATTACAGAAGAGCCATTTGTATCGCTGTCCCACATACTGGGTGGCCTCAACAACAGAGGTGAGAAGTCCAAGCTAGCCTGAGGGTTAACACATTCTGAGGACCTCAAGTCAGTATCTAGTTTGTTTTTCTCTGAGCCTTCAGTGGTTTGAGGGCAATCTTTGATATTCCCTGCCTGTACACACACATAACTTTTCCTCCAACTTAACATAGTTACTGAGAATCCTTTGGAGTAGTTATATACAAATACCTGTGGTATAAATCAAAGAATGAACTCATTGACTCTATGATTGTGGGCATCAGTGTTCTACCCTTACTTTTTTTGTTTAAATTATGTTAACATGTATGTGTATGTGTGTGTAACTGTTATTATTATTTTACTGTTTGACAGTTTTATGCATTTTTATCTACACAAGAGCTGCACAAGCTTGGGTCATCATGGATGGGAGCTCAATCCTACCCAGAGTGACTACTGACAATTAGCATCTATTTGTGGAGGGATTATTTTTTCAGATCTATGACCTCATCTTCAGAAGAGTTTCTCCTTTGTATGGTACTCTGCATGATAATTTTTATTAAGCCTATGAGACCTATAAGTGGTCCACCTGTTTCACTATGATCTTTATCTCTAACTACATTTATGATAACCTTATTTCTCAAGGTATAGTTTTGAGATACACAGGATTAGGATTTTTAATATGAATTTGTTGGGCAGGGCATGATCTAAATCAAGGGAGGAGAGAAGTGGGTGGTGATTAACTTGGAGATAGGAGAAACTTCCCTGCCAGAAGAAACAACCAATGAAACTAGATGCCAGGGAACATCATGCAACAATTGAACAGCACCATACACAATGTGACCAGTCTTTTTGTAAGGTCTATGTTCCAAGTACATAGTTCTCGAGATGTAAGAAGGTACGTTAACATGTTATAGGTGGAAAATAAATATTTACTGGGATCTATATCCAAGCATCTACAAAGTAGGTGATTTAGTAAATGTGTTGAAACATTCTTGAATTTTAAGTTTTTCTAACAGACCCATCAATCATTTTTCTTTCAGTCCAACATAGCCTATTATTTATAAGCAATATGGTGCTGTTAAACACTCCTCTTGCAAACCTTCCACCATTGATCTTGCGGGAAGTCCTTTGAGACTTGCAAAAGGGATAACCATAGATGACTTTCTTGTCAGACTTGTTGAAATGAAATCAATATATATGAGAGTCAAAGAACTTTCACATCTTTAAAGTAGAAAAGAAACTAAACCTTATAAAATTCAGCGAGCTAATCAATAGCTCACAAGTGCTGGCATGGAACTGCATGAATCAGTGAGGTGGCTTAAGCTAATACTGAAAAAAAAATCACATAGCACTGATACTTAGACTGGGTTTGGCCCTTCCATTTTGTATTGAAACAATCAAAAGAATTCTCTATTTCAGACTGGTACCAGTTTAAATCTTCCTAGTAACAAAAGAGAAAATTCTGTAGCTCAGATGCCATTATTTCCTGGGAGGGCAATGTTATTTATTTTATGCATTTTTACTTATTGACATAAATACTTCACTAGTGGGATGAAAATGCTTATTTTTTGGAAGTAAAGAATTCAAGAAAAGCAGAGAGAGAGAGAGAGAGAGAGAGAGAGAGAGAGAGAGAGAGAGAGAGAGAGAGAGAGAGAAAGAGAAAGATAGGGGGGAGAGAAGATTTTTAGTCATTTTACTTCATGTTCATGTTCTCTTTTCTAGGGTTCTCAACTGGTACTCCTCTTGTCAATAAGCCACACCCACACTTTCATATCTCTTTTCTGTATGTAACCTTCTGAGTTTAATATGAGTTACTTAGCTAATGTGGATTGGGTAGTTATTAAGCAGGATAGAGACAACTTATGTGTGACTACATCACTGAAAAAAATAACAACCTCCTCACCAATAGATGTTAATTGCCAAGACTCACTCTGGATTGGATTGAGCCCCCATCTATGATTACATGTCAAGAGCCCAATCTTGTTCAGCTCTTTGGAAGATAAAAATGTATATAACTATCAAATAATAAAAAATAACAAGTTATACAGACACACAGACACACACACACAAATACATGTTTACATAATTTAAACAAAAAATGAAAGGGTTGCATGCTGATACCCCATTGTGGAACCAAGGAGTTCATTTTTTGATTTGTGCCACAGGTATTTGAATAAAATAACTCCAAAGGATTCTCAGAGACTATATTTATTTGGAGGAAAAAGATATATTCTCCACAATGTTTGAATAGTTTGATTGGGCACAGAGGAAAATTTCAGGCATCCCACAAATCTTTTTCTGTGACAAACCAGGGCCAAAATCTAACCACCTTTGGAGCTGGTGACAAAGCTTTTTTTCTTCTTACTTTTTTGCATCCCTGGGTATCCTGTTTTGCATTCTATTTGATTCTACAACCTGCCTCTGATTCTTTTGGGAAATAGGCAGCGTAAATAAAAAAGGGAGGCAATTAATCAGTATTTGTTGAATAAATGAATCCATAAGTGAATGAATAAGTAAACAGAAAAGAAGTAGATGAGCTGAGAGGGAGAATCCTACCACTCTGATTGTTTCCAGGCTCCTTTTTTAATAAGGAGGTTTGATGCAAAGAGCACACTGTGATTCTAACAAGGACGATAGTACCCTGCCTGGCCCAGATGGTATGCTGTAAACCAGAACCAGCAGGAAACTAGAGAAAAGGCAGTCCTTCATTCTTCCCAGATACGTTTTTCTGGACTGACTGATGAACCTCTCTAAACAGTAGACCCCAAAATGACATTTTAGGCAAGCCAGAGAGAGCTGGAGCTTACAGTGATTCTCATGGAAACTGTAAATCAAATGTATCTATTCCTGGTTTTTAGAAATCATGAAAATAAAAAAAAATGTGTTGTTGGTAGATGGTAAAATTATTGATTCTTATTCAAAGTGGAAACTTAGCTTCTGAGTTGACAAGGTAAGAATATCACAGCATAGGAGTTTGACTTTGTTCTCCACCAAAGAACAGCATAAGTGTGATATTGAAAAATTCTTCTGCAGACAGAAAAATCCCTCCTTTGGTAGGTTGCCTACATTCTAGTTGATGGGATGACTAAGAGTATTAGATTAAATATAGCCAGTAGAGTGAAGAGTAACAGGGTCGATTTAATCTATTATTCTCAATGTTTTATCTTGAACACATCTTATTTTGTGTTATGGTAATCTGCATACATATCCCATGTTGGTTTTAGATTTACCTCTTTCAGAAAGCTGGAGCTAATTACTGACTTATCCTTGTATTCTCTACAGGTACCAAATATTCAAGGAGCAATAGAGTTTTAAGATATATCCATGAAGTGTGTGAATAGAGGTAGCATCTGAAAATTGCTACTGCTATTCCACAAAGTCTTTCCTGTGACATTTAAGGACCTGCAACCAACCTGACATGAACTTTAGCAACTTGGGAAGTTTAAAAAAATTAGCTCTCCTGTTATCAAAATATTTGAAAACTCATGGCTGAGGTAGACATGTGGACAATGAACTTGCACATATCTAAGAACAAAGAGGCAAAGTGCAGAGGGGTTAAGATAAAAGGATGGGGTCACACAGAGAAACTGGAATCAGAATTTAGATTTGGGATTTCTAAAGGTAGGGGTTGATAGTACATTTGACTGAAGACTCAAACTAGTTCAATAGGTATGGATATACTTGAAGAAAGATGTCCCAAGGAAATTTACACTGCAGCTAAATTTGGAGATGGCATGAAATATGTGCTTTGGGGGCATTTGGATCATTTAGAGTGACGATAATACATTCTAGAACATATTTTTAAGAATGTGTATTTGTGTGTATATGTGCGTATATGCATGCACACATGGATGCTGCTTAGAAAGAAGTAGTGTTAAAAGAATGTATTAATTTGAAGTCAAAGCTCATATAAACACGCATTTCACAGAACCTTACAAGTCCAGAGAATATGAATTAAACTTTAAGTTACAAAAGCCATGGAACAAGGACACGATGCTATCAGTACTGGGCTTTAATATCTATACCCCACTGGTGGCTTCTGTCCCCCAGATCTAGGGAAGAGATTTAAAGACTGAGTTGTCTAATGCTGGCCTTTTCCTTGCATTATAGGTGCATTATCCAAAGCAAGTCTCCAGGTGACAGCTAATTCAGAAGAATGTCCCTAGGCTGGAATGCATTGAAGGGAATGAGACAGGATCACAAAAGAGATTGTGAGAGAATTCTCCTAGAGCACAAAGTGCATTTGTCTCTATTTGAACTTAAAAAAAACAAAAAGGAAAAAGAAGAAAATCTTTTCTTGAACATTCTCTAGTCATGGTAGGTAACAAAGCATTCATTCTTTCTTTCCTGGAGGAAATTTATTCCTGGGTGACCAAATACCACAAATTGTTGAAGTAAACACCATCTCACAGAGGAAAGCAAACCAATGTATGGACCATGAATTAGAAAATCAGAAAACACATTTGAGTTCATCTCCAGTAGAAAGACAGGGTATTGAGTGGAGCGAGGGGGTTGTCATCCCACAGTCAAACACTCTGACCCAGAATTGTTCCTTCCTAAAAGAACTGAAGGGAGAAAAACGGAGAAGAGCCTGAGGAAAAGGCGGTCCAGCGACCGGCCCAACTTGGAATCCACATATATTTGAATATAGTAGTTGATTTCATGACCTAATTTCATTTAGTGTTAAAACAATTATTAGAAAAAGCGTGGAGAGATGGTTTAGTGCTTAAGAGCACATTCTTCTCTGGCACAGGACCCAGGTTCAGTTTTTAGCACCCACACAGCAGCTCATAACTACCTATAACTCTAATTCCAGGGGCCTAGCTCCTTCTTCTGGCCTCTGTAGAGATCAGGCATGCATGTGATGTACATTCAAACAGGCAGGTAAACACTTATGTACACAAAATAAAAATATTCCGTTAAAAACTTATGAGACAAACATACAATAACACACACACATACACACACACACACATACACACACATCTCATCTCTTCTCAGTCAAAGCCTCCTTTTTACACCTGAGTAAATTTGTTGGCTTCTGTCACATAGTAAAACACTGAAAGAAATTGTATAGATTGAAGATTCTGGTTCATAGTCTGTAGGTTCCAATGTCAGGTAGGTAACCTTATTCTTTTGGTTCTCTGGCAAGAATGATATGCAGGAATGTGTAGCAGAGAAAGCCACTTCTATCACAAACCGAGAAGTAAAAAGGAAGAAACTAGACTAGGACAATCTTTTACAAAGGTGTGCATCAATGAGACAAATGTCCCCCGCTATAAAAGTCCCACCTCTCAAAGGTCCAAAGAATCTTCTAATAGTACCACACTGGGGATTAAGACTTGGACACATAGACCTTTGGAGAATAGTCATCTGAGTCATTGTACTGAATAAGAACCCAAGTGGGGCTCCTAAGTTCTCACCTAATTTTCTCCAATTACTTCTCTGACACTGACATGTGTTCTCCTTGCTCATGGAAAACAAAACAAGAAGGTTAAAAAGAGCAGAAACAAAGAACAAAAACCAGATTTGTCCTTTTCACGTTATTTTTCTTATACAGTGGGAATGGAGCAATAGAGAATAGAGAATAGAGAATAGAGAATGATGAACTGGTTAAAATCAGGTTATTATTTATCTGTTTTGTTGAGGATTAAAGCATGGGGAACTATTAATCAGCACTTAATTCTTTCTGATTTCTCAGAAGTTTAGATAATCACTTAGTTTCAGTGACACAGACCATTATCATGAGTGACTCTATTTTAACCTTTCATCTATTGGTTTGAGGTTTAGTGTCGAAGGTCAAGGCAATATGATGCCCTTCTGTAAGTACTTTACTCTTGATAAGTGTCCATTTCTGCCTCTGCATGAAGGTACTGCGCCAATCACAGGTGTGGACTTATCATGGACCTTGGTCCACAGACACTTACTCCCATAAACACATGAGAAGTCACACCTCACTTAACAGTTAAGGAAAATGTATTATTATTGAGAAGTTAATGAGTAGCCAACAGGATTCTCCCATACTTATTTTGGTAGCTGTTCTGGGAACCACCTTAGGCTCTGCCTACTGGCAACAGTATTTTATCTGGCCAGCAAATAAGGAATCTGCTTGAGCTTGGGAAGACCCTTCTCTAGGGACAATGGGATATTAGATGTAACCATCTACATACAACCAGGGAGAGTAAACTGTAAGCTGGGAAGCATGCCATTTCTCTTCCATAATTGGTTTGGTTAGATTATAAACATTATCAGGATTTTATTTTTAAAATTATGCACATGTGTGTCTGGGTGGTAGTATGTACATATAGGTGCAGATACCTGTGGAACTCAGAAGATGTTTAATTCTCTGAAGATGGAGATACAGATCATTATGAGCTGCCTGATGTGAGTACTTGGAACCAGATTTAGGTCCCCTGTAAGAACAATATGTGTTCATAACCACTGAGCATCTCTCCAACCCTGGATATCATTTGCTTTCTTACTTATAGATATTTAAAAATTATGTGAATTAATATTCATGAGATTTCAGGAGTCTGAATTCATGAGCAATCACATGTTGTCTTTAGCTTGAACAAATGTCAGATAGTCCCTCTCTCTTTCTCCCTCTCTCCCTCTCTCCCCCTCTCTCTTTCTAGTTCAAATAAATAAACATGTCATTACTATTACAAGTAACTAAGTTATCTATGGAAAAAAAGGGTGGGGATAAGCCACCCAAAGGACATTCATTTTTTATTTCCCTTTATCAACAGAGAAGCAGAGAAGTCAACAGCTATTGAGGTCTTGTGAATGACTGTGGTCATGGTAGCCCTCAGGTAGCAGGCTACTCAAGAGTGCTCCCAACCAGCACACTAACGGCCAACTCTCCAACCTTCCTTGCTAAATAGATACTCCCCACATATAAATTCTAAAGGTTTAAAGTACTGATTGAGGGTCTGAATTAAAGAGCCAAAATGTTCATCTGTAAAAGTCCCTGACTATCCAGGGTAAGAACTGATATTTGTAGGTGTCACCTGTTGACCATCTGCCGGCAGTGGGGTTCGCATAGGAGGTCTCAGAAGGAACAGCCCAGATGCCAAGTTTTCGTTCTCTATATCAAGCAGCTGATAGATCAACTGGATGCATTACCTCTTGTGCAAGCTCCACCAGTTTAGCCTGAGTGGCATTTTCAGAAATTCCAAGATTTCCAGACTTTGAACATACTTTATGTGCTGTGTACCATGACCCATCAGAGAACAGGGTCTATTTCTTTGGAACTTGAATAGAAGCAGGAGACAAACATTAAAACAAGACATGCTATGAGGACAGGGGTTGGAAAAACAGTGAAGGGGGTTATTCAGAGGGTGTTTTCTACCTCTTTGAAGGCTAGGACTAAACTCCTGAGTGGGTCTATGGGATCTGCTTCATTTGATTGTGGCTTTCTCTGGCTTTGTGCTAAACACGTCTTCTAACATCTCCAGTTCTACCTCACCAACTCTTCTCAGATCCTGACCTCTTCAGAGAATGAACACATCCTCAGATTCACACTCTCGTTATTTGATAGGCATATGTTTCATGTGCCACTAGAACATAAATTCTATACAGGCAGAGGTTTGCCTTACTAGGATGGAGGGGCAGGTAATTATGAGAATGAATAAAAGAGATCAAAGGAAGGGGGTCCAAGGCTTAGAGGAGATCTCAGAAGACGGAACAGAGAGGATGTGAGAGCCAGGGATGGAAATATGTGTAAGGAAAATATGTCTTTGGGATATTACACAGCCACTACATTTATGAGCTCACTGCAACTATGACTGTCCACACAAAATTGGGCTTTTCAACATTTGATCCTAGGGGTGGGAGAGGCCATGAGGCGCCATACCTCCAAGAGGGACTTTTGGCAATTAATGGTTGTGGAGGAGGGTATCATTTTCTTAAGTGGTGTGACTTCTGGTAAGTTGTTCTTGTTCCACCAAATAGCCTCCTGTCCATGCTCAGACAAGAAATGAATTAAGCTCAATGGATTGTCTAGAAAAAAGTAACATGGAAGTAGAGAGGAGATTTGTGGGGACGGAGGCTCCAGTGGAAAGGGGAGGGGCATGGTAGAGGGAGATTGGGGTGAAAGGAACGGAAGTTCGCTTTGTAAATTCATGAAACTGTCAAAAATTAAAAAACATAATAAGTAGAATCCTGTCACTTCTGGTCCTATCTACAGAGAAAGAGGGGAGAGAGGAGATAGAGGGAGAGGAGAGAGAGGGAGAGAGGACATAGAGGGAGAGGGGGAGAGAGATGAAGATTATCTTTATAAACATTAAGATTCTCCTCCTCCATCCAGAGTTTGGGTGATTTTCATGCTGCCAGTGAAATTTGTAAAATTCATACAGCATAAAATTAATCATTTAAAATTGCACGGTGGTATTTGCATATTCACAACATGTGGCCGACTACTTAATACCATCCCGGGATTTTTATCATCCCAAAGGGAAAAATGCCAGGCCAATAAGCAATCACTCACTACCGCAATCTGCCCTGGGCCCTAGCAACAGCTCACTGGCTTTCCTGTCTCTTTTGGCTTGGGCTGAACTGCATTTGCATATAAGTGGAATCTTCCGTGTATGACATACCTGGCTTTTTTCATTAATGATGCTTTTGTGGATTCTTTGCATTGCATCATATATCAAAAATTCCTGTCCTTTTTTTTTTTTTTGGTGGTGTTGTTTTGTTTTTTAAATAGATGCATCCATCATTTCATGGCCATGTTGGGTTGCTTTTATCTACCTTTCCATGATTATTAATGGGCTTGCTAGGGCCCTTCATTTACAATTTTTTTTTCCTTTTGAGTGTTCCTTTTCAGATCTTTTGAGTATACCTGAAGAAGTGGAATTAAGGAATTGCTGGGTCAAATTATCATCCCAATTTTAACTCCTGAAGGCTTTTTATGTATGACTAGATAGCTCTGTCCCTGTGCTTGCTGAGTCTTAGTTTTTGTTTTCTGAGATTCTGTGATAAGCAGGGTCAGATATCCATAACATATTCCTTATGTTCCTGTGTTGGGCAGAATAGTAATATCTGAATGACCATTATGGGCACTCTGTCACTGGCCCTAGAATTCCATTAGCACATGGCCTTTATCTCCAATTATTTTCTCCATTACCTTCTCTTTCCATAGAATGACCTATTTTCCTAGTAAAAGCTGACATCATTTATGGAGGTTAGAAAACAGGTTTTAAACACACCCTTGTAGCAAAACGTTATGGAGAAATTTTGATAGAGACATTTTCTCTGGCCGTATTAATTTACTTTGTGTACATTTTGGGAAGTTATTTAACCTCTGAGTTAATGTTAATGATTTGAAAAATAGAAATAGTGCATGTTTAGTAGAGGTAAATTAGAACTTTGCTCTTGGATCCTGGCAGATCTTTAATAAATGCATTCTGTAATATAAAGGAGTTCATATCATTTTGATCCAAAGCAAGGTACCATAAGATATAGGATAATTTTAGAGCCATAATTATTTTAGTTAGAAAACTGGTATTTTCTTCATTTGTGTGTCTGTAATGCTAAAAATCTTCAACAGATAAAATTCTGATTAAAGTTACCCTTTCTAGCTTCCTCGTGAAATAACATGAATGCCCCTGCCTCCACTCTAGCTGCATCCTCAGGCTTCTCTCTCATGATTCTAGCCATGCTGACTTGATGTTAATATAGCACTTCGAGGTACTCATTCCTTTCCTGCCTCAACTCCTCAACCCCTTCTGGAGACCAGCCCCAGCCTATCATTCCCCAGACTTCTCAGGCTTCCGATCTTAAGAGTGAAAATGTCTTTAGTTTAATTATCTGCCTGCATCTAGACATGCACCATTCCCTGTGCATTATAATGAAGCATGAAATAACAACTTTTTCACTCTGCTTGGGTTTTCCTTTCATAAATGATTCCCCCTTTAGCATGCTGTAGTTTGATTCACTTTCTAAACTAGAAACTTTGTGAGGTATTTTTCGTTTTTGCACAGAACCTCCCAGAGGAATATTCATTGTCCAGTGAATTAAACCAGGCCCTTTCCAGTTGTCTTACTTCTAATTCCATGGGAAAATTAAAAGATATGAGCCAATGTCAAACGGTTTCTACTAGTAGGCAGGGTAGGCTAGTCTTTACCACCATAAAAACTTATAGGAGACCTACACTAGAATTAAAGAGGACAATGGTACTATGGAAATATTAACATACAAAATACTAGAAGAACAGATATGTGGAAGAGAAATAGAAAGGAATCAAACAACACAATGGAAAGCCATCAAATCACAAAAATGATGAGGTGAAAATAAAACATACATCATACAAAATTAAATGATAGGGCAAAGTTCATGCTTGTTAATAAATACAGATTAAATTTGTTTTTTTTTTTAAATTTTTTATTGGATACTTTATTTACATTTCAAATGTTATCCTGTTTCCCAGTTTACTCCCCTCCTGGAAACCCCCTATCCCATCCCTCCTCCCCCTGCTTCTATGAGGGTGTTCCTTCCTCCACACACCCACTCACTCCTTACTTCCCACCCTCGAATTACCCTACACTGGGGCATCTATTGAGCTTTCATAGGACCAAGGACCTCTCCTCCCATTGATGCCTGACAAGGCCATTCTCTGCTATATATGCAACTGGAGTCATTGGTCCCTCCATGTGTACTCCTTGGTTGGTGGTTTATTCCCTGGGAGCTCTGGGGAGTCTGGTTAGTTGATATTGTTGTTCTTCCTATGGGGTTGCAAATCCCTTCAGCTCCTTCAGTCCTTTCTCTAACTCCTCCATTGGGGACCCTGTGCTCAGTCCAATAGTTGGCTGTGAGCATCCACCTTTGTATTTGTCAGGCTCTGGCAGAGCCTCTCAGGAGACAGCTATATCAGGCTCCTTTCAGCAAGTACGTTTTGGCATCCACAATAGTGTCTGGGTTTGGTGACTGTATACAGGATGGATCCTCAGGTGGGGCAGTCTCTGGATGGCCTTTCCTTCAGTCTCTGCTCTACACTTAGTATCCGTATTTGGTCCCATGGTGAGTATTTTGTTCCCCTTTCTAAGAAGGACCTACACATCCACACTTTGGTCTTCCTTCTTCTTGAGCTTCATATGGTCTGTGAGTTGTAATGTGAGTATTTCGAGCTTTTTGCCTAATATCCACTCATCAGTAAGTGCATACCATGTGTGTTCTTTTGTGATTGTGTTACCTCACTCAGGATGATATTTTCTAGTTGCATCTGTTTGACTAAGAATTTCATGAAGTCATTGTTTTTAATAGCCGAGTAGTATTCCATTGTGTAAATGTACCACATTTTCTGTATCCATTTCTCTGTTGAAGGATACCTGGGTTCTTTCCAGCTTCTGGCTATTATAAATAAGGCTGCTATAAACATAATGGAACATGTGTCCTTGTTATATGTTGGAGAATTTTTTGGGTATATGCCCGGGAGTGGAATAGCTGGATCCTCAGGTAACACTATGTCCAATTTTCTGAGGAACCGCCAGACTGATTTCCAGAGTGTTTGTACCAGCTTTCAATCCCACCAACAATGGAGGAGTATGCCTGTTTCTCCACATCCTTGCCAGGATCTACTGTCACCTGAGTTTTTGATCTTAGCCATTCTGACTGGTGTGAGGTGGAATTTCAGGGTTGTTTTGATTTGCATTTCCCTGATGACTAAGGATGTTGAACATTTCTTTAGGTGCTTCTTGGCCATTCGATATTCCTCAGTTGAAAATTCTTTATTTAGCTCTCCATCAAATTTTAAAATCAGGTTATTTGATTCTCTGGAGTCTAACTTCTTGAGTTCTTTGTATATATTGGATATTAGCCCTCTATTGGTTGTAGGATTGGTAAAGATCTTTTCCTAATCTGTCAGATTAAATTTGTTAATCAAAGGCTTAGACTCAGTGAGGCTTGGCGATGCATTCTTGTGATATTAGTACTTTAGCACTTAGAACCCTAAGTGAGGCTCTCTATAAACCAACCAAAATTAATTAAATAAATAGATGGACCAAATAGATAAAGAAAGTCAATTCTATATAGCTTACAAAAAAATCATATTTTCTGCTAAAAATTCACATAGGTTAAAAGTGAAGAATTAAGAAAGGATAAATTATTGGAAATGAAAACCAATAATCATCAGAACAACCAGATATATATTTATCATACAAGGACAACTTTAAATAAAAGGCTATAAGAAAGAGCTCAAGGATCATTGCAGAAGAGGAGTCACAAAGAATTTAAGAGATATAGATATGGCCTGGAATTCTAGGTAGAGCAGAGCAGTTGCACATCAAAACTCATGACAACTGTGACATCACTCACAAAACCTGTGCAAGCCCAAGACCGACAATAATCCTAGCATTGAGAGGAGAGTTAGGTAGATAGTCCCATGCTTAGCCTCAGAACAATTGTCTATGGCCAGCCACTAGGAGAGGAAGAGACAGTTTTTCCCTAGGAACATAGCCCCTTGTAAGTTGACCACTCTGTAGTGGAAGGCCACACATGCAAAAAGTATGGGGTATTACAAACTAGTCTTGTTGGGTTTAAACAATAAAGAACACGGGATTATGTAGATAGGGAAGAAGGATGAATCTTGAAAGAGATGAAGGACCAAGTATGAGAAAAACACATTATATGAAACTCTCAAAGATCTAATAAAATTGAAAAACGAATAAGAGACAAAGGTCATTACATGCTGACTAAAAGATCAGTTAGCAAGAATATATGACAGCTGTAAATACATGCACTGATGATGAGAGTGCCTGTGTTATATTCTTACAAAATTTTACTTACAAGTAAAATACTTGAATCTGTAGTAATGCATATGAAAAGACAGCTGTGCAAGGGACAGAACAATGGCTCAGTGGGTAGACGCTTTCTGTCAACCTTGATGGCCTGAGTTAAATCTCTGCAACCCATATGATGAAAGAAGATAACCAACTCTTACAAGATATCTGCTATCTTCTGTCCTCTGAATTCCACACTTGCACTGAGGCATGCATACCCACACATACATTAAAAAAATGCAAAAAAGAGATACAGCCACCTTTACAGAAGATGATTGATACTGGGGCAAGAGAGTAACAAAATCTTTATTGAGATATGGTGAAAATTATTATAAGACCTTCCTTCCAGAAAAAGCAGTTCAGAAGGGAAATAAAACCAAGGTCTCTAACCTTCATTGAAATGTGTGAAATTGATGAACAATACAGCCATTTCAAAAGGAAACTAGTAGGATGGAGTTAAACTTTGATTAAAAGTGTACAAAAGAAGAGCGGAGGGGTGATTGTTGTTCCGTGATCTTGGCTCTGGTTCACTGTATATGCTTAAACTTGAATGTCATCTTCTCAATGTGCATGGTTTATTTATTATATTGCAGTTCTATCTCAATACAGCTGCTAGAACCTAAACAATCTGATGAAATAGACAACAGAAAAATTGTTAATCACAGGGTTCTCTAGCTGGTGCGCTCAGCATCCACGTTTCTGTAGGTGGAGACGATAATGAATCTCATTTTCTTCCCTGGCAATTCTGGAAGAGGAACTTGTGAGGTCATTTCCTCAAAGGCTTCAGTCTCAAGAGAGCTCCCTGATTTGGAGGCCAGAGGCTAGTGATCCTAGTCACACTAGGCTACTCTACTCAGACAAGCTTTCTAGTCCAGTCAGGAACAGTTACACTCTGGCAGTTGTTATAGTTCTTTGTTGATTTCGCTGTAACAACTCACAGATTCAGGCTGTGGGTAAAAAGCCATGCCTTTCCAGAAAGTCACTAGCATCACCTCTCCTGAAACCTCCCTCCCTCCCTCCCTCTCTCAGCCTTCCTGCAACTATGTAAGTCTCTCATTCAAGGGACTTGTCGAGGGACAAGTCATCCTTAACCCCCACAAGCCTTGTTGTTTTTCTTCCTTTGTTCAAGTTTCCTCTGCTCTACTTGGCTTATTTCTATTATCAATATACTACTAACATTATTGGATAAGCATTACTTAATGCTTAAATGTCATGAGGACAAGCATTTCTCTATTTTATTTTATTGTTGACACAGTGTCTCACTGTGTTAGCACAGGATGGCCTGGAACTCACTATGCAGAACAGGTTGACTTTAAAAGTTTTAATTAGACTGTTTCATCCCTAATACCAACATGGGAATCTACGATCATGCTTATTCTCATTTGACAGAAGAGCAAAATGATTCTGCAACAGGGTCACACTGGTATCTTCTCTCTTATAAGTGAAGTATGAGGATTTGGACCTGGGTTCATCTGTCTCAACTCTTCAGTTCTATATACCTCTTTTAAATTAATTTTCCCAATGTTTCTTCTTATTTTCCCACTTTCCATATGTATATTTATGTATGTATATGTATGCATGTGTTCTCAGCTCTAGATTTAATATTGTGTGTTTATAAATATAATATAGTGGAAATTTGTTATTTGGCATGAAATATGTTCAGTGTACACTGTTAAGAATAAAAGCACTTTTAATAATTATATACTTTAGTATTCATGCAAACACATGTGTATGAAGTAGAAACATACACAGCAAATATCAATGGTTATCAACACAGTTTGTTAAGGTTTACTTTCATTTGTGTTTGTCTATATTTTCTTAGATATCATTGATGAACACATAATGCTCATGTCACTGAAAATGGTTCAGAAATGATCTCTGAAAGGTTTGCACCTTTCAGGAGAGAAAGATAAAAGATAAAAGAAGATCCCTACCCCTGATTTTTTTTCCTTATAAACTTGGTTCTAAATAGTGAGTGACATCTCTTTCTTCTAATGAGAGGAGCATAACTGTGGCTGTTCTAATGGCAGGGAAATATCAGTGGTGCAAATTACAGCATGCTTGTTAGTAATCTTGGCATTCAGTTCAGAATGGGGGCTTTTTTTAGGGGGAGTAAGAGTCACTGCAGACCAAACAGACAGAAGCTCTGCCGTAGTAGTGCTTTGCAAATATGCATGTCTCTCAAGTACCACCTTCTACTATGCGCTCCCCCATGGCTTTTTTTTTTTCCTCCTTTTTTATTTTTGATACTTTATATACATTTCCAATGTTTCCCCTTTTCTGAGTCTCCTCTTTGTATACCCCCCATCCCCTCCCCAACCCGCCTCTAGGAGGGAATTCCACCTCCCACCCCACC
>CM052710.1:72716297-72753553 GCA_028551405.1 Uromys caudimaculatus
CTGGGCGAGAGGTGCTGCTCCCCTCAACCCCACTCACGATCTTTCCAGGCTCCTGTGCGGGTACCCCTCTCCGGTTCTCGATGGCTACCGACTCCTGGCGGCGCAGACAGAGGTTTCCGCCTTTCTATGGCGCTCATTGGCTACCGACTCCTGGCGTCCCAGGCAGATGTTTCCCCCTTTCTACGGCTCTCGTTGGCTCTCCCCATGCCTTTTAACTTTCGTCATTTCTCCCCTTCCTCTTCTATGCTTGGTACACATTTACATTTAGCCTAATAAGATGTGATTAGAAAGAGACGTTTTATAATTCTCACTTAACAATCCTTACACTCATGCATTTGATTGTGAATCAGTTCAAGCAAAGAGTTATGCTTTCTTTTCAAGAAGTACCCAGAAATGAGAAGTCATCCTTCTCTATCTACAGTTGAAATGTCTTCTTTGTTGGGTGGAGAGATGTCCTCAGCAGTTAAAAAACGCTTACTGGTCCTATAGAGGACGTGAATTCAGTTCCTGAAACCCACTTTGGGCTGCTTCCTGTAATATCTTCTCCAGGGAATCTTCTGGCTTCTGCAAATACCTGCACACATAAAAATTCTCTCTCTCTCCCTCCCCCCCTCTGTGTGTGTGTGTGTGTGTGTGTGTGTGTGTGTGTCGCTCTCTTTTATAAACACACATACAAAAGTAAAAACTAAAAGAAATTTTAAAAAATGTCTATTTTGTTCAATGTTGGGTTGTATGCTTGGGACTTACAATGAGAATATAATCGAAGTCTAGACCTCTCTGGTCAAGCAGTAAATGTACAATCATACAAAACTGGCTGAGGTTTGAAAAGTCTTATGAAGAAAGCACACAAGCTGAGGAGATCAGTGTTCATATAAATAGTGGCCATGAACAATGAGAAGATGTGATATTTTAGCTGAAAGTGGAAATTGTGGGTTTGAAGGGTTGAATAGGAAGTTCATGGTAGTTATCAAATATTTGCTTCAGGAACCAATGGGTCAGTCATTTCTTCCTCTCCCAACAGAACCTCTACACACTTGGAAAATGGACAAATTGTTGAACTTGATTTATGCAGTCGGTGAAGGAGCTCTCATTATCTCCTAAGCACTGTGCTATATGAATTTCGCATCATTTAACCTCATAGTCAGAGGACATAACCCTTTGTTACCCCACTTTTCAATGATGACGAATTTCTTCCGATAAAAATGAACTTGCCCAAGGTCATGCAGCTGGTAAGAGAACCAAGATCTTAGTTCATATCATTTGGGTAATCTCCAAGACACACCTGCTTCTACTGATTCCTGAGAGACTGAAGTGTGTAAGAAATTATACAGATATACAAAAAGGTTTAATTATGGAACTAAAAATAGACACATGACCATTTACATTTGTGAGATTTATAAACTCGATGGTATTTTTATAGAAGCCATTTGTTCTTTTAAGTATGAGGTGAAAGTTTGGGCAATTTTTTTTTTTTTTTTTAAGGAAAAAATACTAGGGCAATTTTTGAGTCTCATTTCATTGTTAAATCCTCGGGCTATTTTTGGGATAGATTTTCTATGTGACTTTATAGGAAAAAATCCTCTACTCTTGACTTTAGGGTCCCCAGTGATGGTCTTACTGTCACACACTCAATGACAAGAGCTTTTGACAAATGTGTGGGTAAAGCTAGGGCAGATATTAATATTCCATGGAAATGGAGAAGCATTGGTTATTTGACGAGTTAAATAATAGCATAGTTAAAAACAGTGTTGATACAGGGTTGGGAGAAAGGGATTCAGCTTATTATAGCAAACAAGAAATATCCATGCAAGGACTAAAGATGATAAACAATTTTGACATTTTCCTCCATTAAACAGCTATGGTGTACTTGATAGAATCACCTGTTCTTTCTACTGTATTTCACCCATGGGGCCTATTAGATGATCTAACACATTCGTAACACATTACCAATAGCTTGGTACATTCTGAGAGACAAAAAGGGCAATGAAACAGCAAAGACATGATGATAGAGAAATGATAAAAAGTCTGATGTTGAAAGGGTCCCATATGGAAGAGACTCATATAGGGGCCTCAGGAATCTGTCATCAGCAATTAATCCTGAGGACACTTTGTGTACAGCAATGTGCATGGGAGTCCACTTGTGTCTGAATGGGTGTGTGTAAATTGATGGTGTGAGTACACATGAATAGTAGTACTGGATTTAGAAGATACATTGGAAAAATTACTTTGCCTTGCCTAATATTGATAGTAAATATTAACAACCATATTGAGAGGACTTATCATTGGCCATGTGGTAGAATATAGTAGAAGGGGTCTTAAAGACCAGTCAGCCATTCTATCTTATAGACAAAGAATCTGAGGTTCAGGAAGACCAGCTTGTTCAGTGATCTGGAGCTTATTGAATCAGATGCAAGACCAGAACCTAGTACACTGCACTGAATTCTCTTAATTTGCTAGATCTGTTATCATCTTCCTCGTGGTGAGCCTGAGCAAGTGACTGATGTGAGAGCTTAAAGGTATGCCAGATGTGGTCCTCTCTTGCCTTCCATGGTGGTTGGAGGAAGAAGCTTTGGTATCCAACTCTCATAGGTCAACTAGAGTTATTATTTGTTTTAGGAATAGCCTTTACAACTATCAGGGGTCCAGGGACACAGAGCATATCTTAGGAAATGGAAACTGTTTGATAACTTAAACCTGTTCTTTCCTATTACACAAAATGCTAAATTTCTAACCATTTGATGAGCCACTGAAAGTGAAATACATCAGAGGTCCCAGTCCACTCTTAATATGTTTCTCCACTTGGGGGACTGTAGCACAATTGTCATCATTTAGGAGTCTCTCTCACATGCTTGATGAGGTTGCAGCTTGGCTTCTCCCTTCAGTATCACATAAGAAACTGAACAGAAACACAGTGTCCTGTCCCCTTTGAGCTTCCATTATGTAGAGAGCAGGTCTGGTGAGCCAAGCAGCTATAAGCTAAGAAAACTTCAGAATTCTGTAATAAGTCCAATGATGGGAAGTATAAAGTCTTTGAAGTCAGACAGAACTGCTTCCATTTCCTAGGTAGGTAAACACTTGATCTCTTTGTGCATCATAAACTTATCTAGTAGAAGTGGAGATGTTAATAGTTTGTATATTACTGGGGACCTGAGAGAGGTTGATTTGGGAAATTCAGAATCTAGACATAGAAGCAAGACAGGCAGATAGTTCTGACCATCTTATACATATGTGCCTGGCTAAGACTGTCTGCTCAGCTTAAAATTCATACTGTAGCCAAAACATACATTCTGCCAATGTCAGCAATAAGAAGAAAAGTGACAAGTGGGATTCCTGAATGCCATATCATAATGTATAGTCAATGTCCTGAGAAACGGTAGGCACGAGGCAAGCACTAGGCAAATGAATGCTGTTCCTGTGATAATGTGATAATGTGCTTGGCATTCCAGTTGTCAACATTAATGCTAAGTTTATTTTCATGAAGCCTTATGCTTCCTCCTTTGGGTACAGCATGGTTGTTTCACTTGGTTTCTTACAGTGAAATTAATAAAGTGTGAAACCACAGCCGGAAGGAGACTCAAGATATGAGATAGACATAGTCTAACATAAATGGGGAAACTGAGGTCTAGTGAGAGGAGGAGAGTATTTCAAACCATACAAACAATGAGAAAATGAATGAAATTAAAACAATTTTGAAGAAAAATCACTAAGCCACTAAGTAGTGGCTCTGAATTACATATTCTATGAAGTTCTTACCACAAACTCATTATTTTAGCTACTGCTTTCAGATTGTCAGACTCATTTTATAGATAAGCAAGCTAAGACTTAAGAGAGGTTAGGGAAACTGACTAAATGATAGATAAATCTGTTCATTAATACACTTTTCTTACAACAATGTTTAAAAGATTATTATTTAAAAAACATGATGTGTGTCTATGTACCGCTTTATGCATGTGAGTGCAGTGCCTACTGAGGCCAGAAGAGGGCACTGGATCTCCTGGAGCTGGAGTTACAGACAGTTGTGAGCCACTTGACTGGGTTCTGGGAAAAGAACCCAGGTCCTTAGGAAGAGAAGCAATTATTCTTAACTACTGAACTATCTCTCCAGTCCCTAGCAAATTTTGATAGTGAAATTACAGGTAAGAGTATAAGATGAGCTTTCCCAATGTATAAAAATACTGTATAAATTACATTCAGATTGTGAGTATAAAGCTTATAAGAAGAAACAAATTTCACATTTAGACTCAAATCCTATCTTTAGTGTATTTCACTACATATATGCAAATACTGTGCCTTTCTTAGGGTTTCCATTGCTATGAAAGAACACCATGACCAAGGCAACTCTTACAAAGGCAAACATTTACCTAGTGCTGGCTTACAGTTTCAGAGGTTTAGTCCATTATCATCATATCAGGAAACATGGCAGCCTGCATGCAGACATGGTACTAGAAAAGGAGCTGAGAGTTCTACATTTTGATTTGAAGGGAACAAAGGGAGACTGGGATCCTCAGGCAGCTAGAAGAAAGCTATCTTCTGCAAAGCGTTGAGCCTGAGCATAGGAGGAGACCTCCAAAGCTCAACCCCACAGTGACACACTTACTCCAACAAGGCCACACCTCCTAACAGGACCACTTCCTATGGGCCAAGCATATTCAAACCACCACATACTCCAAATCCAGAAAACTTTGGGTACCAAATCATCTTGAGTAAGAGATACTCAATTTGTCCACATAATGTTCAGCCATTGGCAAGAGATCTAGTGGAATAGTTCAGCTTTAAATTTAAGACTGGGTTCAGTTAATAGCTGAGCAAGTCACCTCCCTTCTTAGGGGTCTGGGCCCTCAGGTATAAGGTGAAAGACTGTGTGCCAAAAGACTTCTGAGAAAAGTAGTTTAGTATAGAGATGAGAGACTAGCATGCTAAAGATGGAAAGAGGAAGGCTATAACACATGGTCCTGAGGGCATCACGGCTTATCACTTCAGCTAACTACTTCCATAAAGCCAGCACAATTGGGTCTTGTTTGGTTTGCATGTGACTCATTCCTAAGTAAGAGATGAAATGGATAGTTGGTGTCCAAATAGTGTCAACCCCCTTTTATTCTAGCAATACTACCCAAATTTCCTCTACAAGAACTATCCCTTCCCTTTAATGGAGTTTTCAAGAAGGATTGGCAAAAGGAAGGCCACGCCCTTAGCCTGCCAAAGGCACTATATGAAATCATTTCCTACAGTTCTTGCCATGGAGCCCTAGTTTCTGCTCCTTCACAATGAAAGCATCTGTTCCTCACTTCCATTGGGTAAGTTACCCCACATCTTTCCAATACATTTCATTATTTTTGGAAGTTAGGTTAAAACTCACTTCAGTTTCCCATAGCCACAGAACCTGCTGGACATTGATTAGTTTACATTGAAACAATGATACTGGCTAGCTTGGCTCTTCCTAAGCATTATTTGGTGTCATTCTTACAAAGGCCCTTGTAGTTAGAACTACTGATCTCAGTTTAAAGTCAAGGAAACTGAGGTAAAGGATGATGCAATCTCTTCAATGTTGTGCAGCTAGTAGCTACTTATTCATTTCCCAAGCTCCCTTATATTTAGGTAGGGCCTGTAACCAGTAATGAAATGAGTGGTCTGGATATGACCTCTGAGAGGCCAAATGAGCTAACCAATGCTGTGTTATTTTCCTCTCTTGTATTCTGCCTTGGAGACCTTGGGGGAAACCTTGGGTATAGATAGTTAGATTGTGGCCTCCCAGTCCATACTGTACACAGGGAGAAGTAAGCCATTATACTGGAATTTCGATTTTGTCTGCTGTACACTTTGAGTCAATGACCCTGGCTAATGCATTAGCTGTGCCAGAATCTGTAATCATTTCTATTGTCAGTTTTAGCTTTTTACATACAAAAGAAGTTACAGCAACCAAGAAATGCTCCTTTTTCAGTTTTGTACTCCTAGTTTGAATATCTCTAGGCTTTTCCTTCCCGTTGTCCTACTGTGGGTGCTACAGAGATCTTCCTGTTGCAACAATGAAATCCTCATAGAAGGTAATGAGCAGTAGTCTGAGAAGACCATCTGCATATCTTAGTGAGTAGCCCCTTGCCTATAACTACTGAATTAGCAAGTGGTAGAACATGCACCCAAACTTAATTTCATGCTTAGCCTCCACATATTCCCATGCTTCCTTGGGAGGATACTCATCTGCTTCCAAAGGAGATCAGCTGACACTCTTGATGGCTTTGTCCCTCTTCCCACACCCCCATTGCTCTCAGAGATCTCATCTTTACAGGACCTCAGGACCAGCCTCATTTGATAGCACCTACTCTGTTCTCAGCAGGAAAGGCATCGACTTCTGACAGGCATGGAGTCTGGAAGCAGAGAAAGCCCCTGCTTACCTCCCAGCTCCCAGCATGAGGACATTCTCATTATTTTAATGATTTTGCTAATCTTACTGTATTTCTCTCCATCACTCAGATGAGATTAGGGACTCACATTGGGACTTCATTGATTGCTTATTATTCCCTTATTCTGCTGGTCAGTTCTTTTACCATTACAACAAATCTAGCCTTTTGCCAGGCCTCAGGACCTCTAAGTTACAACTGTAATATTTACTACACATCACAGTACATTGTAATGAAGTTGATTTCAATTCAATTCAATATGATGGTTGTTTGCCTGTATAGAGCTACATAATAACAAAGCATTATAGACTGTAAATGCTTTTAATAGGTTCATCTCAGTACACTGTGAAATGGGCTATTTCCCTTTGAGATTGTAGCTGGCCTAATTGGAGGCTGTGACTTGCTTGTGAGCTCAGCATCAAGAGAGGGTCTAGCACCAATTGTTGTTGGTCCTGAAAAAGATGTGAACTTATGTACAGCTTCTACTGAAGGCATTTCTTTTTGACACTACTGTAACATGATTCTAATGTCATAAGATATGGTAACCCATTACAAGCTGCATATACTATGTATTCTGCATACTAAATACTAATCAAATATTTGCCATGTGCCAAGTACTGTTCAAGGCTCTTAGTGTAGTGGCGGACCTACCTGATAACATGCTCACTTCAGAGTGCTTGTGAACTCCTGGGGTTCAGACACAGATACAGGCAACTGGGATGCAATGTGGTAAAGACTCTGGCAGGGGAAGGACAAAGTGCTCTGAGGCCTGAGAGAAGCACCGCAGCCCAGACTGTCAGGAATGTGTCCTTCTGCAGCAGTGTGAGAAGTTCTTTATGAGCTGGGAAGATGGCTCAGTGGAAAAAGACTCTTGCTTCTGTACCTGATGATCTAACTTTGATCCCTGGAACCCATATAGTGGAAACAGAGAAACCATTTCTGAAAGGTGTCCTCTGAACACTACATATGCAGCATAGAGTATACACAGTGATATGTATATGTACATGTGTATGTTATATATATATGTATATACACATGTACATATATAACATACATGTATATACATACATATACATACATATATGCATATATACACATAAACACATACATATATAACTTACATATATATGCACACATTTATATACACATATATATACACACATACATATACATGTACATATATGCACATACATATACATACATATGTACACATATATTTATGTGTATACATGTGTATGTATGTGTGTACATGTGTATATATACATATATTTACACATTTGCATATGCACGTATTTATGTAAATATAGGGGGCTGACAAACTCTTCCTTTGACCAAGAATTTAAATACTTGGGAAAGATACATCAGACATTGACTAACTCCTTTTAGGTTAAATGTTTGTGCTATAGAGTCTCTAGCAGATGCGAACCAAACTGGAGAAGCAGTTCAGAAAATTGCAGGAAGGAAGGAAGCAGCAAGAGGCAGCTCAGAAGACAACAGATGCCCAGAGCCACCCACCAGATCTTGTTTCTGAGCAACCACGAGCATTTCAATGTTTAAAAGACTGATGTGGATTTAACTGGCTTGGAGTCACTTCTAGGTTTTCTTTTGTTTATAAAATAGTTACATGATTGGATTCTATTCCCTGTAATTAGGAGAGACATCCAACATCAGAGAAAAGACTTGTGGAAAAAAAATAACAAGTGCAGAGTAGAGAGCCTTGTCAGCTTCCATTAAAGGTTTCAGTTGAGTGACAGGGGACACTGATGGCTGTGGCAGATCCAAGAAACAGAACAACTGTCCAGAAGTGAAAATGCATAATTTCTTTAACCATAGAGTGTTTCAGTGACCTAGACTAAGTCCCCTCCCCATTGTGCTTTAGCTCCTAAATCTGGAAATCAGGAGCTGGCTATGTCAAAATCCAACCCCTCTGCACAGTGGAGGAGGTCCTGCATGATCTGGCATTTGCTTATTTCTTGCCTAGTACTGCCCCTCTTCCCTCCCTGCCTGGTTTCTCCTGCATGTTCTCTTTCTGACTGTGACAAGCTTGTCTGAAGGCTTTTGTGTTTGCTTTGATCACTGTCTGAAGCACTTTCTCATCCTCTTCCCTTCCAGAGGAGACAGGCAGAGAAAGGCTTTCTCTGACTCCTCAGCCAGCCTTCCATATCCTACTTATATGCCTTCTTGTCTCATTTTATTCACAGTAGTCACCACTTCCCGAGACCTCATTTATTTGAATATGTTTTTAATCCCTCTCCAGTAGAAAGATATTTTGTGAGAGTGAGGCCTTAAACAATTTTGTTTGGTGTTCTAGCCTCAGTAATGAGAATGAAGTCAAACCTGGGCGTATGTTGCAGAAGGAGGCAAACAAACAACTTCTGAAGTTATTAATGGTCTTTAAAATAGTCAAGTGAATTTAGTATTGTCCAGGCTTTTGCTGTCCTATAAGTTTAGCAAAAGTTATTATATTTGTGTACATGCAGATGACCCCATGAGACTTCAATGGACAGTTCCAAATAGTCACATAATGGCCCTGGTTAGCACTGTATCTGCTAGCACAGTTACCATAGTAACTGCTAATGATGAATGGTCTTGATAGGGATGGAAAGGAGAACAGAGAGAGTCTGAGGGAGACAGTAATCCAAACATATTTTGTAATTCTGTTTAATTGCCAAGTAGTAAAACTGATCTATGAAAAAAAGCCAAAATAATTATTGTATTTTCAATAGTTCAATACTAAGATGGGTTTTAAAAAAGTGACAGGAGGATACAATGTAATGCTTTGTGGGAGTGTAAGAGGGTGAATGGAATATTCCTGAGTTGGATGAATGGCTTTCTAAGACATCTAAGATTTCTAAGGCAAGAAATGTCAATGGCAAAACCAGGAGAGCTTGACATAGACTTAAGGTTCATTGATATTTATTTTTAAAATGAGTAAAGTTTTTGCCAATGGCTTGTCAGAAAGTTATAGAGGCTGGCTTAGAGACACCTCTATCTTTTATTTCCCCAAATCACCCATGGCTAGCATAATATATGATCAGTGTTTATATAGCTCACAGGATAGAGAAAATGCAACTCAAACCTGATTCCTCGGCTACTTCTAGAATTCCTTAAACACTGCCTCCACCTCATGTACTCCAATTTTAAGACAATGGATGAGAATCTAAAGGGAGGAAGCAGGAGCTTCAACCACACCAGGAAGATTTATTATGAGAAAAGCATGAGCTGAGACCAATTATGAATGACAGAACTTGCCTACTCATTAAGTATGGAGCTGGGCAGAAGGAGATGCTGCGCATCTTGCAAAGTTAGTTCTAATCTCAGGTTTGGTTTTGGATGGTTAGAGGAGTGAGCATTGTCAGGCACATTGGAACTTGACTGTAGGCATATTTGAATCTCATGTAGTAATAGCCTATGAAGTTGGCTAAACAAGTAAATATTACAAAGTAGACCATGAGACATTTACCTCCTTTAATGGCACTTGAGAGAAAGAGTTTCTCTTTGGTAGGTCCAAGAGGAGAGCTCATCTTGGGATTATTTTCTTAGAACTGACATCTGCATCTAAGAATCATCTGACCCAGCCTTGTTTTTCTCTAGGCAAAGAAATGAGATTGTCTTATGAGGCCACTGTGATCAGCTTAAAAAACAAATGATATATAGAGAGATCTTACAGCCCAGCAACTGTGAAGTGCTATATGTGAAAACATGTTAGTGAATATCATGGTTATTGACCTACACTAGTTGAAAAGTATTTAAATATTAAAAATTATCAACACTGTGTGAAGAGCAAAAACAGAAAGATGGCCATTACCAAGGAACATGCTAATAGGGAAATCACTTATGTGTGTTTGTGTGCACATCAGTTTTGAAGGTGACTGGGAGAAGAGTGGCTAGAAATAGAGACAGGTAAGACAGAGCCTGTGCACTGGCCTTTCAACTGAACTCACAGGTAGATCTGGATAAAGATGAGAGGGCAAAGCTAAAAGTAACAAAGAATAAGACATCCAGCAGAATAGGGGATGCCGTGGGCTGGAAACAATGATTTGCAGATTTTAAGATTCAGGAATGACATTAAATCATTCTGCTTTTCCTATTGTTTGAGACCCTGAGGACTCCAGAGTGGGATGTTTCAGGTCTACATTTCACAGCCCAGGACTTGTTCCTATTCCATGTGCAGCCTTAAAGAACGGGAATAACTTAATTTGGGTGTATTCTCCTAGAGTTGGCAGTCACTGAGAATTAAATGGACACACATTCTGGAAAGGAAGAATGGCTGTTGATGCCATTGACTCAACAAGACATGATCGCTGTAATTCAATTACATGGTAGCATCATGATGCTCCAGCTACTCTGGAGGTAGTGACATATCCAATCTGACTAAAGTATCTAGCTGTGTTTAAGGCAATTAGAAACCTTTTAATAGGTGTCCAGGTAGCCAAAGAGGTAGGATAACTCTTCCTTGCTTTCCTATATTACTATTGCAGTCATGAAAACTTGGAGATCGAAACCCAAGCTTGGGTCTCAATCGCATGTATCAGCAACCTTTAACAAGATTTTAAACTAACGCCTAAAGTCAGGGGTACTGGTAACCCCTTGCTCCACTTTTAAAATCTTAGACACTAAGATTTGATGGAGAAAATGGGAGGGTAGAATGTAGAGATTCTATTTTTCCTTCTGTTAGCTCTTCCTTTCCCTCAGACCATGGAGAGAGATTGGCTCTAGAGGCCTTAGCCTAAAACATCAGCTTCAGGGAAAATAAAGGACTCTGGTACCAGTGTTTGCTACTGTTTGCTTTCCCATGCTGGCCTCTCAGAGCTCATTAACCCAGTGTATTCATTATCTCCTTCATCTCTGTCTACTTGGCTCAAATCTCCCATCTGAATTTGGTTGTGCAGCTCACGTATTTTATTGTTCTCTCACTGAAAGCGCCTAAGAGGAGAGTACTCATAATAAGCCTGAGGAAATTCAAGGAACCACAATATTCTGTTTCCTTTATATGCCATATTGCTATCATACCTTTTATGAGGTCGGAGGCCTTGCACATACAGTAGCGAATGGCTCAGGGCAAGCTGTATTACCAGGCCACCAGGTAATGTAAATGGAATTATTTATTTGCCATGGAAACATCTAGTCCAATTGCTCAGAAAATTGCAATTCCTGAAACTAGATCCCTTTGGAAGATGCTTAAGTAAATGTATACCTTGCTTGAAACATTTGCAAATGATTCAAGAGAAATACTGGGCCCTTTTAACATTAAAATAGATTAGCTCTGCTCTCTGTATCGTAAAATTTAATGAGCAACCATTTATCAGAACTTGTTAATTGCCAGATTGTTCACTGTTTGACAGGTTGGGTGGTATCAGCAAAATGCTTTTCCAAAAGATGAATGAGGAAAGAGATGTCTAGACTGATTCAAGTTTCACACAATGTATGCATGTTCCTAAATGTTACATGGTGCATTGATACATATAACTTTATTAATTATCTAAGTATATTAAAATATTTTTACAAAAATGTAAACGATTTTCCCTTCAATTACATGCACACTGACATGCACATTTATGCATATGCATGTCGGTAGGTAGCTTTTAAGCTGTGCCTGGGTAAGCAAATGCATATTAAGCTTCAAGGTCATCAAATAGGTTATAAAACAGCAGCACTATTATGTTTAACAAACATTATGAACTTAGGTGTGATGGCATCTGCGTGTAATACCAGCACTCAGGAGGCTAAGACAGAAGGGTCATGAGGCTAGCCTTGCATTTAAAAAACAGTGCTGGGGAAGATGGCTCAGTGGGTAAAGTCCTCGCTGAGCATACATGAGGCCCCATGTTTGTATCCCTAGAACCCAGTCATAGCCTGGCATGTTGACATGCCCTATATAACTCTAGCCCTGGGGGACAAAGACAGGTGGATCCTGGGTATTGGTTGTCTGGTTAGTCTAGCTGAAACAGTAACCTCTCAGGGAAAGACTGTGGTTCAGAAAAATAAAAATGGAGAAGCAATTGAGAAAGACATCTGGATGCCAATATCTGGCCTCCACAGGCATATACATAGGCAAGTACACTCACATACACATGTGCATACTCATTTATAAAACACACTCACACACATGCATGTACACACACAACAAATGTATACACAGAAACATAGGCAGAGAGACAGAGTGATTATAAATCCTATTGGCAGTTGTACACTTGTGAAAATGTGCAAATTTGATAAAAGGCTTTAAGTGGCTATGATCATATGCCTTGCATCAATTCTGTGCTATTTAGGGAAAGAAGTTGCCAATATCAGATAAAAGTAGAGGAGGATGAAGAAGAAGAAGGAGGAGGAGGAGGAGGAGGAGGAGGAGGAGGAGGAGGAGGAGGAGAAGAAGATGTATTTTGGAGGTAAAGCTTTAGCGTTCTTAGACTTCTGTATGTCTTCTGTCACTAAGAAACACAGGGTCAATTCATGACTGCTCATCTGCCCTGTGTTGACACAGAGTCTTTGATAACTCTCTAGCTTCTCAGGAACTACTGAAATACATAGTCCCATTTCACAGAGATGGATGCTAACATTCAGAAAATTTTCCAGTTGTTACAAGTAGTCCACAGAGCGAAACAGTGGGAGTTACTATACATGACCATCTCTCATTAAGTCTATACTAGGGATGAAAGTCCTAAAGACAGCACCAACTTGGGAACTGGGAAGGTGGGGAACCAGACTTTGTATTTATTTCATTCTTTTGAATGGCGCTTCCTTTTCTTGTTTAGAGCCTCAATTTTCCACTGAGGATATGGAGTCACATGTTTCTTATTGGATGCAATAGATGTTCTGGCACACAGTTACCCAGGGAACAAGTCCATGGCTTTAATAGACCTATGGAGGAATCTCTGGCCCCCCGGAGATTAGAAGTATTGACTTACTGTTAAGCAATAAAGTCACAACTGCCCATACTCATGAATGCTTACTATATTCTTCATTGTTTTAAGGATATTATATATTTACTTCTTTAATTACAATGTATCTGTGAGATAAGTACGCAGAGGGAAGTTAAAAATTTCAACAGACACTCAGAAATGTGATAGTCAAAGCCAAATTTAAAGTGAGGCGACCTAGCCACATGGCCCCATGATCCTTTCTAAGAGGTGGCCAGAAGATGTTCATCCTTTATCAGAGCTGAAGACTCAAGAAGCTGGTCGAGTTCAGAGGTCATCTGGTTCAATGACTTCTGAACATTTCCATGTTCCATTCTATTTTTTTACCACCTACAGGGCCATGTGTTCCTTAGAGAGGGATGGTACACAAACGAGATAAAGTAAGAGAGAACAGGGGTGCTTACAGTTTGCTTGCTCTGTGTGTGTGTGTGTGTGTGCGTGTGTGCGAGTGCACACTCATGTGTGTGTGTGTGTGTGTGTGTGTGTGTGTATGTGTGTAGAATGTGAGATACATAAGAATCAGCATGTGAGGTAAATATCTCAGAATCAGACCTTTCAATTACCAGAGTAATTTAAAACCATCTCTTCTTGATATTATAGTTCCAAAGAAAATGATGTGAAAACCACTCATTTATTCACTTATCTTGCAGGAGGAAGATGAGGCATAGTTAAGAGGTGGCAAGATATGTAACATATCAGAGGCCCAGATAGCCATGGTGTCCGGGCTCCTTGGGTACTTTGATGTTAATGTGTCTCTTCTCACTGCATCAGGCCACACCCTAACTTCATCTGGAGAGATCTGTTCTGATATCCACGCCCCTGTAGCCTTTCTCCTGACTGCATTAAAGTTAAATCCTTGTAACCACAAGCTGATTGGAGACCGTCCTCAGCAGGTTTTCTAGGGTGGGGCAAATGTCACAACAAGTTTAGGAGGATTTGTCACTCAGAAACATCAATGTTCTGCCAAGATCAAAACAGAAACATGGTTAGCTACAAGAAATAGAATGGGGTATGAGAGTGAGCAGGTAGATCACTTTGAATAGTTCAGTCTTCACAGGAAGTCACATCACCTCTCTGCTTTGGACAGAAGAGGATGGCACCTCTTACCACGAAGCTCTCCAGAAAGTGCTGAGGCTCGTTCTGGGTGACTGATCATGTCTGGGGATTTCAGACCTTCTTCTAAGTCATAACTCTGGCTTCTCTGACACTTGCTTTCCTTCTGTTTGCTGTCATAGTCTTTGTTTCCATGGCAGCTGGTCATGGCTGAGGGCTCCCAGGATATGTAACCTAATTTAAGCAAGGAGAGGCCGTGTGTGAGGAGAGTGGGAGCAGGAGCCACAGGCTTCCTGGCAGGTCCTGGCAACATGATGGAACACAATATAGTTTCGATGTACTGCTGCCTCTGCAGTTACACCTTCCCAGGATCCCAGTGACTCTGGAGGCTGGGCCTCCTCCCTCTGCCTACTCCTTTCACACACACAAGGCCCCATGGAGGCTGCAGATGCCCAGTAGTGGCTCCAATTAGCTACTTCTGCAGATTCCTGGTACCATTTTTATGACCTCAGTGGAGTGTTAAGGGAAAGTTAGTTACTATAAAGTTTTCTGTATATGGGCAAAACAGATTTAAATCCCATGAACATATGAGTTATTATTGGAAACAGGGATAATCTACATAAACGACATGGGTGCTAGAAAAAACATACCAACAGGGTTTAGGATTAAGTTTAAGAAGTAGGGCAAGGACTATATATATGTGATCAGTAGTCTAAGTGGTGGGAGGCCTGAGGGCGTTAGATGAGGAGAAGGAATAGAGGGAGGGATGTGTGAAGTATGCTCAAGCCACATGAAAGAAACACTGTATGAAATACCGACAGGTCATCCATATACACACAAATCCTATTTACACATCACATCTTCAACCACATGCTACCATTCCTCATGTCTACATCTTCAAGGTGCTAGAGAGGTAGACATAGACATGGCACAGAGGTGAGTGCAACGAGAAGTTACATGGGGAGCAGAGGTATCAGCGAGATCACGGATGCTTAGAAATTATTCTAGTACAGCAGTTTATCTCAGGAGATGGCTGTTGGCTGTGAGTAAGCGTCCCCAAGAGGCAAGTGGAAGTCGAAGAGAAAATGGCAAAGCTTAGCGCCGGGAAACACCTTGCTACCTAGACAAACAATACTACCCTTTCCACTTCAATAGGAAGCCCAGAGCTAAGCACTGAGTATGTAAAGTAGGTGAGGAACCCTTGTATGATGTACTTGATATTTACTCTCTTCATGAATACATGCTGAACAGTTGTCCTAGACACATGAAACTGCACCAGATGAGGCTTAGTCTCTGACCTTGGAACCAGGACTCACATAAAGCAAGTTCTTCAAGAACACAACAGACAAGTGGGAGCTGGAAAAGATGATTCAGAGTAGCAATGAGATGCTAGACTTTACAGAGCCTATCAAGATAGTTATCCTTTGTTTTCAAAGTGTTGAGATTCTCTGACAGTTTGCAAAGCAGTGTGATGCTGTGACAGTCATAATCAGAGATCAAAGCAGGTCCAACTCTCCATTTTGAACTGTTCTCGCTGCTATAGAGGAGAGCTACGCTTTGATTTAGGCACCTGTCCTTTTGTGCCTTCAACTGATACCTGTTACCAGACGAAAGGATCAAAGGAGCCCTCTGGGTGGCATCATCTACCTGAGGAAAAGTCCCATGTGTCCCATCAGCTCTCCCTACACTTGCAGCCAGCTCAGGTTACTAACAGTGATGCCTTCTAGACCGCCTCTGAGACTAATCACAACATCCTCACAACAATTATATTAATTCCAAAGCTTGGAGTGAGTTGATGGAAAACCATTCATCCATGTAATGAGGATTCAGTTATATTTTAGAAATATGGTAGATCATTTGGTAAGAAATTGTAGAGTTTGTTTCTTCTTCTTCTTCTTCTTCTTCTTCTTCTTCTTCTTCTTCTTCTTCTTCTTCTTCTTCTTCTTCTTCTTCTTCTTCTTCCTTCTTCTTCCTTCTTCTTCTTTCTCCTCCTCCTCCTCCTCCTCCTCCTCCTCCTCCTCCTCCTCTTTCTTCTTCTTCTATCTGTCAAGATCTGGAGGAGGCAGAATTCAAGTCCCTTGACTTCAAATGCAATGTGAGAAATGTCATCTGATCATGATATGCTCAAGACCCAATGAATCAGCACAAAGAGACAGTGACAGCTGAGGACACAGAGTGGGTGGATAAGAGGGTTTAAACATAATTATCACCCATGATTGATCAACCCTAGTAGGGCAAGCAGCATCTATTATCTCTGTCTGGCTCAAATATGGTAGCTCTACAGGTCATGTAGGAAGCTTATTTGAGAGACTCAGAGAAGCCTTCAAATCTATACCTTGCTGACTTTTAGGTCTTCTTGTAAACTATCACCCTGACTTTATGCTCTGTTGCTGATAAAGAGACTTTAATGTTTCAGCATTAGATGGTAAAGTCTGTTTTATTAATTTTGTTCTTACTTTTGTTCATTTAGTGCCAAGTGTTGAATACAGGGACTGCTACACACTAGGCCATCACTCTGCCACACAGCCCCATCCCAATCCAATTCCATTTTAGCTACGGAAAAACTTATGTTCAAAGCTAATACATGTGGGCATCTCCCCTACCAATGCCAGAAGAGTCTCACCATTGCATGTTCCTTTGTGACATTCGCAAGACCTAATATAGCATTTCAGTCAGTGCTCCTAAGAATGGGGCCTCACACTGAATAGAATGGAATCACACAGTAACAAAATTGGTCCTACTTTAACTTGTTTCAGTGTCTCTCCTTTACATATGTCAGCTGCCTGTGAAATCATCTGGGAGTCTTAAACTACCAGGCTCACGCCATACTCTAGGGGTGCTGATTTAAGTATCTGCCTTCCCCCCATTCTCAGGCTGTAACGTTTATCCACAGAACTTCCGGGAAAAAAAGTGGATTCTGATGGCACAGAGCTGGGGGTGCTGGTGGTCTGTAACAACACCATGCCACATCCATGTTTCTGGTTAGGCACATTACTTTGAATAGCTGGAATCCAGGTCTAGGCATAGTGAGAACCACTGCTTCAAGAAGTCTCAATCTTATGCTAATAGTTTTTTAAGGGGTAAAATACCGTGAATAAGCTCTCCATGTACCCAGAACACAAATTAAATGGTGATCCATGAACAGTAAGTGCCATTTATTTCCTATTCCAACTTCCGGAACCTCTTTCCCTTAACAGACCCAAATTCTTCCAGAGGGGACCTTGCCTATAAAATAATAGAAATGTATATGTCTATGTTCCTTAAACAATTCACAGATGATAACATTCAGTTTAGCTGTGTGTTTCCTCCACTTGCCATTACATCTTGAAGATTGCCTCCTAACTACACATAGAGGGCTGCCTCTGTGAAAACATACCATTCCAACCATTTCTGAGTGGCTAGCTGAATATTTCAGTAAGCATATTCACACTGCCATGCTACCATCCGTCTCCAGGTCTGGTCCATTCTGTTCTGTGCCTGCTAACTGTTGCCATTCTGTACTCACTCTTAAAGAGAGGAACTTGTCTTAGGATCATAGCATGCAGGAGGCAGAACCTAGCTGGAGTTTATTTACAGTGCTTTGAGTTTCTTGTATTTATTTCTACATTTACCCCATTTGTGATAAGAAACTGTTACTTATTTTTCACTCAGAGAACTTTTCTTTTTAAACACACGTAAGTTCCATGAAAACAACTGTGTTTGGTCTTAGTGTAGCCTGCTTTTGTCTGTGCCATATTGTATGAATGTTGCAGTGAAAACCTGAAGCCAAGAATGGCTCCTTGTCTTTTCAATATGTACTTGATCTAAACATCCAGGGTGAACAGCACAGGAGGTTTTTTTTGTTTTTTTTTCTTGAATCTCATAACTTCCAATTCCTAAGGATCCTTTTTCTAAGGTTTAGAGAAGATAGGAAACCTAACCCCAGACACAGTATAGTAGGCTATCGCCAATCTAGATATGACAATTCAAGTGGGCTTCCAATTTGAAACAAGCCAGAGAAGTGTTAGCTTGTATCCGACACGGAATGCTTCATGACAGATCTGGGCAAAGGCAAGGGGTGGGTTTACTGTGTAGCTCAGGGATAAGAGATTGAAATTGGAGCTTTTCCCCACTGAGGTCTGGATTTACTATCCACCAGCTGTGTGTCCTGTAGAGAGCCACTCAGCTCTGTGCATCAGTTCTTCTCATCTGCAAGAAGAACTGAGAATTAAATCAGATCTATAGATGCATGGGCATTTGCTGTTGTGTTGGGACATTGTTGTTGTTTAAGAAATGGAAATCTAACAGCTCTGGGCTTTTCACTTTTTTGCTGCAAAGCCGTAGGACAATGTAGGTGAGAAGTGTGTCCCTGGGATGCTCAAATGGTCACTGTACACTCTACTCTCCACCAGTGGCTGCTCAGCCCAACTAGGTATGAAACCCCTTACTAGAGGATTATTAGAAGAAAATATGTCCTGACAAGAACAGCAGTGTTTCAAGTTATTATGGTTTTCTCATAAGTCAAGTCAACACATCTGAAAAATAACCCTGTAGCTGAGATGACAGAAAAATTTATGAAAGACACATTCGAGCATGGTGTGGCCAGAACTGCTGTGGGTGCCAGAGCACAGTGACAGATGTGACAGAGAAGATCTTTGCAGTCATGGGCTTACCTCCCAATGATGTGACCCCAAGCTCCGTGTCTGTGGCCCATTCCACTTGTCCCTGCAAATTCCCTTCAAAATTCTGAGTATACTAGAAATACAAAAGGGGAGGGAATATTGCCATACAGAAGAACATAAAAAAGCCATCCACCATCTTTCCCTTGGAGGCAAGCACTAGCATTTATTTGAAAGATCTTTCAATTATTGGAAAGAAACATTTACTGACATTTTGTCTTTGTGACAGGAGAGCTAAGTGAACAGAAGGGGTAAGGAGTCATGGCTAGGGTATAGGTTGGGGTTGCTCCATCGTTAATTGGAAGGTTGGCAAATGAGGAGCAGACTGGTCAGACAGATCACTGGCAAATGACCTCAGCGTGAGCTTCCAAAAGAGCCTGGGGATGATTTGTACATGGTCATGAAGTAGAAAGGGAAGAATCGAACATCAGATTGATATCATGATCATTATACTGGTCCCTGAGAATAGATGCTGACATTGAAAGGACTTGGTTCAAATCCAACCTTGCCGTCTAACCAAACTAGCCTAAGCTATCTTGTCTGTGAAATGATGACTAGGTATTTACTTTGTTAGATTGGAGTGAACATTAATGCAATAGTGCTTATACAGAGATTAGAAAATACTGTAGAAAAATAATTTATTTGTCCATGCTCACACAGGAAGCAAAGAGGGTGGTGGCTACACTTAATTAGATTTATCTGCCTCCCCCCTACGTACTTTATGGTAACAATGCAATTGCATAAATATCACTTATGAAAGGAATGTTTCTAATATGCAATCATACTTTTTAAAATGATAGTACTTGCAGGCTGGGCTTCAAACTAAGATGCCAATTATTTTAACTATTTCACAACAGTAAACATATGCTGTGTGCTCTGCCATCAGATCCAGCTTCCCACTAAGCCATGCTGAAAAAAGTCAAGGAAGAAAACATTCTTTTTTTTTTTTTTTTTTTAAAGCAGGGGTATAGCTATTCAAATAAAAAAGGTGAGGCTTGGGTTTCCTTGGAGAAAAAAACTCTACCCTCATTTTTCACATCTTATTGTATGCCTGTGAGTAAAGAGTTGGATGAAAGCTAGGCAGCGTAGTTGAGGTGCTCAACCATGTCCAGAGAAGGAGGCAAAGGAAAATAAACAGACTTGCCAAGGAGGGCAAAGCCAGAAGGACCAGGGGAAACAGGTAGGGCAGGTTTGTGCACAGCCTTCCCCATGAGGCAGCCAGAAGGACCAGTTTTTCCAAGGCTAATCTATAATGTGTTATCAAACCATCTCTGGAGGGTGATTCAGGCTACAGCAATCGGCTGTGGCAGCTGAGTCCAGCCTGTGTGGCCTGTGACCCAGAAGCACATGTACTGGGTCACAGGCCACACAGGCTTACAATGTTTACGCCCTCTGTGGCCAATCTCAGCCTGTTGACCTCGGCCGAGTTTGTGTGCTCCCTGGACTTCAGATTCCCTTAAAAGATGGAGGGTCAGATGGATGAGAACCTCCTCTAGAGTGTGGCTGAGTTAAGATTACATGCACCAATTAAATTCACACACACACAGCAAACATTCAATAAAAGAAAACTATTCTCAATTATTAATTACTATTAGTACCTGGGAATTCTCAGAAAGCTCTGAATGCTCTGTGTAGACTGTAGAATGATGAACTGCTTTTTCTGGCTATGGGGCCCTGGGAGAAGCAAGTATGGGGAGTGACAGGAAAACAGCCTCAGTTTTAAGTGGTAATTTTGTCGTGGTCTAAAGAGCACATAGACAAATAATCATCTTTAACTAGACCAGGGAAGACCTAAGGACAACTTCTTTCAATACCAGTACAGGGGTGAGTGACAGCTCCAGAGATTTGATATTAACAGATTTGAACAATGTGGGACAATGCTATCATAGAGATAGAAGAAAGATGCTTTGAGAACCATGCCAATCAGATCCTGCACTTGATCCTGGCAGCAGGAGCTCCTTTGATTGCTTGGAGTGGACGAACTTTCACCCCAAAGCGAGGCTTGTTGTCTGGCCCTGGGAAGAGTTCTAAACAGAGGAGAGAGTTCTGAAGCCTTTGGTAACATTCTAGCTCCACAACATATTCTCAATCAATTGCTTCACTCACTGCCCCTTGATGATGCCAGGCCAGTAAGTGCCTGTCAATATGGAGGGAAGGCAATCATGTTTTAGACTATATATTTTGTTCAACTAGATTCTCAAAGGAATTTATCTCCTTGGGACCTTAACTGAAATAAGAGGGCAAGATCAAGACCATTAAAAGAATGGGAAGTCTTTTTACTATTATTATTATTATTATTATTATTATTATTATTATTAATTATTATTATTTTGATCTAACTATTCATCAGTTTTCAACCCAAGAAATCCTGATAGGACCTGTCTCATGGAATATTAGTGGGGAAAGTAGCAGAAGCAGACGTCTGAGAGCGCAATGCACTGGGCATGTGCTCACACACATATGCACAACACACATACGTATATATTCATTTATGTAACCTCATATACTGGTCATATGCATGAGTTCATGTAACCGTACAACATTCGTAGGAAGCAGTGTCAATATCTTCACTTTACGATGGGAACTGAAGGCACAGAGTGGTTGAAAAATTGATCCACTATCACACAGCTAAGAATAGACAAAGCCAGGCACTGAAAACTGTGAACCTATACTCTTTAGCCACTATGATAAATTGTCTTAGCACATGAGATAACATGAGACAAGCTCCTCCATCAGTACTGTGTATGAAGCAGTAATTATTAAATGATTAGCATTATTCCGGTAGGATAAAGTGTCTTAAAAATTCTTCTAATGGTTTAGAAATGTAAAAATGGTTCCGCTTCCCTCTGTACAGACTGCATCTTCTACAGCTGGACTAATTTTCATGTTTCCCCTTGAAAGATGCACTGTCTGTCTTTATGAAAGCATTTATCAAGTTATTAAAGGTTACAAAGACATGCCCAGAGGAAAGGAGTCCCATTCCAACACATTTCCAAACCTTGGTAAGGAAGATGAGAGTGGGGTGTGCTGATAATTTCCAATGATTATCCTTGGCACCACCTCACTGGCTGACACCCTGCATAAAGATGAGTTCTAGGTGGTCTTTACAGTAGCTGTTGTATGCCTTCCCGGATGTGTAGGAACACAAACTCTTGTATTAACCCGTGCACGCTCAACTCTGGAATCTATCACTTGCTATGCCATGGTATTCCACCCTTCAAGTCTCACAGTCTCTTTACCCCAATATAAGCAAGAGAAATGGAAACCAAATAAGATCATCAAAGCCCTTAGAAACTAGAAATGTTTCAACAAGGTATCACTGCCACTTCTGCCCTTACTGTCACCACAGTGCCATCGAGAAAGGATTACCTAGACACTCTCCTCCCGTACAACACTGCTTTTTGGCTCCCTACTTCTCCAGAAAGCAACAGGACTCGGGCTTGGATCCCAATTCAAACATTTATTTTCTTGATTAAATTTTTTTTTTCTAAAATCCTACAAATCAAGAATAATACAAGGGGACAGGATGAAACAACATACACAATATCTTAGAAACAATCACAGAGCCCACCAGGGAATCAGCTGTCTCTTAAATCAAACAGGCCAGGGCCAGGGCTGATACTGGCAAAGCTTAACATCCATTTCAATGAAGAACATGGAAGGGCACACTGGGACCCATAAAACCCAGCAGTCTGTGAAATGGTGCCAGCCACAGTTACTGCATGCCAGAAACAGAACTGTGCAGTATTGTCTTGTGCTTTTCTGAAATGTAAGTGTACTAGGTGCTAATTAAGATATGTGATTTGATTTTTGAGGTACCAGTCTAGGAAAAGGAATCTTGCAAGGACATCTCTCTGATAGACCTAGTTTTGCAATTGTAGCCTTTCTGCAAGCAAAATCCTCCAAAATCAACACACTTTCTTGTGTATACTCTGTTCCCCATCTCTTGTTGGACTGGGAGCTTGAGGTCAAGAGAGAGACTGTGAGGTTTCTTTTTATTTCTTTCTTTCTTTCTTTCTTTTTTTTTTTTTTTTTTTTTTTTTTTTTTTTTTTTTTTTTTTTTTTTTTTTTTTTTTTTTTTTGGTTTTTCGAGACAGGGTTTCTCTGTGTAGCCCTGGCTGTCCTGGAACTCACTCTGTAGACCAGGCTGGCCCCGAACTCAGAAATCTGCCTGCCTCTGCCTCCCAAGTGCTGGGATTAAAGGCGTGCACCACCACTGGCCGGCGACTGTGAGGTTTCTTTATCACTGTCCCAATAATATTTGGGAGAGCGCTTTCACCACTTGAATTCACCTACTTGACTTGCTATTAGAAACATGGCTTTCACTCCACGTGTAGTAAGCAGAAATAGGGGGAAATGGAGACACCAGTTTCAGAGATCAGTAGAACCACAGAAAGCCTTTTCATCCTCTGGTCTCAAATGTGATCCATTCATCATCCTAAAAATGAGTGACATACCCAAAGCATCTGATATATGAGGGAATCTGATATGAATTTCAGAGTTGGCTTGGAAAAGCAGGGGTATAAGTGGTCCATGCTCTCTGATATATGAGCATGACAAGTACCCAGGCAATGCAAGATCCCTTCCACCCCTACTGTCTAGATGGAAGGGCAAACTACAGTGAGTCAGAAGTTGTACAGCTTATCACTCTGACCCACACAGCTAGTCTTTCTGTTCCTGATTGTTTCTCATGGAACAAAGTCTAGCTGGTGTCCTTTACCACTTTTCTTTTCTTTTCTTTTCTTTTCTTTTCTTTTCTTTTCTTTTCTTTTCTTTTCTTTTCTTTTCTTTTCTTTTCTTTTCTTTTCTTTCTTTCTTTCTTTCTTTCTTTCTTTCTTTCTTTCTTTCTTACAAGATGGATTTTTTATTGGATATTTACATTTACATTAATATTTACATTTTTATTTACATTTCAAATGTTATCTCCTTTCCCGGTTCCCCACCCCAGAAACCCCCTATCCCATAACCCCCTGCTTTTATGAGGATGTTCCCTCACCCACCTACCCTCCTACTCCTGCCTTGTGTTAACAGAGATGGAGCCAGCTGTTTCTTGAGGCATTGAAACACCTTCAGCTTTTAGAGGCACATAGTTGTCTCCTCCTTGGGTGGGGGTGATGAATGGGAGGGAGGCAAAATAGTAACCTAGACATCTCCTTATGCTTTCTATTATCTACTCACCAACTGAATATTAACTGGGCTTCTGCTATCAATCTGCTAGCAATCTTGCTTAGCCCCAAGAATGTGGAAATGCCCAGTAGGTAGAACGAGGCAAGCTTTCATCCTCTTGAAACTCTTGCACAGCTAGGGCAGTGGTAGTTAACCTTCCAAATTCTGTGTGCGGTCCTTTAATACAGTTCCTCATATTGTGGTGACCCCAAACCAAAAAAAATTATTCCATTGCTACTTTATAACTGTAATTTTTCTACTGTCATGCATCAAAATGTAAATATCTGATATGCAGAATATCTGATATACCCTGTGGGGGTCATGACCCACAGGTAGAGAACCACTGCATTAGAGGCAACAGTTTAATAAGAGAAGCCTCTAAGACTGATAAGCATTATAGAAACAATGTACGGGCAAGGGGAGTATAGTTTAGATGCCATGACCTGAGAAGAGTTCGCTGAATAAACAACATCTAAGCTGACACCTGGTGGATCAAGAGGATTCAGTTACAGGCAAGCCTGGGAAAAGTGTTCCAGGCAGAGGGAAGATCATGTGCATAGGTCCTGCGAAGGAACAGGCTAGCCAGCCTGATTTACCATGAGCAGAGAATAGAGAGTGGGTCTGTGCCAAAGGAGTCTCTTAATGCTCTGGTGGTGAGATTTAATTCTAGATGCCCCAGGATGCTAATGCAGTGGCCAGCTCATCCCTTCTCAAATACATCTCTGTTCCCTTTCTATTTCCAGTTCTACAGTTTCCAGATTAGTTCCCTACGTCATCTGCTCAGCCTCAGAGTTCTTAATAACACAGATCACATGGACTGTATAATTCTGCCCATAGGCTGCCAATGGTCTCCACATTCACATGATAGAGTCACAAAAGCCTGAGTCCTGAGTTAGTGGATGTGAATGGAAACAGGGGTTGATGCTGTCACTTTGGTTCTGCCTGGAAAGGGGCTCTTCATAAACCCAAGTTGTTCTGCACCAGCACTGTGCACTCTGAACCAGAAAGGCCACTGATTAAAGACAGTTTCATCAATGCAAATGCAGAGAATATGGACTCTGTAATGAATGAAAGCTGGCTTTGGGTAGCATCCTTGAGTTTCACCTTCATTGGCCATAACAACAGGTATAACAATATATCCCATAGGCTTGTAATAATATATAATGTATTTCATAGTCATGTTTTGCATATAAGATTTCAATCAGCCTTCACTATTACTAATTTTATTATACTCCATCATATAAGACATTATTTTATTTTTTACAAATATTCATTTTCTTTTCAAAATCCTACAATAAGTATTTGTAAAGAGACCTGAAAGGGTAGAAGTACTGACTGGTCCCTTATGTGATATGAGCTCTCCCTACAGATAACTCATTTATAAACAATGGGTAGCAAAGGTTTTAGACCATGTAGTTTAGACCATGGGTAGCTAGGTGAGTGACTAAGGCTGCCTATTCACCAATGTGAAGAAATTCTATTCACAGCATCACCATCTGCAATAGCTCTCATATATTAGGTGCCTACATACCACGGGCCTACTAGTTTGCACCAAGAACAACTGAGACAGACAGAGGAATGAGGTTTTCTAGAATTATTGGTGGACACAACTCTGGCCCCTAGACCCAGGACTCTTAGGTTTGTTTCAGTTTGCAACTTGAGACTAGCAAGAAATGGGATAGTTGAAGAGAAAAGAACATTCCCTTCTGCCCCACTGTCTTACCTCCTCTCTCCTAGGTGCAGCAAGATTCCACACTATGGCAGATGTCAGCACTCTTTGTCACTCTTTATTCTGCTGGGACATCAGGAAGTAAGACCTGGTATCACCCTCAGGTATGCCATCAAATAGGAATGGTAGGGAGAACTTCCTTTTTAAGTCTCTCGTTTGGGCAGAGCAGCCCCAACCATTTCTACAAGTTCAGCCTTGAATTTTATACACCTGAGCACGATTTCTCCTTCCTGATTTCCTTTGCTGTCTTGTGGCCTGCTGCAGAAACCTGCTAAGTCCCACCCTTCCTCATCCATTCTTGGCTCCCTTCCAATCCCAGCACCTCCTCCCTTTTCTCCCTTCTTGGCTCCTGGCAGAACTGGCCAAACCAGTTCCATTCCTCAGAGAGGCTGCATAAGCCGGGCTGTTAGCTGATATCTGGTTGGCCTTGGTCCCTGCCAGCCTGCATAGATTCCTGCAATTTACTTGAAACTTTGGCCAGACCATGGGAAAGCGAAGACTTTCTAATTTCTGGGGCTTGGTTAAACAACTGTGTACATATCCAGGTTAAATATCAGGCTTTGGGAGCTTTAACGTAGCAGCTGCTAGAGGTGGGTTTCATCCCAGGCTAAGGGACCTCCACCTGTAGGGTCAAGCTGAGCCATATTTGCACCTTTAATTTCAGATTATTCTCATCAGAGACCATGAGCAACCAATCTGCCCACTCAGCCTAACATGGTTCTACATGTAGCCTTCTGACACTGATGAGGACAGGAGACAGGAACGGCCAGCAAATGCAGGTCATCTCTGTTATTACATTGCAATTAGTCACCCAAGCTAATGACTGGTCCATGGAACCCCTGGGTGGTCTTAGAGATAAACATGTAAATTACTCTTAAAAAGTAGTACTTATCATTCTCTTTCCACTTGGAGATTTTATTTTCCTTCTCTGGAAATAAAAATTAGTGTTATCTCTTTCTTGATCAGAGATTGCTATACTTTATGATTCCTGAGCATTATCTGAGGCATTTAAAATATGGATTTCTTCGGGCTTCAGGACTAGGAATTTAAAAAATTCCCCTCACTGATTCCCACATTGGTCTTGCTGCTTGGCATTTCTTGGTTCTTCTTAAGACATAGTTAGGCGGTCAGGACATGTTCCCCATTGTTACCATCTTACAAGAATTTTCCAGCTGACTCTAGTACCTTAATTCTTCTTTCAACTCACAAGTGAGCTTCCTTAGGCACTCTTACTTTCAGACATGCGAAAGCTATAGGTGGCCTTAAAAGCAAAGTCCTCCCTGGGAGCTCGCGGGTCAATCTGGTTGGCTGATATTGTTGTTCCTTCCCAGAGCTCCCAGGGACTAAACTACCAACCAAAGAGTACACATGGATGAACCCATGGCTCCAGCCACATATGTAGTAGAGGATGGCATTGTCTGACAACAATAGGAGGAGAGGCCCTTGGTCTTGTGAAGGCTTAATTCCCCAGTGTAGGGTAATGCCAGGGTGGTGAGGTGGGAGTGGGTGGGAGGGGGAGCACCCTCATAGAAGCAGGGGGAAAGGGAGATGGAATAGGGGGACCCAGAGGGGAAAATGGGAAAGGGGATAACATTTGAAATGTAAATACATAAAATATCTAATAAAAATAAATAAATCTAAAAAAGAAAATGAAAAAAGAAAAAAGAAAAAAAAGAAGTGATTTCCTCAACAGCTACTGTACTGGCATAGAGGTCGCCCTTGCTTCTCCTGAGGCTCAGGCCTCTACTGCCAATTCCACGTGACCTATGAGTTTCTCAGGGTGATCTGTCCAAGGCTTTGTTATACCAGTTTGTAGCTGAATGGTTTTGAAAGCACTGAATCTGGGGAACAATGACAATATACTTATTACAATGCTATTAATAGTAAAGATACTTTTAATAGTAAAAGTATTTTATCAGTATCATTCTTATTGCTTATTTAGGAGATCCTGGACAAGTGTCTAATTTCATTATTAAAAACTCCTGATATTTTCTGACTCATAATACACTAGGTTCTAGAATATTTGTTTTGCTGGATATATGCTTCTCAACTCTGTGCTTAATTCGTAGTTAGCCCTCACTTTCCTTCATGTTTCCAAGTACCTATCTCGGATCAAAGATCAATGCTACTGAGAACTCTGCTAGCTGTAGGGAAACTGGCGGACAAATAAAGCTATATTCCCCTGTTCTCAGAGAATATACAGTATGGAGACAGTGCTCTGACAATCATGAAATTGTTATGATGCTGCGGTTGTAACAAATGTTAAGAAAGAGAGGTCCCCAGTGCTGTGAAATCATATTTATAAGAATTGGACCTGGTCACAAATTGAGATTGGAACTGGAGTTGAGTACATGTTGTGTGGCAGTCCTATCGAGTCAACCATTCCAGAGTAAGACCATGTATTATGTGTCGTGGTCAGTTTGCTGCAGTAACAAATGATCTTTAAATCTACATGGGTTCTGACACAAAGGTTTACCATAAGCATGCTGCGAGTTGACTGTGGCTCTTATACTCTCCTAAGCTCTGCTGAGGAGACAGCTCTTTATGGGACATGGTGGTGTCGTGAAGTGGGAAAAAAGGACCTGGTGAAAACTTGTCTTGCTACCTAAGATCTGTTTAGATGTGGTCTCCTGCTGCACCTGCTTTTATTCCTTGGATTAAAATAAAAAAGAAATGAGACAGAGAGGCCTGGCCCATCCTCATGGTGGTGGAAAGAAGTAAATAACTGTAAAAATAATACAATTTACTAGATTAAGGGCCGGGGGCATGGGGGGGGGAAGCTACTGAAAAATACCTGGAGACTTGCAGGGCGAGAGGTGAAAGAGCTGAAAGTGAGGCTGAGGTGGGAACAATCACTCTACAACAAGGCCTCTATATTTGGCAGTATTCACAAAATTTCTTAGATGGAAATTTTTGTCTGAAAATATATGACAAATATTATTGCCATTGACCCATGCTTATGATTTTCTCTCAAGAAAAGTAGCTAACTATGCATGATTCCAGTACAAGGTTTGTCAACCCCGATTTCTCACATTTCATGTTGCCAATTTTATCATGCTATCATTGGAAAAGACTGTTTTTATTTTGCATTTGATAACTAAAGCTATACTTCATTACTTACCCATATTCCTCTGTGCTTTTATCAGAGCAAGGATCACTAGATTCAAACCAATCCTTTGTAGTAGGCACTGAGAATTCACTCTTGGCCTGACTGCTTTGACAGAGTCAGTGCAACGTTATTGCCCTTGCTTTCTGCAAGAAGCCAGTGAGGATGTGGCCAGAGAGGTCCACATATGTGGTGGATGACATGGTTCACATCACTTTGTGTTCCTGTAGGGTGAGGATGTTCTCTCAGGAATTAGATGTTTTTCGATCACTAGTGAGTACTCCCTCTGTGCTTTGTAGGTGCTATAGTTCAAAAGATGCCAAATGGTGTGCCACATTGGCACAATGAATGTGGATTTTTTGATTTGATGGATGACTCAGTTGTAGAGATTTGCTGTGTGGATGGATTAACAAGAGAATGGAGACCAAGCATTACTCTAGATGCTTCTAGGGGTCATGCTTTATGTTGATCATCTCAAATAAATTTTCAACTTTACTAGCATAGATTAGCAAGGCAAAGTATTCTGATTTGACAAAAGCCCAGGTACTTCACCTCTGTTATTTTTTTCTCTACCAAGCCAGAGTCTAAAAATTTCTAACCATTGCAAATGTGTCATGAGTCCAGTTAACTTTTCTTAAGAATCTAAGTTTTTGTATTTAATGTCTCTCTTGTTATAGGTTATGCTAGTGTCTTGTCAAACTACTTTGACAATGAACAGTGTGCCCACATTCCCTATTCTCGTGTTGTAGGGAAAGTGCAAAAGCCTTAGAACACATAAAGACCATTAGCAGAACATTTGACTGTGCCAGTGGGGAATTCAGAGAGAGAGAGAGAGAGAGAGAGAGAGAGAGAGAGAGAGAGAGAGAGAGAGAGAGAGAGAGAGAGAAACCATCTTGCTTTCTGGGACAGTAGAGTTAGTGTTGGAAAGTCTTTCACAGTCCCTGAAGGCCTCAAGTGGATCGGAGGCTGATGATTTCCCCGTCTTCGAATTGTTCTAACTCCGTGTTACCTTTGGTTTGTCTCATTTGTACCCTTGGCTAGAAGGAGCAGGGGCTGATGATACTTGGAATGCTAAATATTCACCCCACAGTGTTACACCTTCTACACCAAAGAAGTACGACTTTAGGGTTGTATTTATCACAGTACTATACACAGCCACCATCAGTAGATGGAATAGTTCTATGAGAGGAGAGCTTGTCCTTCTCTCTGTGGATTAATGTTGTGTTTTTGATCTGTATGCAGTTGAACACACATACCCATGGTCTTCTCCTGCATTGCAAATATTTTCTATACTTTCAAATGAACAGATACTTATCTGCTCCAAGTAACAGTGGGACTTTGGTTTTTAATCATTGTTTTCCAAATAAATCCAAGGTGTACCTGAACAGGTGTTCTCGCCGTGAATTACTTAATTAAAACCGCTCCCCACAGGCCTTTGAAATACCAGAGGAAACAAGTGAAGCACAGAGATTTAATTTTGACTCACTCCTTTATTAAAATGGAAGGGAATACAATCTGTCTTGCTTTCACTTAAGGGACTGCATGAGAAATCCATCTGCAAAGAATGAAGCCCTTTAACAGGGCAGTGTTTTGGGGATGTGTTAGGCCTTCAAAAAGGTTGTAAAAAATTAAGATTCCAGATTCACCCTGTACTTACTGAACTCTCTGGGGGAAAAGCCTGGGAGATACACCTTGACACTCACCATAGACAATTGGTATTCTCTGTACCAATAGATATTGTCTTTTTAAAACTCTGTGAAAAGAAAAGAGCGTCTCTACCACTAAATCTGTTATGCCTGAGAAGACAGAGAGCAAGATCAAGTGAGCTGACATCAGTGTCCCAGGAGCCAGCACAACACTTGTGAGTGAATGGTTATAAGAATTAGTGGATGATTGAGATACCACAAAGCCAACTCAACTTTCAGTTCTGCAGGAATCCTAAGAAACAAGCTACAGAAAAATGACTCCTAAGAAAGAGGCCATGAGCCTCCTTATGTGAGGACATGAGCCTCCTTATGCGAGGCTGAGCTAGAAAGCTTCATTTCCTTTCTTATTACTAAGTTGGAATTCTCCTTGTTACTCTCAGAAGTGTGTAAATGGCAGCAGTGTCTAGAATTTCACTGGGACTATAACAAAAGCATCCTTGTACTTTTTAGACAGAGGAGGTCAAGATCTGTAGTTTACCTGACTCTCAGCCTCTTCCTTTGTTGATGCTGGTAGTAAGACGCTCTTGAGCTGCAAGCTGGTCCAATCCTGTGGTCTTTTGCATGATTGCTCTAATGCATAGTCAACCTTACAATGAGGAATTTTTTTTTTTTAAATTAGATCTTCAAATCATTTTTTCAGGTCTGTTTTAGCCCTTCTTTTCTTTGTGTCTTTGGTAAAAACAGAGACAGATGACTTACTCCTTGAGCAAAATCTTATTTGCCTGAAAAAAGTCCATAGACATTCTTCTGTATTTGCATTTCTAGTAGCTCACATTTAGAAAATCCAGGGTAACTCTTTAAACATATGGTATATTGGAACATCTTCAAAATGAAAGTTAAGTAGAAGAAGGTAACTTTAATTACCAAGAGAAGAACACACTTTTAGCAAGTAGTGAGTGAATGAGAAGCATTGAGTCTCTGAAGTGTTTATCAAGGAGCTACTACTACTGAAAGCAATCTGGGGTTTGTTCAACAGAAAATTGCACTTCCTCTCATTGCTTTACTTAGAGGACCTTAAAGTAATGTTTACACATATTGAACATTTACTAAGTACCAAAGAGTTATCTAGGTTCTGTGTGTTTGTATAAGTATATGTAATGATGCTTTAATGATAATCTTTGCATTTGGGCTGAGGATAGAAATTATCTTTGCCATCCAGGGCCCTCTTAAAATTTACTTGGCAGTCCTATCCTGTTCTTCATGGATCAGATAGTATGGGAACTGGACTCATCAATGCCTGACATAACAAGCCCTATAGATGAGATTGCTCTCTGTCAAGGGTTGAGAGATATTGATTCAAAACTCTTCTAACTTTTCTTCAAATGGGATATTCTTAGGCATCTATGTCCCTGCGCATGTTTTAGGACTTGGCAATATTAAATCCTAGACATGGATTCAGGGCAATCCAACAAGTGGAAGCTCAGTAGGTCTCCAGTATGCATGACTTCAAGTAATCCAACAGTAGGATAATATAAGGCCCAGAGGTTCTAAGTGACTAATGTAAGATCATACAACTAGCAAGGGACTTAAGTCATGATCTCTTAGACACCAGTGCTCTCAGTGCTGCTTACTTTGTAGGTTCTCAGTCTTGTTTTACCTGGCTGTGTGAGGACATTTCTAACTGAGTTTTAAGGGGGAGAGAATAGTATGGTCTTTGCTTTCTCTAATAGAAATATGCTTAGGACCCACAGGACCTTGAAATTTGAGGAGCTCTCTAAAAAGCCATCTATAACTGGATCTGATGGTCTTGTCTTCTATCTTCTGTCAGCCAAATAGTCCTTAAATCATGTATCTTCATTTCTCTGATCTTATAGACAAAATACGTTGTATTTCTTCAACTAGATGAAACCTACTTAAGTCTAGTATAAGAATGTTCAAGAAGAATATTTTCTCTATCTATGTATCTATTATCTATGTATCTATCTATTTATGTATTTATGTATCTATCTATCTATCTGCAGATCTATGCTTTCTTCTGAATTATAGTTGCAATGAGAGCTAGGCTTAATTGGCCCAAAGCAACATACGCATGATTCTATCTTCTATCCCTCAGTTACATAAATCCAAGCAATCAATGGGCAAGATGACAAGCAAAAGCAAAGCATTGTAAAACTCATAGGAGGGCAATTTTCTAAAGCTTGGGGGCTTTGTGAAAAAGATGAAGTCAGGAATAGTGTCTACCAGCAGGGACTGGGCAAAGGGAATCCTGTAGAAAAGACAGAACCTTGAAGGGAGTCTGGTGAAATCTAGTTTTTCTTCACTATGATCAATCTACTTTGTGTGTGTGTGTGTGTGTGTGTGTGTGTGTGTGTGTGTGTGTGTGTGTGTGTGTATTACTAGGATTGATCCTAGAGCTTTGTACGTGCTAGGCAAATACTTGGCCACTGAGTCCCTCCCTTCTTTCCTTTCCTTTCCATCCTCTACCCAACCATCTCCTCCTTCTCTCCCTTTCTTTCTTGACAGGGTCTCTCTAAGTTGCCCAGTCTGAACTTGAACTTACTTTGTGACCCATTGAAATAGAAATCTGCCTGCTCCAGACTCTTGAGTAACAGGTACACACAAGAACACAGAGCCATATGTGGTTTTAGTTATACTCTTAAAAGAAAAATGGCAGAAATGTCTAACAGTTTACTCCAGGCATTCAGAATTTTGGCATCCTCCTTATTTTTATTTATCACAATCATCATTTTAATCTCTATTATTTTATTATTTATTATGATTGGTAATAGTAGAACTTTAGGCAAAATAAAGGAAACCAAACTCACAATAAGAGGGGAGACTTCTCTTTTTTCTCAGATATTTCTGGAATGTCATTTTGATAACACAGAAAGGGCACCTTGATAATCTGTATTGGATGGCATAGTAAGAAACGAAAAACATCCTAAATGAGTTTTTGAGCATCATTATTGAAGGCAAGCTGTCTTAATACCTAACTTGATATGGGATTCTTATCACACAAACAACAAAGGATTACTATAGGTAATCTATGGGTTGATTGTAGCTTTACCTAAATCATATCCCTATCCTATAAGCTTATTTGGGAAAAAGATCAATTTGTCTTATTTCTCATTTTAGTGCCTCAGACTGTACCTGGGAGATAATAGGAATTCAGTGGGTATTTAATGACTTAGTAACAGAGACAGCGATTGGATTTTGTCAACATGTGCTTTTCCCAATTGTTGTAATATTCCCTTCATTTTCAAAAGTAATACTCTGAACAATCTCTTGGCTAGAACTACCTGTATCAGAATGATAAAACTACTATATCGTTGTGGTTGGTTTTCAAGGCTAGCTAACATTCTGTTAGAAAACTTATGTGTGGGTGAGACACAGAGTTTACAGTTCAGGGTAGAGAGTTTATTTTTCATAATCCATGAAAGCAAAATCAGAAAGCAAAATATGTGGTTTGACTCAATGATGAGAAGGTATCCCATTTATTTGTCTATTTATCTATCTATTTATTTTCATTTCTAAAACCCAAGAATGGAATCCTCTGTTCATCTCCTGAGCATACTGAGACCGCAGAGGAGAAAAAGAGGACAAGTGGAGATTTTAGTAGAGGTGATAAACTTAAAGCATCCCAAGTCATTTTCTGAACTTCTTGACCATGAACATCCTCCAAAGAAACATTGGCCCGAAAACTTCATTTGCCATATGGGACATCTTGGAGTCTCATACCAATATATCTTTGGCCCATTAAAATACCTTATTAATGGAGATCCTGACTCAATCAACAAAGAGAAACAACAACAACAAAAAGACAAGTGTGGTAGCTGAGCCAGGTGGCTGTGAGATCAAAGCCAGCTTGGCCTATATAGAGCTCCAGGTCAGCCAGGACTACATAAAGACGCTTTGAAACAAACAAATAGTCCAATATCTTGCTACAATATAAAGATATTGCATATTTAGCTCCTTTTCTGCTATTCTTGATTTCTGCATTCAGTTAATTATTTTTCCTATGAACCCCACATATAATCTTAAAACATTATTTTTTCAGTCTCTCACCTAGAAGCAGAAATGTGTTCTCCACAGCAATCTCATTTTTTTATCCTGTCCAGGGCAGATTTATGTCTCCCTCTAACTTCCCATTTGCATTTATCCCTTTAGTCAAAATGGCCTATTTAAGTTGTAATGATCATTCATATCTTGGAGTTCTGGCAAACTACTACAAAATGACAGATGCAGGAGAATCCAGTGGAGGAGGGCACCGTGAAGATCCAGGCTTTCAACAGTAAACAAACATTCAGCTTCGTGGCTTTCTTGCTCGCATTTTCAAGATGAATGTATTTAAATACACAAGAGACAAGCTCTTTTCAGGCAGCTGCTCATTTATGAGGCTTTTGGCACCAGTCACTTAGGCTTGTTCTTTAGAAATCAAATGATTGATGCTTTCTTTAATCTTGAGTTTTCATATTCATGGTATAGATGCTTGTTTTTAACTCCATCTCAAAACAGGCTCTGGGCTGAGAGATTTGGAGAACACTAAAAAGTTTCATCACTGGATTTTAATTTCATTGGTCAGTTAACAATTCTAGAATTAGATATATAACCTCTTCATAAAGGAAACTGTCCACAAAAATCTTTGATAAGATCAGAATCAGATACCCAAGTTATTACAAGTCATCAATTACTGAACTATGAGTTAATTTGCCAGGAACGTAGTTTTGCCTTGAAAATCTGAAATTTTATAAATGACAAGACTTTATGTTTTAATAATTGCAAGTTTGTAATATATTCTATGTGTATGGGTAATAAGGCAGGCAATGTAAGACCCTTGTGGAAAAAAATAGATCATAACAGGGTAGCTATGAGGAAACATATTTTTCTTATATTGCATAACGATTTTGACAATGAAAAAGAAGGCTACGACTTTAAAAATTGAACGTCATTCTTCTGTCCTCCTTTTTCATCTGTTAATCCATGCGTTGTTCATATGTACAAGACCTTGTGAATAAGGTGAGAGAGGAATTCTGAAAGAAATACATGCTTGCTGATTGTCTGAAAGACATAGAAATACATGAAAAATGTAACTAAAGAGTTTAAGGTATGAAAGAGTCAAATATAATCTGTACTTGAGGAGCATCTTCATAGGAAAATGGAGGCAGGAAGAAGGAAGACATGAAAGACCCAACTGAGAGAAGAACTGCCCTTAAACCATCCCTTCGGTTAAGCATAATCAGATACTTCTGTTTCGGGTGTAGAGCAGTGGCCTCTAAAATGTGAAAGTATCCTGAGTCAGCTATTCTATGCCACCTTCATTGCTGTCTCCATTTAGCTAGGAATCTTGAAAAACTTGCTATCTCTATTTTCCTGTTTTGTGACATTTCAAGCTATTGATAGAAAAGGAAATTGGTGATTTTTTTTTTCTGTATTAGTGACAACTACAAACAGTACAACTATAACAAAAATAAGCAGAGTACTGTAGAATTCAGAGAATTGGCTGATTCATTTTATTTTCATCTATCCCTCGCCCCAACACACACACACACACACACACACACACACACACACACACACACACACACACACATTTTAGAGGGAAACAGTTAATTGCCACCGTCTTTGGCTAAATGTTATTGAATGACACTATTTTTAAAATCCTACCATCATCTCCTGTATCAACCTGTTGCTTTCTCTTTAGTAGTTTGAGAACTTTTTCAAATTGGGTGAGTCTGGAGGCAGTGTTGATTTGAGAGGATAATTAAAGCCATGGAGTAGCTAGTCTCAGATGGAAAAAGAACAAACATTAAGTGAAGATAAACAATGAGGAGTCCATTTAAAATACAGAACCCAAGTGAATCAAATTTGGAAGTGGGACCAACGAACTCAGTCTGTTTGGAAACTGGTGAATTCTACCCACTTCTGTAAGAGTCTCTGCTGTAGCCAGCACAGCAAGAGCTGGCTTGACTCCCAGACACAATGCAGAGTCCATCTGTTTGGTCACTGAGCCCAATAGGTACTTGGAGAAAAGGCTGTGTGCATGGGATAGGTTCCAATAAGGAGTGGGATTTCTCAAGATATTAAAAATGCGTTTGTCAGTCCTGGGTTTAATAAGTGAGTCAAGGACTATACTGTCCTTATGTTTTTATTTCATACACATCAGTGGTTTAAAGTCCCTGTTGCAAGGCTGAGTAACATAGCTTAGCAGAGTGTGTAGTTTTGAGTGGATTTTAAATTAGTGTTTACCTGATGATAGCACTACTGCTTTAAAAAATATCTCTATATGTTAAGTGGCATGCCAAGAACTTTCTGTTTTCTTTCCCTTCCTCCACTTTTCTTCCTTTCTTTTTTTTTTTTTTCTTTATTTTTGATACTTTATTTACGTTTCCGATGATTCCCCTTTTCTTTGGAAACCCCGTGTCCCCTCCCCCTCCCCGCCTCTGTGAGGGAATTCCTCCTCCCACCTACCCACCCACCCATTCCCTTTTACTGGGGCCACTAGCACCCTCAGGCCCAAAGTCCTCTCCTTTCTCCCTGGTGGCCATCGAGGTGATTCTTCTGCCTCATATGTAGTCCAGATCAT
>CM052710.1:72754053-72775392 GCA_028551405.1 Uromys caudimaculatus
CCTGACCAAGTTGTCGCTGAGTAGAGCATTGTTCAGCTTCCATGTGTATGTGGGCTTTCTGTTGTTATTGTTGCCATGGAACACCAGCCTTAAACCGTAATGATCTGATAGGAGGCATGGGATTATTTCAATCTCCTTATATCTTTAAACAAAAGTCTACTGAGCTTTCTCTGTAGGCCCAGTATTGCTTTAAGAATTCAAGCTTAAATGGTGAGCAAGGGAAATCATGTACCTTTAATTCTAGTTAAGGAATAATAATAATGATATATAAATTAGCAATGCATATTGTAGATGTGATGAAAAGACAAGGAAAATACAACAATGGGAGAATGATGGGGAAGGGAGGGTTACAATTTCCTGGAAAATTCCTCAAATGGGAGAGATGCTTAAAATTAGACCTCAGTGGATAAGAATATTTCCCTATCATAGAGAGATGTGTGGGAAGGGTTTCTCTGGAAGATGAACATTTCAAAAAATGTTCCAAAGCAGCCAGATTTGCATAAAAGAGACAGCATCTTGAGCAAATCCAGAGTGGAAGAGCATAGTACACATAGGAGACTGAGGGGATACAGGGTAACACACCATGCAGGTCTGCAAAGGCCACTGGTAACTGGCCTTTCCTGCATTATTTTCAACTGGTACAGTGACCTATGATTTAGATACTGTCTGTTTCTCCATCTATAGAGATGGACTGTTACACTCAGGTTAAATATCACGGCAAAGTTATATTGTTGACATGTCCAGTGTCCAGATTTGGAGCAGCTTGGCCCAAGAGCTTATCCTAATAAACTCAACAAAAGTCTAGACATTATCAACGACACCTTGAAATTATCGCTTTTCATGCCTTCAGCCATTCATCAAAATATGTGATCATCCCCAACAAAAAACAATAGGTACCAGCAGGAATCTGAAGTCAAGCGTCAAAAAGAAATGGTTATAAAATCAGGAAGACCAGCAGTCTCAACTAACCTAGTCCCCTGGGAGCACCCAGACACTGAGCCACCAACCAAGCAGCATAGATAAGTTGTTCTGAGGCTCCCAACACATATGTAGCAGAGGACTGTCTGGTCCGGTCTCAGTGGGAGATGTGCCTAATCCTCCAGAGACTTGAGGTCTCAGGGAAGGGGTAGACCTGGGGGTGGGGAAGCATCCTCTTAGAGACAGGAGGAAGAGGAATGGGATGAGGAACTGTGGGAAAGAGGACTGGGAGGAGAGTAACAGCTGGATTGTAAATAAATAAAATAATAATAAAATAAGGAAAAAATCTTTAGTTTCTCCTGGCTTCAGTTTTCTCATCAATTAAGTAAGACTAATAATAGTTTTTTCTTCCCACTTCTTAAAGTAGTAATAGAATAAAATAGAATCATATCTATCTATGGTAAATGATCAATAAATTCTTAGCTGGAAACCAGCACTCCATACACATACCACATATACTTACCATGGTGTCTTCCTTTCCGTCTTCTTTCCACTGTGGCTTCGCCTTCTACTGTAACCATCTAGATGTCCTGAGTAAGGCTTTGAAGATGGACTCAAGAAGGCTGCATGTGGGCCTGGTACTCCGTGAGTCTGATAAAACCAGAGTTCAGGTCACTCAACTAGACCATAAACTGATCTATAAAAGAACTTCGTGTCGGCCTCGTGATACACAGCTATGTTGACTGTGTTTGGGGTGTTAGTATCAAATGATACTGTGGATATTTTTGCTGATGTTTTGATGGCTTTACAACAGGAGTTTGAATAGCTCAGGAATCTTGGCTTACTACTGCTCTTCTTCACATTACCCTACTCCACAATGTTTCAATGTAATTTAGAGTAGTCTCCCTTCATCTTAAAATACTTCGTCAAAGCTTTAAACTACAGATATGTACTGAGCCTTAGATATTCTTTGTTTTTTTGCCCATATTTATATGCGTATGAAAAGTTCAACTTATGAACTAGGTACAATGAAAGATTAACAACAATGAGTGACAGTAAAACTCAACCACAATAGAGGGCTATAACAAAGTTATTTGTGGGATACTTACTTTCTCCTCAACATTTTCAGACCACAGTTGACTACAGGGAGCTGAAATCACAGAGAGTGAAATTGGATAAGGGAAGAGCCCTAAATGAATGGTAAATGGTATTTAAAGTAAAATGTATAATAACAATATATAATCATGACAAAGTCTAGTTTGATTCATATGAATAATTTCAATTCTTAACAGTGAACTAAAATGTTGAAGCATCAGTTTGGCTCTTTCCTAGACATTTTTGATTTAATAAGTAAAAAGTCAAACTTACTATACTCCCTCCAAACCGGTTCCTTCAATAGGGTTATCTATTTATTTTTCTAGCTCCCCTAACTGGAAAAGCTGGAGGTTCAAGTTTCTTTTTTATTGTTCTCTTGTTCTCTATACTGCCAAAACACATTGATTTTATCTTCAAAACATTCAAGCTAGGACTTTGCAGTACCTCTGCTGCACTACCTGAACTAAAGCATCATCGACTCTTGCCTGAGGTGTAACAAGAGATACTTAACTGCTTTCTTCATTTCTACTCTTCTGTCCCAAATTCATTTTCAACAAAGCAGAGTAAGAATATTGTCAGGCTATCTGTGGCAGGTTGCATGATGGTCCACTAAATGTGTGCATAACCTAATCCTGAGACTTAGGATGTTTCCCTACATGGCAAAAGAAACTTCCAGGTGAGACCAAATTAAAGACCTTGAGATGCAGTGATTATCCTGGCTTGCCCAGACACTACTGGTTCATCCTGGAGGTATGAGAAGACATTCTGTGTACTTGCCCTGTCCAAGGCTCTGTTACCTCCAGTATCCCTTTGCTTACTGCTACTATCTCCACCTTTACAGCCATCACTCCAGTTTCTGTTTCCATCAGCACATCTCTGTTCCTCTGTCTCACCCTCCTCCAGCGTCCTTTTGACATGGGTTGTGATTATCTTTCATTTTAGTAATGTAAAGTAAACCTAGCCATCATTATGACCCTCTGCAATTAATTTTCTGAAGTTTTGTAGCTCAGATATTGCAACTATTGCCCAATCTCCCATCTGTCAGCTAACTTTTCGTTTCCAGCCACATTGGCCTTACGCTGCCATAGACATGGCATGTCTCCTCTTTTTTATGTTTATCTACTTCAGATCTGCTGTACTGTTCTCCACAATTGCTGTATTGCCAGAGCTTTCTTTCTCACCTCCCCAGTGATGACTTTCCTGACCATCTAACCAGAGACAAGTACTCATCTCTGCTCTACTCTCCACCCCACTCTCTGGTCTACTTGTCTGCCATATTGGGTTCTGAAGAATCTGTTTTCATCTGATAAGTTCTATGATTTATTGATTATAAGAAAGTAATATTTATTCTGCTTTTCTTTGTGCGTACCTAGATGCATCGAACCACAAGAAACTCTAAACACAGTGAGTGATTAAAACCTGTTGTTTATTAAAATGAATTGCAGAAGAATGAGCTTTGAACCTAGCAACACAAAGCATGATTTTCATGGAGGAAGAATGAGTATGTGTGTGTGTGTGTGTGTGTGTGTGTGTGTGTGTGTGTGTGTGTGTGTGTGAGAGAGAGAGAGAGAGAGAGAGAGAGAGAGAGAGAGAGAGGCAGAGACCGACAGACAGAGACAGTCAGAGAGAGAGAGACAGAGAGACAGAGAGATACACAGAGACACAGAGAGAGAGAGAGAGAGACAGAGGGAGACAGAGAGAGACAGAGAGAGACAGAGAGAGACAGAGAGAGGGGGAGAGGGAGTCAGTCCAAGGAAAGCTGAGTAAGTGGTCCATGAGGTTTGAGGACAAGGCAAGGTGATGGTTCTGCCAAGAGCAAGTCTTGATTTGCTTTTCTGCCCATTGTCTATGCGGTGGAAGTTGGGTTAAAGCTTTATGTGGAGGTCCCAGCCCATGGACTTCAAAGAACATAATTGTGCCTCTGACCTCTGACCAGCATATTAACAAGTGCCCATCCTGGAAACACTAGAAAAGGGGTACATAGAGGGAAGGTTAAAATTTCTTCTTCCTTATAAAGAGTTGTTTTAAAGGCTTATAAAAAGCCTCAAGAAAATGATTCCGTAGGGAATTCATAAATTTTCACTTTTCCTCAATGACAAACAATAATCCATGAGGTGAACTGGGCTCCTTTTTCAGTATCAGTATGTATTCTATGCAAATGAATAGATCCTTAGCAGTCATCTATCAGTGACGACATGATCTACCATACTGTATACACATATGGCACTGTGAAAACTGCCAGGAGAATTGATGCTGTTGGTTCTTGAAGCAAGGCAAAGATTCAAAGCAAAGGCCTTGCTATAGCAGCTGCATGGGGCTAGCAAACACAAAGCACTGGATAGTTTCCAACCCTTTCTGACACTACCTTCCCTATCTGATTTTCTACTTTAGAAATCCACGAGGCAAGGGAGAAAGCAGCTAAAAGATCAGTTGAGCCTGCATGGTTAAGGGATAGGGAACCAAGAAGTTGCGGCTTAAGGCTTCTATGGTTGGGGTACTGTACACACCCTAGGGAAGCAAAGGCTCTTACAATGCTTTTGAGTGTACGAAATCTTCCATGGATGTGGATGGATGAAACCCTGTTTTCTTCATCTTGATCTATTATTTCTTAAAACATTGGCTATTTATCAGAAACCACCGCCATTCTTGTCATTGAACATATGAAGTTACTAATAAGACATAACAGGAAGAAAAAAATCAGCAACCAGGTAAGTACCCTCCTTCCTCGCTGTTGGTCCTGTAGCCTTTTGACATTGATATAAGAAATTTTCATCTACAAAGTTCAGGTTTGTGACCATACAACTAAGCTATCAAAAATATGGTAGAATATATCATAATGTTTTAAATAACTTTATGACTTTTTTTATTTGTACTGAAATAGTATTTATCCTAGACTGCATGAGGCTTGCAGGCTGCGGGTCATATACATGGCTGTTAGACCAATCAATCTGCTATGTTCTTGAACTTGGCCATGAATCAGTCTCCCCTGGAGACCTGCTGGTCAGGTTAAAAATAGGAGTTTGATGTGTAACAGATGAAGGTTTTACAAAACACATGTTCAGAGAAGTGGGGGGTTCTCAGCTTAAATGGAATCAACACAGGTTCCTGGCTTGGCTCAGATCAAAGGGTTTAGGCTTAAGATTGTCTGGAAGGTCACGTCACTTATGTGAGGATGTAACTGTACATCTTCACATGAACTTCTAGGTCTTTTCAGTTCTTTTGCCATATAGAGTTTTTTTTTTTTTTTTTTTTTTCTGCAGATACTCCCGTGATCTGTTGGGGTGAGTCTCCTTCTGGCACCCACAAGTATATATTTTATCCCTCTCCCGAGCCATCTCTCTGTGCTGAAATGATCTCGAGGCTAATCCTAGCAGCTGGTCCCATGTGGTGCCACTCTTGATACTCTCAGAGCCCCTCATGTTGAATCTCTTCCTGCAGCCTACTCCTGGTGGTGGAGGCAGTATCTGCCAGGTGACATGGGTAGAACAGATGGCCTCCTTTTTCTTTCTGATTCCTATTTCAAGTCAGGTCTTGTTGCTCTGATGCCATGTATGTCAGAAGCCACGCCTGCTGAATGACAAACTTCCCTTAGGTATTATTTCTAAACTCTGATCTGCCCTGGAAAAAATTATTTTACATACAGTTAAAATTCTAAATGTATTTATTTTATGAATTAAAAATTACATATTGCAAATTCTAAAGTTGTATGGAATGATTCATTTAAACAAATAACTCATATTGAATCTCTTATGAAAGGCAAGCACTGATAAAATTTCTTGTTTTTCTGTTTTTCTTTCTTTCTTGTGGAACTAGAGACTGGATGGAACTCAGGGCCGTGAGAAGGCTTACAAGCTCTACTCGTAGAAACTGAACTGTAGCTCCAGTCCATAAATGCCCCCCTCTGTCTTCTGCTTGTATTTTAGTCATCTCTATATATCTGTATCTGAATATCTATCTATCTATCTATCTATCTATCTATCTATCTATCTATCATCTATCATGTATCTATGTATATCTATTCTTTTTTTATAATTCTCACAATAGGTGTAACACTTCAAAGACTACTCTAAATCTACCTTTAAAATAAAATATTATGTTTGTTTGTATGTATATGTGCCTTGCCTGCATGTATTCATGTGTGTTACATGCATGCCTGGTACCTACTGAGGTAAGAAGAAGGTGTAATATACCTTGGGACTAGAGGTACAGATGGTTGTAAGTGGTCATATGATTCTGAAAATTGACTCTGCAAGAGCAACAAGTCCTCTAAACTGCCGAGTGAACTCTCCAGCAACAGCTTTTAATTTTTCTTCACAATATATTTTATAGATAGTGTCACAGAACTGTGAATATTCTTATAACACTGTCTTTTTATTGACCATGTGTTTTGTCACACAAATGTACCATGGTTTACTCCATTAGGCCCTTTCAAGTGAATGTTTGAGTTGCTCCTGGTATTACTACTTTTGCTGAAACAAGCCTATTTAATATAACAAGCAGTCTTGCATTTGGTACACTTCTGTATAGATTTAGTATATTTTAGAGCTCCTTTTCCTTAGCACAATGCTTAGTGATTTTTTTTTTTTTTTGCTGTCTTACTTTGCTTTATTTCTTTCATACCATTAAATGCTATTTGATATCACTCATTTATTCTTACTCTAATTTCTTCCAAATGGGAATGTCACAGGAATAGAAAATATCCTTTTATTTATTTATCTCTGTGATACCAACATCAAGAGGAGGGTAGAACACACAATAGGCACTTATTAAACATTTTTTGATGCTTTTTATAAATGACCCTCCATTTTCCTAGTAGAGCAACTTTGGTTCAGTGTAGCTGAAAACTGTGACACACACTAGAATCAGAATGTCACAAGCAGATGTCTAGAGAAAAGGCAGATCATAAGCATTATTTTGGATCAGTGCCTTATTATTGTCACCAAGACCCAAGGTCGCCTTCCATTTTAGCTTGTCCTCTTCAGAATAGGCTTCATTTATAGAAGGCCCCGTGAGCAGTGGTACCTGCACAATTTGCATTTCTTGCCTTTACATATGGTGGAATCCAGAGGGAAACAGTAGCCAACAGAGATCTGTTTCTTTTCTAGGGATGAGTTTGTTCCCAGGAATTCAATGAAGATCATCTTCTCATGTATAATAGCTGGGTAAGTGACACGTATATGTCAGATCAGTTGTTACCAGGAATCGTGAAGTTTCTTGGTCTGTCTTAGAACAATTTTCTTGAGTGGAGTCAATGTTCTTGAATCATCTGTAACAGCCAGCTAACATTCAAACCAGAAGGAGGTTTAAGATCCCCTGGGACTGGAATTACAGATGGTTGTAAGCTGTCATGTGGGTTCTGGGAATTGACTTTGCAAGATCGATAAGTACTCTTAACTGCTGAGCCAACTCTCCAGATTTTAATTTTTCTTAACAATGTATCTTGTAGACAGTATGTATAAGGATGTATATTATAACACTGTCTTGGTATTCTGGGTTCTAATCTTGACTACGGGCAAAATAGAGGTTTACAGGAAGCCCTGAGGAGGAGATAAAGAGTTGGAATTCCTGAGCCTGTAAGGGGGTTCACTATGCTTCAACCAATGGACATTTTTAGTGTTGCAGAAAGAGATACTAAATTTTAGACTATTAATAGGAATGATTTTACTTAGAAAGAATGGGTTTAGACTTAAATGTGACTTAAATTGGTGAATAGTAGCCAACAGATGCCAGAGGCTATACCAGAGAAGACGTATGGGAAATTATACAGCCTTGGGGTCCTCTCAAGACCAGGCAGGCTACTGAAATGTGAGATCCTGTTGTTTCTGCCTTCAAAACTTTTCAGAATGAAATCAAGCTCTCTATTGCTACTCTGAATAATTTAGTTGACATCCTTACCTTGCTCTTGCCCAGTGCTTTGGTTTTCTTTATTGCCTCCTTTCTCTACATAGCAACAAGATAATTACAATGAAGGTACAGATGTTATTCACTCACTCACATTCTCACACAGCCTCTCTCCACATGTATTAAGTTTCTGTTGCTATGAAAAATACTGGGGACATAATCAACTTAAAAGAGGGAATGGTTTCTTTTAGTTCATGGTTTTAGAAATCTCAGTCTATGGTTAGTTGACTCTCTTGCTAATGGGCTTGTGATAAAACGATGCATCATGGTAGAGTGTAGAATTAATATTTAATAAATAAAGCCAGGCAGTGGGTTTGCTACCACCTCAGTGGTTTATATTCCTGAATGAAAGATACACACACAACTTTTGTACTTTGATATGCCTTAAGTAGCTCAATAACTGGGGCACTGCCTAACCTCCATTGGATTAATCCACCTCCTGCCAATAATCCCAAGTTATTACTTACTAAACTCTATACTCTATCTTGGTTGCTCTGGACCCACAGGTCTGCTCAACTGGGCCTCACTCTGGGCTGCACTCACCTGGCTCCTTCACATGGCAGCCATGCCCCTCTGTCCTGTACTATTCTCAGGCATGGCATCTCTCCTTTCCTCCACACTCTCCCAGAATGGCAAATCTCCTTCTTACTCTTCCTCTCTTCCAGTCTCAAGCCCAGGAAAATCCAAAAACCTGCCTCTGTCTGTCCTTCTCAGCTATTGGCTGTTGGCATTTTTATTTACCAGTCAGTACCAACTGGGGGCAGGTTCCCAGAAGCTACATGCTAGACCCTCATGGAAGCAGTTTTGGGGAGCCAAATTACCACTAGAATACAAGCAGCACTAGGCCAAACCACTGAGCGGAGTACATGGCAGAGAAAGTTACTTGCCTCATGGTAGCTAGGTAGCAAGAACAATAGGAAGGAGTAAGGCCAGGGTCTCAATAATCCATTTAGTAGCAAACTACAAACTGTCTATCATCTAATTTCTAGGCCCTACCTCTTAAAGGTTCTGCCACCTTCTAAAAGTGCTGTATGATCATGATCAAGTCTTCAACACATGGGTCTTTGGGGGTTCGCTTACCCAAATTATAACACTTTGATAAGAGTAGAGTGTCCTGCTGTTACCCTAATGCCTATGACTGCTGTGCCATACTATAGCATCTTAACTTTTCTTTATTCTCTGTTCTCTTGAGCATGCCAAACTGTAACCATCTGAAGGTCTATGAACTTGACTTCAAGTTCGTCACATGACTGTGTCCTTTGCTTTAGTCTTGTGCATGCTATGTCTTCCAAAGATCTTCCCTAAGCAGTGCAGCTAACGTGAAATACCCGCTGCAAATCAACTAATGTTTGTTTTAATGTCTTTACATTTTACTTTATATAGAAAGATACTTTGTTCAACTTATAAGTGCTTAATTAATGTTCATTTGCAACAATGCCAAGCTCCATTATTTGTGTGTGTGTGTGTGTGTGTGTGTGTGTGTGTGTGTGTGTGTGTGTGTGGTATACATGAATGTGTATGTGTGTGTGGGGGGGTCATGATCTTGATATCTAGAGTTTTCCTCCATCATTAATCATGTCTCACTTTATTCTTTGAGGCAGAATCTCTCAGTTGAAGCAAGAATGCATCCATATGAATAATCAAGCTAGTCAGCTTGCTTCAGAGTTCAGTGACTCCACTTTCAGAGGACTGAAAGTGTAGGGAGCATCCACATTCACCTGACACCTACATGGGTCTGGGGAATCTAAACTCTAACCGTCATGCTCGCCCAGCAAATACTTTATCCAATAAGATGTTTCCCTGACTCCAAAATTCTATCAGTTCAGCCCCCTTTGCAACATAGGATGCTTGCAACATATGTTGTAAATGAAGACCCAGGAGTGGAATGACTTCACAGCAGGCTTGGGTAGTACAAGGGCAGAAAAGTGGGTGAGTATAGGCTTTCCTCAAATCTATGAAGAGCTGTTGTGTGGGAGAAGGGCTTTGAGGTTAAGCCACATCACATTAGTGGGACCAGAAAGTGGGAATTACAACACTTGACACAAATGCACACAGCCACAAAGATGAGAATCCCAAAATTGCCGGCTCAATTTCTCCCTCTTCTAAAAGCAGTGATTCTCACTGAGAGGGATCCTAAGACAATCTGTGAAATAAAGGGCCAGAAGAGAGAGGTCAGTGGATAGAAGAAGTAAAGGATACCATTTTATGGGATCAGAGAAGAGGACAAAGATAATGCTGGGACAGATGTGTCCAAGAGGAAAGAAGGGAGAACGAACAAGTCTTAGTATTTATTGCTTTAAACTTTTTATTTTTGTCCCGTTTTGTTTGTCTAGTGGAGAATGGAGTATCTCAATATATTTGAGTATTGGCTGTAATTTTACTAGAGAGTACTCCGAGGTTAAATCAGTATAAAAATTGTTTAAGAGCATACGTTTAAAAGAATAGATTGAAAGTGAGATTAACTGCCTGATGTAAAAAACAGGAGCATACCACTCAAAACTTAAAGAGAAACAATTTAAATAAACAAATAGAACGTAAGCAGATCTTCCAAGGCAGTTTGCTAAGGTAACTTCCTCTCCAAGTCTTACCTGATAAAGTTATTAATCCATTGTTAAAAAAAAAAAAAAAAAAAAGCATCTTGGGGCAGTGTAAAACTGACATTCATATTTGATCACAGAGAGTTTCTGGGCAATTTGAAGTTGAAAATCAGTATGATAGTGAAATGTGGGTTGCTTTTATTTTACTATGCAGAATTTCGTAATGAGACCACTTGAAAGATGAAGCAAATGGAAGAATTTGTGAATTGCAGAGGGATGAAGAGTGTGGAATGAAACCCAGCCAGGGTTGCATTGTGTTGTGGGTCAGTCTACAATTGCTCTCTTGACTTTTGGAAGCATCGAGAAAATAGTTATGGAGAAAAAAGATGGCCTTGTGGGAGAGATGGCTCTGATTGACCTCAAATCTGGGCTTGACAACCCAGGGATGAGGCAGGCACAGTGAACTGACAAAGAAGGCAGAATATTAGTTGAACCTGTTGTGCAAACTTGACTTGATTAGGTTAATTGAGTCGGGAAGACCAACCCTAAATGTGGGTAGCACTGTTCATTGGGCTTGTGTTGTGGATTCCATCAAGAAGAAGATGGGAGTAACACTACTAAAGAATAAACACAAACTTTTTTTTAAAACTGTAGTGAAACAGGTTGAGTGTTTTTATGATAAATAATAAATGCGGAGGAGATACATGTTTACACATGTACAAACAATGTCTCATTGTTATGTAATTTATGCTTTTTTATTAGTTACATTAAATTTCATTATTCAAAATGAAAAACTAAAGAACTGGCTTGTGGGTTGAGAGTCCTTGCTGCTCTTGCAGAGGAGCTGGGTTCAGTTTTTTGTGCTCGCACAGGTTGCTCACAAACAGTCCAGGGGATCTGCCACCTTTAAGGGCACCTTTATCTATATTGTGTGTACAAACAAGCAGCCACATATTGTCTCATAAATCAAAAATGAATGTTTTTCAACTTGAAAAAAATACAGAGGATATAGTTCATGACTCTCTTCTTCCTGACTATGGATGTGATACAAGGGCTTGCAAATTTCCAGCACCTTGATTTTCCTGCTGGGAGAGATAGACTCTTAAACTGTGAGCCAAAAGCAATCAATCAATCTTTCCTTCCTTCCTTCCTTCCTTCCTTCCTTCCTTCCTTCCTTCCTTCCTTCCTTCCTTCCTTCCTTCCTTCCTTCCTTTCTTCCTTCCTTCCCTGCCTCCCTTACTGTTGTCTGGTATTTTATCACAGCAACAGTAAGTAACCAAGTTACAAAAGTAACCAAGTTTAAAAAGTATCCAAGACAGCAATAAAGGCACAGATGAAGCAGAAAGTGCCGTTCAGTGAGACCAAGGCCAGAAAGCAAGTCTGTCCGGAATTCTCAGCAGGCTTTCTCTCTGGGATGAAGTCTCTCTGAGATGTCAAAACCGCAAGTGAGAATCTCACTTTTCTTTCCTCTCACTCTTCATAGATTCTCTGAATATTTGATCTTCAGTGACACACAATGCTGTCTTTGTGGGCTTTCTCCATCTGCCATGTGTCCTTATTCTCCATGATTTTTGTCTACTTCAGAGTCTCCTTTACAGGATTGTGTTTTCTGTCTCTCAATCTGCTCACATTTTTGCCTCCTGGAATGCTGTCTTCCCCTCTCAGTTTTTTCAAACCTCCAACGAACCCCTCACACATACCGCTTCCTTCCTCTGCCTGGCCATTGCTCCTTTCCACTCTGAATAACTTTTCTTTTTTTACTGAAGAACATTTGTTGTGCCCAGTCTTAAGATCAATGCTCCAAAGCGCCATCATGTGATTGACCCAACATCTTCTTACTCCCTAACTCCCTCTCCAGAGTTCTGCAACCTAATGCTATGACATGTTTGGGTGGATCTTATTTGACTTATAACCCTTACATCTTGGCCATCAAATGAAACTGCCTAGATGGAGTGAGTAGTTCTAACAGAAAGACAGAGAAACACGTTTGTCCTTGTTAGATTTTGTCAACCTGACACAAGCTAATGTCATTTAAGAAGGAAAAAAAAAATGTTCCCATAAGACTGGTTGTAGGCAAGTCTGTTGGGCTATTTTCTTAATCAGTGACTGATGTGGTAGGGCCATGTGGTCCTGAGTTGTATTGAAAGCAGGCTGAGTAAACCATCATAAACAAACCAGTAAGCATCACTCCTCCATGGTCTCTTGAGTTTCTGCTATGACTTGTGTCGGTGATAGAGCATGACCTGAGAGTTGTAAACTGAAATAAACCTTTTCTTTGTCAAACTGCTTTTGGTCATGATGTTTTACTATGGCAATAGAAACCCTCAGATAACATCTTCTTTTATTACAAACACTCATAACCATACAGGTATTCAGGGTTCCTGAAGACTGGGACAACCCTCCTTTCAGGAAGGGTGTTGTCCAGCTAAATAAGATCAAATTCTACCACTGTTCTGATAGCCTTCTGGGCTCGGCACAAAATGGCAGACTCCCTTTATCAGCAGGCCTCTTCTTCTCAGACCGCGTCTGGGGAGCTCAAAACCCCCACAAACCTCTACCTTCAGAATGTCAGGTAGCCTTGACTGAGATTACATGTTTAACTTCCTTCTTCCAATAAAAATCCGCTCAGCTAGCTCCTGAGTTTCCTGGCTGGCCTCTCCATGCTCAAGAGGTTTCTCAGTGTCTGAAACCTTCAGCCAATGCCTTTCCCCATCCTGGATATTCTGATCTTCAGTCCCCAAAACTATATAAGCCTTGAATCACCCTCAGTGAAGTTGATTTGTCTCCCTGCAGCTAGTTCTAGTGTTCTCAGTAAAATAAGTACACACAGGACTTCCAAACCCCACTTCTGTCATCTCTGCTCCATTTGCCTTCCTGGATTGATATTGGGTTATAGCCCTCAAGGGCAGGGATGGCCACATAAGGATTCTGTAGACCACTCTTGGAATCTATGAGTCATATGTGACCCTGAACTCTGGAGCCCAAGAGTGACGCTGTACAGGTGCAGAACAGCTATGTGCTAATTTATTTTTTTCTTAACAGTTTTATTTGCTCTTTCTTATGAAACATTTTTTATAACCAAGCTACATCTCTATTACCATTTCCTTTCCTCCGTCTTGAAATCTCCGAGGTAGGGCTGAGAAGGATGAAGAGAGAAGGTCTTTATAGGTTTTGTAAAAGTGGCTCTTCTTCTAATTCTGAAAGCTTAACACTGTACTGCTGCTGCTCTGTTGGGCTGTCAAACTGACAAGAGTAATTCAGCTCTGTAGTAATCATTACAGCCTCACCTGATAACATATTGAACAACAGAGCTCACATTGTTCTGCCAATGTCTGTGCCCTGAAACAAACAAACAGCTCCTAATATGATCCATCTGATGCTACCTGGCTATTCTGTTTTATTTGTATTTATTTATTTAAGGCTCAAGTTCTTACTGCAGTGAACGGTTTTCTTGTGCATGACTTAATACTCCAGAATTATCCATTTGACTGTTTGAGGGACAGAGCATATTGTACATTCTCTATCTCCTTTCTTGGTCCCTGAAGGAACTGTGAATGTGTTGCCTAAAAATGAGAATTGTTGAGCTGAAGACAGATAGTCTGCTGGGTAACAGGACAGAATTTCATGGGGACCAAAGGTCTTTGTATCATCTCCTCTACTCTCTAATCTAAGAACAGAGCCATGAGTAATTATCTTACTTATAGGTTTAGTGAAAGGTGCCAACAGGGCCAGTGGAACTTGGGAAGAGTTTTTACTGTGTTTTGTTTGTTTGTTTTTTGTTTTCTTTCAGTTTTCCTATCTCTTGCAAAGCCTGGAGCTACTCTTCCCCTGATCTCGTTGTTGGCTTGAGATTTATGGCACTTTGTTGAAATTCTATTTAAGACAGAGTTTCAAGTCATTGCATTCTAAGAGTTGATTTCCAGGGAGAAATGACTAAACCTACTACTTCTTTTGTTAACCTGTCGTTGAATTCAGGAATATGTCCCAGTTATGAACTTAGGAAAATTAATGGAGATTTCTTTTGTGTTTTTCTTCTTGCTCTTTTATCCCCATCCCCAGGATTATATCCTGACTTGATCTTAATATTCAAAGCTAACATCCTTCTAAGAGTCAGGGAGGGATAGTCATAGTCTTGGTGGTATGGGGCGCCTTATGCAATTGGGACAGTTATCTAAGCCCCCAAAGACTTGAATCAGCAAGAATCACATTGACAGTTAGAAAAATAAGTTAGAATGTTTTATTTTTAAATGGTATTTATTTTTAAATGGTATTAATAACTACATCACATATTAATACAGAAAGAAAAACTCAATATATATCATGTTAACATATGTCATGCAGTCTTGGTAAAGTCAACTTTTCCACTCAAGCAAACAGAAGAGTGAAAAAGGTAATTGATATCACAGCATTATTAAAGAAATAGATTTAACTTCTTAGATCTCCAAAATGTGTCTAGAAGTTTCTAAAGCAATCAGTTAGACAAGAATTTTGAGAATGTGTGTGTATGTATTTGTGCACAAACACATGTGCACGATGTGAACTATCTTTCTGAATGGATAACACATGGTTCTAGTTCATGGTCACCAACTTACTAAATCTCCACAATATTTCACATGAAAGAGATGCTATTATCATCGTCACTTTACAGGAAATGAGCTTCATTGGGTCAAGACTCAAAGTGATGTGTAATATGAGATAGATATCAAGGAAGGACAAATTAGGTCTCTATCTTATCATCATGTAGCCTTCTAAGATATGATTGACGTGGGCATATGTAAAACACTGAGTGCTGCATATTGACTTATCCAGCCTAGAAGATGATGAGAGTATGTCCTGCTTACCTTCTAAAAAGACAGAGAGATGAGACTACGGTAGGTACCATCTTGAACTGTCCACATGAACCACCAGAGCTGAGGCTCTTGTTCCTTGGAGGGTGTGTTCATCTGTGGGAGTTACTCTCATTCAAAGAAAGCCTCTGATACAAGGGCACCTCTTTTCTCTTAAATAGCAAATACTGGCTGTTTGTCAGATGTGTTCATCTGTCTCCATTGCCTCAGGGAAAGCCACTGAACCTGCCATTTTGGTAGTAGGGTCTCCCCACGGGTTCTGCCAAGGTTTTCCTTGTTTGTGAGCCACTGCTCAATCCTCCCTACCTAAAACAAAGACAGGGGCCAAAGTCTTTTGCCTTTGAGCACACTATATTCCAAATTTCAATTCAAGATCTGATCATGCTTAGGTTTTTCCTGTTCTAGAACTTTCCTGTCATTCTTTCTCTCCCCTCCCTTTCCCTCCCCTTTCTTCCCCTCCTCTCTCCTTCCCCTGCTTGTTCCTTTTCCATTTTTACTTTTCTTTTCCAAGTTAGGTACGGTAAAGTGTTCAGCCTAGCACCCACTGCCTTCCATGTCCCTTGGCTACCCTATTATGGGAAAGCAGCAGTGCAGGTAACCTGCTTCTGTTTTGTTTCTCTTCCCATAAATTAGAGGTAAGTTTCCAGTGTGACCGCAAACACCTTCATTCTCGTGAACCAACTTCCTTTTGAGTGGTGTCATCCTCCCTGCTGGGTTCTGGAAGTAGGACAATTTTCGGTGTTATTTTTAATCATGTAGCACTCAGGGAGATAATGATATTGATTAAAATGTGAGCCTGAGGAAAGTATTTCTTTTCCGGAGTGATCCATGAGGGGGAAAATATGCTTTGGTTCACATCTCCACTAGGTGGTGCATTATTAAAGCACTACTGCTATTGTCATTAGAAGAAATGATTTAGTATTATTCTTAAAGGGACAGAATAGGCTCTATGAAAGTAGATATGATCATACATTTATGGCTAACTATGAAGGGATATTCTAAGACAAGCATTTGTCATATTTTTAAACAAAAAGTGTACAAACCTATACAGCCAAATCTAGCTTCTAAAATAAGAAAATAAGATTTGAGACAAAAATTCAATCTGTGTTTTGATTCTCATCTGTTATGTGACCTTGCCCCTGTCCTGTCATATCTCTGGGTAGGCATCCTCCCTCTGATATAAAAGGAAGCATGAACTAGCTGCTAAGAGTCTTTTCACTTCTGATACTTAATTCCATTTAATTCATTACCACAATTAAATTACAAATGGAGAATAAAGATAAAATTAAACTGTGGGCTTGTTTATAAATATTTTATGATGAACATGACTGTGATTTTAAGCCATTCTAACTTTTAAATATTAAACAGGGTCCTCTACAAAGAAGTGCATTCAGACTGAGTTTCTGAATCCTTTATTTTAAGCTAGACAGCTTCAGGTGTTGAAAACCTCTTGTCTACCCCTTACAGCCACTCTGGAATGAGTTCCTTTGAAACCTGCAGAAACTCATCTTGGGAGCAGAAGAGGTCTTCACAGATAATTATCAGCATTAGCCAGGGGAGAGGACCTAGCGCCTTTGTTCAGTTTTGCAAAAGACATGTCCTCTACCATTCCACTTTCCAGGCTGCTTTTACCTGAATTATAGGACTCCCACTGAAAAGAGCCTTATCATATCTTATAATGCTATAGACATTTTCCCGATAATTCTATTGAAAGTAGATAAGAAAACTTGATGATGATGATGATGATGATGATGATGAAGAGGAGGAGGAAGATAGGAAATCACAGAGACTATGTCAGCACATACAAGACCTACATGGGTTCAAACCAGACAGAAATCCTAACACTGAGAAGGGGAAGGAGACACAAAGTCACACCCCTAATGACGAAGTTATTTGCTATTGATATCTGCTGGGAAAGGCAAAATCAGTTTTCTCCAGTGCAGGGTCACTGGATGTATCAACAACACTTTAGGGCAGGCCCCGTGTCTCAGAGTATACAGAATGCATTCCGTGCTTGTTTGCTGGTTGGTTTTTTGTTGTTGTTGGTTTTTGTTGTTGTTGTTGTTGTTTGATTGTGTTTTTAGAGGTGGTATTTTTGTTTGTTTTAATTTCCACTTTGTTTTGCATTATTTGGAGAGAAAGAGAGAGATACTGCTAGAACGTGAAGCCTGGTAGATAGGGAGACAGGGAGGATGTGAGAAGATTGGGGGAGGAGAAAAATATGATAAAAATAAATATACTGTGTGAAAAAAATTAGTTTAAAAAGTAAAAAGAAAGAAAAGTCCTCAGTCTGCTGTCATCACGTGACTTTCTCCACTTCTTCACATGAGCCATGCTGTCTACATTCTCTGATTTCCCTGTCATGTTGTTTCTTACTGCCTAAAATTAATTCCCCAGCACACACCTGATACCCTTCTCTCTGGCCAAAGTTTTCTGGCTCCATGGTTTCCAGTTGGAAAGTGCTTCCCCACAGCCTGAGTTATGGAACTCCTTCCCTATTTCACCCCATTTTTGACATAGCTTCTGTCTAAATGTGAATTATTTCAGTGATTGCTGATGTTTTCTGTTTTGTATATCCCAGTAGATCTTAGTGACTTCCGGAGGCAGGACTAACAATACTCCTGGCATTTGTCAGTGAGTGAGTGACTGACTGAATGAATGAAGTCAGATGGGAATTGAATGACTGAATGCTCAGGGCAGCATACAGAGGAGTTTTCTGTCTCATTAGCTCATAGGTAGGGCAATTGTACACATAAATGTCTATTTAGCCTCTTTTCCTGGTGTATGTATTTAGGACCCAGGATTTAGTCTGTCCCAAGCTCTGCAGGTGGGAAGTTTTCTGGGAGACAGTTGTGCAGTGAATTAACAGGGTAGACCTTGTCTGTGCCAAGCCTTCTCACCTACAACCTTCCAGATCTCTTTAGTGTACCAAACATGCTCTGTACTAATACATCACGATGACCTTAAGATGCCAGGTCAGCTGCATTTAAACCTGCACGGCTTTTCCATCCTGCTGAAGTTACAGTGATTTTTTTAGACTCTGGGTTTTTAATTTCCAGAAGAACTGCAAAGACTCATGGGATTAGTAGCAGGAATTGAACCAGTTCATTTATCATGAAGGAAGAGGTCCGGTTCAGCAATTCTTTCCTATAAAGCAATTTAAAAAAAAAAAAAGTTACACGTGAGATTGATCAGGAATTGGTGGGGGTGGAGTAGGGGACAGGACTGAAGCTCTGAGTGCCAGTAGAAAGAATCAAAACAGGCAACCATGGAGGTAGGAGGTAGACACCAGAGACCTCGGAGGTAAGAGACTCTCAGGACTCAAAGGGAGGGACCTTAGATGAAATGCTCTACAGTGGGGAGAGGGAACTTGTAGAGTCACCTCCAGTGGGAAGACAGGGCATCAAGAGAGGGATGGGCTTATGATTCCTCAGTCAAAAACTCTGACACAGAATTATTCCTGTCTGAAAGAAATGCAGGAACAAAAATGGAGAAGAGCCAGAGGAGAAGGAGGTCCAGTGACCAGTCCAAACTGGGATCCAGCTCAAGAGGAGGCCCCATGGCCTGACACTATTACTGATACTATGGCATGCTTACAAACAGGGGCCTATCATGACTGTCCTCTGAAAGGTCCAGTAAGCAGCTGAAAGAATCAGATACAGATATTTACACCCAACCAATGGACAGTAGTTGGTGACCCCTATGGTTGAATTAGGGAAAAGCTGGAAGAAGCTGAGGAGGAGGGCCACATTATAGGAAGACCAGCAGTCTCAACTAACCTGGACCTCCGAGATCTCTCAGACACTGAGCCACCAACCAGGCACATACACCAGCTGAGATGAGGCCCCCAACCCAGTCAGAGAAGATGCACTTAACCCACAAGAAACTTGGGGCCCCAGGGTGTGGGGAGCTCTGGTGGGGTGGGGGTGGGGTGGGGATATCCTTTTGGGACAGGGGTTGGGGGAGGAGGTGTGGGATGTGGAAGAGTTGGAGGATGGACTGGGAGGGGATTAAAATCTGGACTGTAAAAAACGATTAAAGATTAAAATTTTCAAAAAAGAAAAAATTACATGTGAGAGTATACGTGCATTTCCATTCATTCTTCACAGTCCCCAGAAACTCATCTTGTTTCCCCAAATTTTCCTGAACAAGTGTTAATTTTCTGTGCACATTTTTCTTATTTTTGCCATGTAATTATATTGGATCAAATTTTGTCACTTAAATCTTGCATTCTTCTTTAGTTATTTGATGACTATGTCTGCACGCATGGAGGAGATTAAATGCTTACATGTGTATAGTCTTCCTAAGTAGTTCCTTGAATATAAGATTTCATATATTTCTTTAGATCCCACAAACTATGTCACATCCTGGTATTCAATAGACATCACAGAAGGTCATTGTTTTGAATTACTGTCCTGCACTGAGTACCAAAGCAACAACAGCAATAAAAATAGACCAAAAATCAAAATATAGTTGCCCGTGCTGAAGTTTAGTATTTCCAAACTGAAAGAAAATTGTTATTTGACATAGTAAACAATCAGGAGACAGTCAACAGAGAACTTTCCCAAATAGAGCAACTTTAATTGATATCATAATGATATCAATCTTTTTACATCCAAGATAAACTGGAGTAACCTATGCTAACCCACTAGTTTTTCTCTGCTATCATTGATCCTACCTTTCAGTGTTCTATGTTTGAAAATGCCATTTTACCCGCTTTTATTTCTTCCTGTTTCAAAGGTCTTTTCTATCTCTAAAAGCAACCTTTCCTATTCAGCTCTACTTACTCGAGTCTAAGAGGGAAGTATTGCCCAACCACAGAATATTTAGTAACTAATTGGTTTGTGAAATATTTGGGATCTGAGAGCATGGAAGAGAGAGGAGAGATGAGAGGAGGATTAGGTCGACGGAGAAGTTGAACAGGGATACAGGATTAACCAAGTTGCATTCTACATAGAGTTGTTCCATAGTGGGGCCAAAAGTGTCCTTGGGCTTCTGCCTTGGTTACTCATTATACATGAGGCCACCCAGTAGGGGTGTGTGTCCTTGGGTGGTTTTCACCTAGGATACCTGCTGGCAAATAGAGCACATCCTTTATGAGATGGAATCTAGGTGGCCTATTTTCTTATCTATAATAAAAAGATAGTACCCTCTAATAAAAGGCTTATGAGATTGAAGTTTACTGAATATTTATATAACAAAATCTTATTGACTAGACCTATGGTTAAACTGAAAGATCAATCACCAAGCCAGAGTTTATCTAATAAAAAACAATGGCTCAGGATGATATTTTCAAGTTCCATCCATTTGCCTGCAAATTTCATTAAATCATTGTTTTTAATAGCTGAGCAGTACTCCATTGTGTAAATGTACCACATTTTCTGTATCCATTCCTCTGATGAAGCTCATCTGGGTTGTTTCCAGCTTCTGGCTATTATAAATATGGCTGCTATGAACATAGTGGAGCATGTGTCTTTATTACATGTTGGAGCATCTTCTGGGTATATGCCCAGGAGGGGTATAGCTGGGTCCTCAGGTAGTATTATGTCCATTTTTCTGAGGGTCCACCAAACTGATTTCCAGAGTGGTTGTACCAGCTTGCAATCCCACCAACAATGGAGGAGTGTTCCTCTTTCTCCATATCCTCGCCAGCATCTGCTGTCACCTGAGTTTTTGATCTTAGCCATGCTGACTGGTGTGAGGTGGAATCTCAGACTTGTTTTGATTTGCATTTCCCTGATGACTAAAGATGTTAAGCATTTCTTTAGGTGCTTTTCAGCCCTGCGAATTTCATCCTGAGCAAGGTAACTCAGTCACAAAAGAACAAACATGGTATGTACTCACTGATAAGTGGATAGTAGCCGAACGGTTTGGAATACCCAAGTTTTACTTTACAGTAACTGCTGGACTGAGAGTGAGGTCCCCGATGGAGGAGTTGGAGAAGGGACTGAAGGAGCTGAGGTAGTCTGCAGCCCTATGGAGGGAGCAACAGTGTCAACTGGCCTGACCACCTCCCCTCCCCCCCCCCCCCCCCCCCCCCC
>CM052710.1:72775492-72801710 GCA_028551405.1 Uromys caudimaculatus
GGAAGGGATAGGTGGTCTCCAAAGAGGAGACCTAGAAAGGGGGAAACATTGGAAATGTAGATAAAGTATAAAAAAAAAAAACCAAAAAACCAACAATGGCATTTTGTAATATGGGACAAGAAATAAAATCTTCTTAAATAAAAATGTTTAATGTATACATAGAAAAATACGTTTCCAAAGCCCAACCTAGCTTCCTTTTTTCATAGATACTTCTAATTTGATAAGAATAGAAATGCCTTCTCAACAACAAAATCAGGTGTTTTGTCCATAATTCCTGAGATATATACCATTTCAAAATATAAAACAGAATATGAATCATTAAAATATGACTTAGAAATACTGCTCCTTATTAATGTTCTACAATATACCAGCTATCTTACAGATCTATTTCTTGGGAGCTTGTTTGGAGGAGCCGGGGCACACTACTACTCATGGCCCTTAATGAATTCGAGAAGGTCCTCCTCTGTTTGAGAAATATGGTCCTTTACCACTGAGCACACAGCATCAGGAGGAATTCACATGGAATGGTGTGGGAGGAATGGGAACAGCTCCATTGCCAGCCAGATCAGCCAGATCAAGTCTGATGGTCAGTGAACTTAACATGTCACAGCTAGATTGCACTACCCCCACCCCCAGATCTATTCCTTAATGATTATAAGATTATATGCCTGATAATTATTCTCGGTTAACCTCACGTAATAATCAAAACAATATATATTTATTTCTATTCTACTGAGAGAGAAACTGAAAATTTACTAATCCATTTGCTCAGGGATACAAATTAGCTTATTGCACATTCTGAATGGTAATAGGCAGTGTGCCCCATGCGAATTTAAATTCTTAATAATTAAGGCTCATTATTGTTAAGATATCCTCTGTTCTTGAAATTTGCTTTCCTTAGTCCCTTAAGGGCTCCTGTCTCTCAGAGGTCAGTCAGCCCAAGGCTTCAGAGAATAGAAATCTGTCCTGCATGAAAGCAGCAGGGTAAAGAATTTCAAGTTCTAGGAAAAAGGCATTGCAGGGGTTAGGTAGTCTGGGTGCTCGGTGAAGACAGTTAGAGAATTTCCTTGAATCTATTGTACCTAGGGCTTAGTTCAAGATGTTTAAAAAATCAGAAATAAGCAACGAAAGTTAGAAAACATCTAATAAACCTCCTCATCACTGCAGTACAAACAAAAATGAGTGGAACAGACATTGCTCATGAGGATTTGCACGTGAACCGATGTCTTTAATTTTCGGTTTGTAGCACAGTGTGTGCTTGTGTGTGTGTGTGTGTGTGTGTGTGTGTGTGTGTGTGTGTGTGTGTGTGTGTGTGTGTGTGTGTGTGTGACTGTGTGTGTGTGAAAGCCAGATGTTGATATTGGATGGCTTCCCCAATTGCATTCTATCTCTGTTTTTAGACAGGTTTTTTTCTTTCAACTCAGAGTTTCTGCTTAAATGAACTGACTGGTTGGGAAGCTCTATGGCTCTGACTATCTACTAACAGATATAACTTAGGTTCCAGATGCAGGTGACTACATCTAGTCCAACTGGGACCAGAACTTCCTGTTCCTTTAATATCACCCACAAGGTTAGTTATTCCTGAAGAAATAGTTACTGAATAACATTAACGTGTCAAATGTTAGAACCATGATAGACCTGGAGACCTGGCCTCAAGCCTGATTTTTCTCCCCTTCTTGACAATAGGCTGTCACCAGAAGGGGTCAGGAAAATGCTGAAACTAACACACTTGCTCATGTCTTCATTCCTCCTTGGATCCTTCCTTTGAATCTCTTTGATCTGAAGAAACTAAATGAAACATGAAGCACACAAATAATCATTTTGAGTGATGGTATACAAAAGATCCTACTCATGAAACACCTCCTTTCTTTCTTAGCATCATGCATGCAAATCAATGTATAATGAAGCCACAGCTCTTGGAGGAGAGAGTCAAGGTGCCAGTTTTTCAAACCCAGCAATTTAAAGCCATTGCATAGCATAACCCCTGGAGATGGTGGATCCTGTTTGAACCCATGACAGTTTCTGCAATGTAATTGTGAAATTTGATTCCAAGGAGATTAGAACATTGCTTCAGGGTGCAAGCACCTAATGCACCAAAGGAAACTAGTTTTAAACGTCTCATTTCCCTGGAAACAGGCATCCTATTGGTAGTCCTGCAGACCCTAGGAGTTTTTCATGAAGTACAGATCAAGGAAGCAGACCCATGTGGTTAAAGGTTCTGAGTTCTGTACATTTACTACTCTTAAGGTTTGTTTTTGATTGGGTGACACAGCAGAAAAGAAAAGACACCCAATCATCGATCTCACAGAGCTTGCTGGCTAATAGGATTGATGAATAGAAATTCCTGGAAAATAAGACAGGGACCTAAGAAGGATTCTTATGTTTAGGGAGAAAGTCTTTCTGTTCCTTAAATACATCTATGAGCAATCTTGAGATAAGAAATAAGTGAAACTCTGTTATTAGAACTGCCTCTTTCTTGTCCATGATTAATCATACATGAAAAAGCAAAGACTTCTGGGATACAGTCAGGGTAAGCCATGTTTCTCTTTCTCAGCCATCCAGGCATCAAGACCTATGGGCCATATGAGGGGCCCCAGTGAACTTCTTTTATCGTACTGTCGATAGGGACTGTCTAAAATCATTCCCTTTCTCTTCAGTTTTTTAATTCCCTTTGAAATTTTCATTGCTAGTAGCCCTGGCACTTGGCCACTAAGTGTCATTGCATTGATATATATCAAGTTGGCAATGTTTCGTGCCTCTAGCAAATTTCACTTCAGGAGACGCAAAAGTTGAACGTCACCCAGGAAACTGCATCAAAAAGATACGATACATGACCTGAGCTTATCTCTAGCTTAAACCCATTGTGGTTTAAACCAAAGTTCACAACTGGGAGACTTAATTAAACAAACCAGAACCTTCATATTCCTCCCAACCAACTTGTTTCTTTTTGTCTTCACTTTTCCCACGTCACATATCACTTTCCCCTGTCACTGCACTGGGAGCATCTCACAACCAAATAGCTGGATAATCTCATTACCCATAAAGAGGATAAGGAAGTAGCTCCTGGGAAAATCATTGGGAGGGCCTTCTTTTACTGGAAATTCCCCACCTAGAGGGGTGACATCACCGTACATTTTGAAGGTGTGACAGATGTTCCTATTAACACCATATAAACAACCTAAAAATAACCTTAAGCAATTCCTTCTTAGTTTTACCCCTACCAGGCTGAAGCTCACAATGATGCCAAAGGCATATGGACCCATATGGACTCCCATTCACAATCCCACTCCTGCCTTCTATTTGCAGGTCTTGTATTTGCATAATTCAGAATACTACTACGTTCACTGGACTGTTCTTATCTCCAAGCCCCCTCTCAGCTGTGACATTGGGAGTCCTGCCATCTCTGTGATAGACATTCATATCTCTGGCTCTGAATCGATTTTCTCATTAGAAAACAGAGAGTGATACCTGACAATGAGAGGAAGCAGCTCTTATAAACCTATGACTATGTTTCTTTTGCCCTCAGTTTTGCTAAGAATTTCCCCTCACTCTCTTCTTTATGTTCCGTTTCCTCTAATACCTTCTGTTTACTGTGGCCACTAGAATGGAAAAAAAGAAATTGCTTCATGTCTTTTTATCTTCATGACCCATGCTCAGATACTTATGCCTATCATGTCCAGGTCACTACCACCCATGGTCATGCTACAGTCACACCTAGCTATTTGTACCCTGTTTGGGCTTGAGATAGAACAGAGGTTACATATCCCACAAACACTTTCCAACTGTGGCAGAGAGAGAAACAAATCTCATAGAAGTCTTCTTGCTATCTCCCAACCCTCTTTCCCTTAGGTTTTACCCTCTGAATCGCCTTTCTTTCAACTCGTGTTCCTCTTTGCCTCGCACATAGAATGTACCTGCCCTTCAAATTGTCCTAAAACTACTCACTTTCCCAGAGATAGATGAGTGAGCAGTCTTGCCTCTGTACAGGTGAAGAGGGGTGCTAGATGGACCCACTGAAAATATCTGGTCCTCATCCTCTCAGGACCTGAAGGTCTGTAAAGTAGATTTTGGGTTCCCTTGTGCCTAGAGGCTTCACATCTCTATTTAGTGTCCCATCTTGCTAATATTCAAGATTGCTCTACCCCACCACCCATAATGTAATTCCACATATAATATAGTCTGCCCAAAGTACACATCCAATGCCATTTGAAGGAGTCTGGGTAAAGGCTTTTTGGTGTCATCCAACCTCTTATGAGCACTTGCCTCTTTCAAAAATTAACTTCTCATTCATTTTGTTTTTCAATTATGCTCATTATTCTAGGTTTGCACCAGAATGCATACTGATCCAACAATTCTCAAAGGTAATTAGTGATCAATTGTCCATCTGTCCACCCATCCATCCATCTACCCATCCATCTATCTACCGACCCATCCATCTACCCATCCATCCATCCATCCATCCATCCATCCATCCATCCATCCATCCATCCATCCATCCATCCATCTGTTCATTTATTTCTTAGATTTATCATCCTATGATTGCCAGGTGTGTAACTGTTGCCAATCAATTTATTAGTATGATGATAGCTGCTGAAATCTGGTACTGTTCTTGCTTTCAGTTCCTCAATTCTTCTCTGCTTGTAAATAGCCAGAGTCTTATCATCTATCTCTGGTAGGCAACCAAAAAGAATAACAAGAACCTGCATTTTGAGGTTGGGTCTTCTGGGGCATTCCTGATCAATAGCTCATATAGAGATATTCCACATCTGGTACCGAGACGTTTTTTAGTAACTCATAGCTTCTGGGAGAAGTATTGTCCAACCATCTAGGGTAACTCCCTTTTAACTCTTTTTAAGAAAGTTTTATGAGTGACAAGAAAAATAGGTTTACGTATGCCTTCTTCATACGGTTTTCATTTTGATTAACCCTCGTCTTCATTCCCCCATCCTCCCACCTCCCACTCATTTCCAGGTTTAGCTTTTCTACCCCCACTTTTCTCCCGCTAGGCTTTCCCTTTGCATATGTTCTTACCCTTCCCCTTTCCCTAAAGGAACCCCTCCACCAGTGGCCCCTTTCTAGTCTCCCAACTTTCACAAGTATTCCTACTTAAACCAAGAAAGACTAAAGATATAAAGTTAGGATCTACATATGAGAGAGAACATTAATTTCTGCTCTAATATTTATTATAACTTCCATTTGTTGTATTGGGTCTAGAGAACATTTTACTTATTCTACTTTTCTATATTCAAAGCTTTAGTTATGTATTTGCAATATATCTTCTTTCCTAGTATAGGCATTTATAGTTATAAATTTCACTCCTAATGGTACTTTAATGCTGTGTAATAAATTTTGAGTGTTATGGTTTCATTTTTATTTAGTTCAAAATATTTGTGTAATAGTCTTTGTGATTTCTATGATCTATGAGTTATTTGGAAGTACAGTGACATATTTTCTAATATTTGTAGATTTCCCAATTTTATTTCTAAGTTACTTCCATTCTAAGTATCAAATACTTATAACACCCATGTGTAAAAATACATTGATGTTATTGTATGACCCAGCATACGGTATATGCTAGAGAATTCTCCATTTACTACTGAGAAAATGTGCATTTTTTTATTTCTTGTTGAGCTGTTTATAGATATGAGTTGTCCTGCTGAATGTATTATATGGTATTAAGTCATATATTGATAGAATAGTTCTGCTTAATTTTTAAAATTATTTTTGAGGGAATACATTTAAGCCTATAATTGTTATTCATCAATTATTATTCATATTTTCAGTTATATCAGCTTTTCTTTCACGAATTTTAGTGTTTTCCTGTTGTCTGTACATATTGGTAATTGTTATATCTGTTGTCTATACATATTGGTAATTGTTATATATTCTTGAATACCTCATTATTTTAAAAATCCTCCCTGTCTCTACTGACATTTTCTCTATAGAGTTTATATTTTCTTACAGCATTTACACCATTAATGTCTTCACAGCACATGTCATTCCTCATCTTTTAAAAAACCTTGTATCATTGTATCAGTGTATTAGCTGGCACATTGCTGGTTTTATGTTCTGTGATTGCTGTTTGCTTGAAATGCTTTGATCTACGTATGCTCATTGTTTGGTATATTTATTTACTTATTTACTATTTTCTTGACACAGTGTTCTACTATATGACCAAGCTAGCCTCAATCTCGGAATAAAATACAACCTGAGACCTGCTGCACCATCTCCACTTCATTCTTCCAAGTGCTAGAATTATAGCTGCATGAGACCACACCTGACCACTGTGGTTAATTTGTGTGGCAGTTTGAATTAGAATGGTCCTCATAGGCTCATACACTTGGATTCTTGTTCCTAGTTAGTGGAACTGTTTGGGAAGGGTTAGGAAATGTGGCCTTGTTGGAGGAGGTGTGTCATGGGGGGGTGAGTCTGGAAGCTCCAAAAGCCCCCACCAGGCTCAATTTCTCAAATTTCTCTCTCTCTCTCTCTCTCTCTCTCTCTCTCTCTCTCTCTCTCTCTCTCTCTCTCTCTCTCTCTCTCTCTCTTCCTGTCGCTGTTATTTCAACATGTAACCTTAGCTACTGCTCTAGTGTCATCTTAGACATAGTGTCTTAGCACAGAAACTAAAACAAAACAACTTATTTTTAAAATTTTGATAATTGTTTTCTATGTGCCTGTCTTAGTCAGGGTTTCTATTCCTGCACAAACATCATGAGCATGCTGCTGTTCATCACAAAAGGAAGTCAGGACTGGAACTCAAGCAGGGCAGGAAGCAGGAGCTGATGCAGAGGCCATGGAAGGATGTTACTCAAGGTTTGCTTCTCCTGGCTTACTCAGCTGGCTTTCTTATAGAGCCCAAGGCTACCAAGCCCACAGATGGCACCACCCACAAGGGGCCCTTCCCCCCTTGATCACTAATTGAGAAAATGCCTTACTGCTGGATCTCATGGAAGCATTTTCTCAACTGAAGCTCCTTTCTCTGTGATAGCTCCAGCTTGTGTCAAGTTGACACACAAAACTAGCCAGTACAGTGCCTTATATTCTTCATTTATATTTTTCTCTAGTTCCTAATTTCCCACCTTTCCTACTTTTTATTTCTTTGTTTCCAACCTTTTTTTTTTTTTTTTGAGACAAGAGCTCATCTAGCCCAGGCTGATTTAGAAATCCGTTTGCAGCTGAAGCTGGCTATAAACTTTATTCTATTGTATCTGCCCCTTATGCTGGAATTATAGGTGTGCTGCCATAACCAGCTCCTAAATTTCTTCCCGGCTGACTGACATTTTGCATATCACTTAAATTCTTTTGTTCATTTTAGTATATATTTTACATTCTTTCTTTAGTATTTGCTCTACAATTTATGATAAATTTTATTTTATCAAAACCAAACTCAAATATATACAGATTTAAAATATACAAAACTTGCTCCAATGTAGCCATATTTTCTTAATCCATATAAGATATTTAATGTTATACATATTTATAGTCATAGTGAAGAATCCCAGTAAAATAGTTTTTAAAACTTCATGATATTTTTTTTTAAGAGTTAAAGAGGACAGGAAAAGTCTGTCCTTTTCCTGATATGTGCACACAGAGTTATTTTTACCATGTTCTTTGTTTATATAATTTTGAATTGCTAACTGGGGTCAGCTCTATTCTGCCTAAAGGATTTCCTTTGAGAGTTTATTGAGGCTTGAGGCACAGATTCTCTCCATATTTGCTCATCTGGGAAAGCCTTTATTCCTTCCTTTTCTGAAAGTAACTTTGGAGGATACAAACTTATTTACTGAAATTTTTCTAGGTTGGTGAAACAGCTAGAGGCTTTATAAATTCTACTATTTTTATTATGATAAATAAGATACTGCTATTTCTGTCATTCAGTAGTTTGTCCTTGGATTTTTAACAGTGAAGACATGATATGTTTAATGTTGATCATTTAAAAATCAGACTTGGGGCTTGTACAGTTTGAATGTATAGATTTCATAAATTTTGGAAGTTTTCAACCATGATTGATTTGACTTATTTCTTTGTCTTTGCACTTTATTTTCCTTCCTTACTGGTGTTTATTTTTCCACTCTATACAATAATCTTAGTACTCAACTCTTCCAGATCTTAGGCACTGCCCATTTTCTTCATTTTTAGCTTTTTTTTTTCAGATTTTACAGTCTCCACTTAAAATCATACTTACTAATTATTTTATCAATTCCAATGTTCTGTTGAGCCTGTCTTTTAAGATTGTACTTTAATTAAATATAATTTAATTTAATAACTTAATATTTCTTCCTTTCGTTTCTTACCTACAAAACTTCCTTACTCTCCTTCAAATTCATGGTCGACTTTTCCCATTAACTGTTATTGGATGCATATATGTATATGTAAATACATATATGTCCATAAATATAACATATTCAATATAACAGTATAATGTTACCTGCATGCACATTTTCAGAACTGACCATTTGGTACTAGACATCCAATTTCTTATTACAGTTTTATATTTTCAATTTTGTTCCTTTTTTTTTTTTTTTTCTGGTTTTTCGAGACAGGGTTTCTCTGTGTAGCCCTGGCTGTCCTGGAACACACTCTGTAGACCAGGCTGGCCTCGAACTCAGAAATCCACCTGCCTCTGCCTCCCAAGTGCTGGGAATTTTGTTCCTTTTTATATTTATATCTTTAGATATAGTTTGCTTTAACTCTTTAAATACATTTTTATATATTTCTTTCAAATATTTACTAAAGTTAACTTCTGGAGCCATGCAGACATTATTCCTATTTACTTTTTTTTATCATCAATATAATCTCCGTGCTTTTGTCAATTTGTGATATTTTGCATAATTTACCATATCACCCTACATTTGTGTTTCTTTATTCCTAGGGGATGTGGCTGTTGTTAATTTATTCAGTGATCTGGCTTGATTTTCTCATTTCTTTTTGTGACTATTAACATCACTCAAGTATTTTTCCCCCTCAAATGCCTTTTGTCTTCCTTTAAAATCTTTTTTTTTTTTTTTTACAGAATGGTGTCTTTGCTTTTGTGTCATCTCATTTTAATATTACTCAGAAGTTAGGCTTAAAAACTATGAAAATTTTAATTTTGGCTGATGATTACATGTAACTTAAAAGATGCTTTAAAAGCTTAGACAGGCATGAGCTATGCCCAAGTTTCCTGCAAATACCCATATTTAGCCTTGAGTAATGGAGAATAACCACATAGCTTTCCAGATCATTGGTGATGCCTGAGATGTTACTAAGGTCGTGAATGACTATCTTTCTCTTCAGGGTTTCTAACTATGCTTTGGCATATTGGTTGCTGGTGCCAATTAGTATTAATGTGCCTCAGCAGCAATGATATTTGCTCTCCTGGACTGGCGATGAGGTTGACAATGGCTTTGACAATGCTTCTTGGCTATGCAGGTTTTTCTCCACACTACTTCATATGGAGTCAGCCCATTCAACTAAAACAGTTGTCTACTCTCTGTTCAGTTGTGGTGAACTTCCAAATTGAAGAGCCAGAGAGCTGGGGAACACAATAACCTGAAACAAGTTTAGGGTTTTTTTTTTCCTTCTACTCTCTCTGAAATTTCATGACAAATATATAATTTTAATGTTATCAAGATTAAAAATACGCAGCACAACTAAAATATTTTGTTATTTGACTGATGGATAGGAGAAAAAGAGGAAAGTAATTTTGAGATTTATGCTGCATTAGGTATCATTCCTAATTTAATTAGTTGAGAAGGAAGAGAATGGTAAATTTGCCAACATCTGAACATAATTTTTGATTCCTTTATAATTAGATGAATAAACTGAGTCCCAAGAGATTAGCTTTGGGAGTGAAATCATATCATTCCTTTTTAGACCAGCCATTTAGGTATACATAGTGGTTATTTCTTAGCCACAAGAAATAGACTAGAAAGAGTTCAAATGCCTGTGGAAGACTGATGTTGGCTGCTTGGCCGGGTAAAAGTACCCTGCCTAGTGACTCCTTCTCCTGTCTTCATGAGCAAAAGAATTTGCTTTGTTGTGTCAAGAAAGGACTCTTTCAACAGGGAAAAGAGAAATCAATTTGTACAGATGCCAGTTTTGAATTCTGTATCTGTACAGCTAGAAATATTTAATTGAAGTATAATGGCCCAGGATTTGTATTAGGGCTCCCTCAGAGACTTGTGCTTGGGAGGTTTGACAAGCTCACATTACACTTCATACTCATAGCAGAGTTGAGACATCTGTCTGGGTCACTGATATAAGCACAAAGAGTGTTACCACCCTCTAGTATGCTTTACAAGATTCTGGGCACAAATAAGCCATCTGCCTTCCAAACTGGGCTAGTATGAACAAGTAGATTCCTTTAAATGAGAGATCAATTTCCTGTGGTTCAGCTAATGCCTTTATCTCATCCCGTGCCTAATGGTGGTGACTTCTTAATGCCTTCTTATTTCATCGGAATGATGTCTTGGATTTTCTCACAGTTGAATCTGCTTTGTTCTTTCTACAATATGTACTTGGCATTGAGCTGTAGATATATAGCCTCTAAATCAAGAAAATAGCTGGCATATCATACAATAGAAAGTGGTGTTTTCAGCTCCAATAACACACATAGTTCTTAAGGAAAATAGAAAGAGGTCTAGGGACTAATAATTCTAGGTTGTCAGGCATTAACATTTAAAATCATCTGCTATTAGTTAGAACTATCTCCTGAGAGGAATACATCTTTTTACCTTGGCCTAAGTCTAACCACAAACCAGAGTCAGAAAAGACTAATTTTATTAAGAGGAAGAGAGATCAGGATGGATAAATAATGAAAACAAATAGGATGTAAGGGGAAATGACTTAGAAGAGGAGGTAGAGGAGTGAGAAAGAGAGACATTCAAAGGGAATGATAAGTGGAAGAACAGCAACACAAATGAAGAAAGACAAGCAAAAAGGTCTGTTCCTACAGGACCTGGGGACTAGTTTTCTACTTTAAGGGGGTCTGCTAGCCTTACGGGGTTAATGATTATCTATCTGTGACTTCAGTAGGCTGGGCAATGATTGGCCAGATTTGGTGCATTGTGCTGTGGACAATGGCGCCCCATACTGGCTGCCTTTCCAAGTGTTTCCATGCGTGTCAATTGGGTTGCAGGCACCCCTCTTCTCCTCATTATTCTGTTCCATCATGCAAGCCTTCCTGATGTTTCTCCAGCCTGAGGAGTATACCTTTTCAATCTTGAGGCCAACCAGGAACTTTTGCATTGCTATTTTCTCTTCTTGAAGTGTCCTTCTATGAAGTCTTTGGGAAATGTATACTCCATGATTTAGATGTTTGCAGAAAAGTCAGTCACTGGATGGTCTTTCCCCAGTCTTCTTTTGTAATACTAGGCCTGAGCAGCAGGCCTTACTTCCATTTCTGTTTTACTGGGCAATTCTACTTTCTTATTATGTAGTAAAGATAACCAACTATCTATAAATATTTATATTAACACATTTATTATCAATCCTTATTTAAAGTTGAGATTTTGACTTAATTAATAGTGCATTCTTATGACCAAGGAGAGTATTTAATACACAACAGATATTCAACAATGATTTAGTGAATGAGCCACATGTCTGGCCATAGGTACAGGGCAGAAGAGTTTAAATATCCCTACTTAGATTAGAATATTCCAGTGTATAATAGGGTAACGGCTCAAAACATTTTATGATTTAGTTGTTATTTTTGTCTTATTTCCTTGTCACTGTGTATACTTGTCTCGCATTTATACTAAACTCCGTGCTTCTCCTCCCAAACTCTGTAACATCCTGCTCTGATTAATAAATTGCAATCAATTGCAATGCCTAATTATCTCCTTAGGAAGCTCGAAAAGAATGTAATAGATGGGGCATACTTATCTCTCAGCATGAGAAGGAAGCTATGGCTGGGTAACCCAGAAAAAGATGTTTCAAGGAGAAAGAAATGATAAGAGAGCCAATGGAAGGTTCTAGGTAAGAATAACTGAAAAACAGCGAGCATATCCATATATCAGGTGCAATAAAAGTTGCTTGATACCTAGAATGATTAAAGCATGTTACTTATGTATTATCAGAATTCCAAGTAGAATGACTGACAGATGTTCAAGGTGCCCGGTAAAAACACAGGTGCCCAAAGAATCTCCAGGTGGATGAAATCCTACCTGTGACAATGTTGTAGTCCAGCAATCTGTATCTTTACTAACTTCTTCATGTCCTCTGATACACATTAGAGTGCAGAATAAAATGGGCCAGAGGCATATTATTTGAATTTGTTTGCTTGTAAAAAAGCACTTAGCTTTGAGATAGGCATTTTACCCCTTTGTTTATTAATGGGCATTAGTAAGAACCTGTTACTGTGAATGAGAAATACTGGGCTGAGTGCTGGCATGCAGAGATGGATAAGATGGAGCTTGATGCAGTTATTGATGTCAGAGAGAGGTCAGTGCCCTGGATAGTTGGATCTCACTCTGTTATCTGGAATACACATGAGAATGTACTCAGAGACTTTGAATCCTCATGGGGAAGGGTTAAATGTTACCACCAATGTGACATGATGAATAGAACTTAGGTCACATAATCACTTTCCCAGGAAACTTGATCTCTATGGAAAAATATTCTTGTGATCAGAGATGCCCATTAAAGGAGCATGTTACTCCATTACTGTTATGAACCAGATGCTATTGGAAGGCCATCTATTAGGAAGGTCAGAAAAGGAGTCCCAAAATCAGTGGGAGATGGAATTTCATCAAGTGTGGTTTCCTTTTGACTCAGAATCACTGACAAAAATACTATACTTATAGTCCAAAAGTGTAGCTGTTTGTATTATGAATGGTAATTATGTTCCACCCCAAACTGCACGAGAGTCCCTACACATAGCTTATGGGACTCTGTCCCTAGTTGGTTCTGATTGGTAAATAAAGTTTCTGGACTTGGGTGGGGGGAAAGGAAGGAGAAGATCTGCCATGCTGGGAGAGTGTGGAGGGAGAAGAGATGTCATGCCTGAGAAGAATACAGGAAAGAGAGGTATGGCTGCCAAGTGAAGGGACCAGGAGACTGTGGCCCAGAACGCAGTTCAGCTGGTCATTCCTCTGGGTTCAAAGCAGTCAAGACAGAACATAGAATTAGTAAGAAATAACTCAGGATTAACCATGTGGAAGTTAGGAAGTGGCCCAGCTATTGAGCTGTTTAAGATATATTAAAATATAAAGGCTGTGTGTGTATCTTTCATTCAGAAATCTGAACCATTGGTGCAGGTAGAAAACCATGCCACTGGGATTTATTAATATTCAATACAACAACAGAAAACCAATTTTTTATAGACCTTAATTTTAGAGGTATAAACCAAGAATTTTAGAGGTAGAGTACAAGCTGATGCATGAATCTTAGAACCTTTAGAGACCAGAACAAAAATATAGGTACTAATATAGACAGCTGAGATCCATTGTGGGCTAGGTTTTATGTTACATACCTTAGTGCCTTAGGGTTTCTATTCCTGCACAAACATCATGACCAAGATGCAAGTTGGGGAGGAAAGGGTTTATTGAGCTTACACTTCCATGCTGCTGTTCATCACGAAAGGAAGTCAGGACTGGAACTCAAGCAGGTCAGGAAGCAGGAGCTGATGCAGAGGCCATGGAGGGATGTAACTTACTGGCTTGCTTGTTTGCTTCTCCTGGCTTGGTCAGCCTGCTTTCTTATAGAGCCCAAGACTACCAGCCCACAGATGGTACCACCCACAAGGGGCCCTCCCCCCCTTGATCACTAATTGAGAAAATGCCTTACCACTGGATCTCATGGAGGCATTTTCTCAACTGAAATTCCTTTCTCTGTGATAACTCCAGCTTGTGTCAAGTTGACACAAAACCAGCCAGTACACTTAGGGTACTTCAATTATTTTATTCTTAGAGCATCTCCACAAGGTGGGCATTACTCTTATTCCTGTTAACAGGTAGAGTTAGATTTCAGTCCTGTGCCCTTTTGCTTAAGTCTTTTATATTGTAGTTTAGGATAGACGATGTATAGAGAAAAGAACCTTGTTAAGGTCTAAGATCTGGGTGTTCAAATGCATGGCTCTGGTGGAGGCCATGTTGTGATAAGATCACAGTGACGGGGTGTGTATGAGAGGGAGAGGCCACATGGTAAATCAGGAATCCTGAGCATGGGGAGGCTCCAGGCTTGTGAGAATTAGCTCACATGGATGATTCACTTTCCCCTTTCTGAGGGGAAGATGATACCCCTAATGACCCAGGATTTCTTAAAGCCACTACCACCTCCTACTGTCAACTAGAGAGCAAACTTCCAAGGACTTGATTCTTTCTGCAAACTACAGAAATTCTGCCAGGGAGTGGAGGATTATTTTGGGATGATTCAGCTGTGCAAGTTAAAACTGAGTTCTCACACCATGCATTGCCTCTGTCTCTGGCTTCTGTCTGCTCAGCACCCAGGCCTTGTCTTCAATGTTGCTTTCTAAGAACAAGTGTCCTGATGTGCTTCCCTAACAAGAATCAACCAGATTTCTCATTCATCTGTCCCCATACTACCATCCCTTCCCTTTTAGTTATGCTAACTGCTCTGATATCTATAATGGTGGCAAGTGCTTTAAGTACCACCTAACAGAGATTGAATTTATTTCACTGACGTTCTAACTCCCGTTATGATATAATAGTGGTGTAACGATTGTGTGGCCCCAAATTATCCTGGGACATTGCTCCGCATGGGAGATAAGTATATGATTTCCTTTTCAGGACAGCCTTTATCTGTTATCCGAGAGGCTAAAGGGTTCTTGGGCTCACACCCAGCAGCTCTAGCTTTGAACACGAAGACCTCCTAGGTGTTCCTGCTGTCCCTTCTCTGCGTACTCTTCTCTCCATTCCATCCCCCTGCCTACTACACACTATCATGTAAGTGCCAGCTATGCCTAATTATGGGAGTATTTTCAGGAGCCTTTCTGTCTCCTGTTTCTATTATGTGACCGACACTGTTACTTTTGTCTGTCAGGCTAACATCCTACCTTTCTGCTTGGGCACTTTCCAAGGTATTTTCTTCTCTATGAACTCACTTCTGGCTTCATTGGAGCTTATGCTATTATATCTCTCACAGAATTCTATCATAAAACCTGTCACACTTCATTTCATTCAGCCCTTCTTGGACAAGATCAGAGATCACCCAGCTTTTTTTTTCCTGCAAAGACTTGGTAAATATGTCTGACTTTGTGAGTCACACAGCCACCATTTTGCCAGTTATGTAGCTCTGCTGTAATGCTACAAAACTGACCATAGAGAACATGCAAATGAATAGACATGGCCATGTTCCTGTGGTAAAGGCATGGGCTTCCTCAGCTTATAGTGCTACATAGATCATCGCTTCATGTCACAGACTGTTGTCAACATTCTAGACTACAGATAGTTTTAGGACAACTGTGATTTATTTACCTAGATCAGGCTACCCAGATTAAACCTGATAGCATCACAGATGAGATAGCTAGAAAAATGTTGGCTGACAATTTTCAATAGTTCCCATTCTAGCAAAGACAGTTGTGAGCAGAGACATTGTTTTCATTCCAACACTAGTATTAATACCTTTTGGACTTCAATTTAAATTTATCTTACTAGTTGGGGTGATACCAGTCTTCTTGGAATTTGAAGAAGATGAAGAGTCCCTAAATGTACATGGACTTCAGCACAAGAATCCATGTACACATGAGGTGCTAAATCTTCACTCATTGCTGATGAAAGGAGTCATGAAAAGGTAGGTGCCAATGAATATGAGATCAACTGAACACATACCTTTGTACTTCACAGAGGAAGATGTAAAGAACAATTACAGTGGAGGAGGTAGGAGAGTCATCTGGATGCATCTCCTGTATCCCCTGCAACCCCTGGCCTTCACTCCTCTTCACTGGAACTTAGCCTGTTTCTGTACTCTCATTATTCCCTTATCTAGTTCTCAGCACAAGGTGGGAAAGGACACATACCCCATGTACCATGCCAATTGCTTCTAAGGGTCTGCTGAAGACTGTCTAGCCTTACTAGCCTATATCTAGCCTCAGTGTGTGTTGTTCATAGACTCCATGTCACTTAGAAGCTGATGTGTCCCTGGCCATGTAGCTTCAGAAAACTGAATGTGTTTATGATAGTGGGGAGCTAAGGATAATTTGTAGCTCCCAGGTAGACACAAAAGGACTCCAAGACAGATGAGAACATGAGAAGAGAAGATGCTAAATCTGCTTTTGGACCATTTCAGAATGTCAGAGTCAGGCTTAAAAAGGCAATAGACTCTGCCATTGGTTTGAGCCACTACCTCTGATAGGCCAAGTGTTTTTCTGTGTTCCTGGCGCCTTATCTCAGAGTGGGTTAATGTTGGCTCAGTGGCCCATTCTACTCATCTTTATCCACTTAGGACTTTATGTTAATTCTAAAGTTTTCCCAACTGATGTATAAACTTATAAAACTTCCCCACAGGTGAATTTTATCCAGCCTGACTTTTGTCCCCAGTAGGTGGTTTTGCTTTTGCTGAGAGCTATCCATCTTGCTCTCAAACCTTGGATCCAGCTCATCTGCCTGCCTTTGTTTCCAGTCCTGTTCTCACCATGGCTCCTGTGGGATTAAAGATGTATTTGGGACCCTTTGGATGCCTTAGAGTTCACCAACAGAGACTCTAGGTTAATGAGTTTATGCAAGACATGGATATTGGTGTTGTCTAGCTCCCTCCCCCCCCTCCAGAAGATTCTGATTTTGTGATGAAAATGAATACAGTAGTTACTGACTGAATACTTGGGATAGACTAGGATCATTTTGTGTTGTAGCTCTCCTCATTACTGTGTGACCATGGGAAAGGAATCTAATGTTTCTGATCCTTGCTATGTCATTTTATTTAATGGGCTATTAGAATATTCCTCATAGGATTCTTATTATATAAAAGAAATAACAAGTGAAAAGTACTAAGAGTCTAGCTCATGGTAAACACAAAATTAGAGTCCATTCTATGCAATTGTGCAGATTTTGTTCTAATTGGAATTATTTTTGTTTCTTTTGCTATGATTACAATGAGATAACAATCTTGTCCCTTCTTCTGGGACATAGATTAGTGGGATATGTTCTTCCCATAATTATGGCAGATATTCAGGAAGATGGTAGAACTGCTGCTCGTGTTAAATCTATTATTATATCATTGGTCTAAGCAAGTCACATGCTTTATACTCAGTTCATTATTTATGGAAAGAATTGAAAAGCACCAAGCCAGAAATGATGAAAATGGAAAAAAAAAAAAAACCAGTAGGCATTTTATCAAAATTTGCACTATTTGCATACTATTCTTACCAGGCTAGTATCCTCTGAGACCAAATTCTTGCCATAATTGTGTGAAGGAAGAAGTACAGTTTTCATAATGCTTCACTAGGAGGAGGTCCTTGGGGAAGTTGTGGGTCTAAGCAAGCTGTAAGCACAGAGGTAAGATGAGTCAGAAAGCTGAAGGCTCAGATAAGTTGAGCTTTATCATATTTCAGTCTACTTGATATGCTGTTTTCCTTATGCCATGTGTTGGAGAGATTATTCTTTGTGCAAGATCTATTCTTGATACCTTTTCCAAAGGGAGGCTTCTTTCCCTGCTGTCTGTTCTATACCTTTGACCTAAGCATTTATTTTAATGTCAGTAACTCATTGGGTGTAGAATTATCATCATGTGCCAGCATACTTACATGTTACATAGTTTGAATTGATCTTGGCAGCTATAGCATTGATCTCCGCCCCCTCAAATTTGCTTTGACTCTTCTCTGTCCCTACTTGGTTTCACATAAGATGCATGATTGCACCATCTATTTCTGTAAAAATTACTATTGGAATATCGATAAGAATTGCCTTGAATCTGTAGGATTCTTTTGACAGTATAGACACTGAACATTTTAAGTCTTCCAGTTTGTGAATATGCAATGTCTTTCCATTATATCTTTTCAAATATCTTTTAGAGTGATTTAAAATTTTTATTGTTCAAGTCTTTTACTTTTTGATTAATTTCATTCCTAAATGTTTTATTATTGTTGATGTGACTGACATTTTTCTTAATTTCTATTTTAGATTTTTGATTGTGTATCAAAATTTTTTGATGACGACCTTGATATAAGTGTGTATTGATTTTGGAACCTGAAAATTTAATGTGTGTGTATATGTGTGTGAATATGAACGTGGGTCAGTGTGTATGGAGGTGTATTCATTAGGGTTTTGAGTCATCTTTAAACAGATATAGTTTTATTCTTTCCTTTATGATTCCTGTGGATTTTCTTTTCTTTGCCTAATTACTCTCCCAGGACTATTTTAGATCAAAGTAGCTAGAAAGGGCATTCTGACCTTGCTTCCGATCTTAAAGGAAAAAAGCTTTTTATGTTTCACTATGTTTCATTGAGCAAAATTGATTAAGTGTTTAAATATAAGACTTGAGACTTTAAGACTTATAGAGGAAAACAAAGAGAAATGCCTCCATGACATTGAACATGACAATGACTTCAGGAATGTGACAGTACAACTGCAAGCAACGGCAAACAATTAGGGAAGTGGAGCTTGCTGAAATCAAAGGCTTCTGCTCAGCTAACAAGACTATAGAGGAGTCTAGGAAAGGAGGAATCAATGCAAACCATATATCTGCCAAATGATGGGTAACCAAAATATATAAGTAAGTTTTGCTAATTTTCATTGTATGGATAAGAGTATTTGTCTGTATATGTATATGTATATCATTTGTGTGCTTGGTGTTCAGGGAGGCCAGAAAAGGGGTTGGATGTCCTGGAACTGGAATGAAAGATATTTTAAGTGCCAGCAACTGAAACCCGCTCCTTTGCAAGAATAGCAAGTGCTCTTAACTGCACAGCCATCTTTCTAGTCTCCTATCAAGAATTCTTATAACTCAAAAGCAAAAAGTCAAAAGATCCAGTTAAAAATGGATAAAACCCATAGCTACCAGATGTAGAAAAAGGGAATTTGCTTACTCTTATTGTCAGGAAATTGCAAATCAAAGCCACAATGGGATATTACCTCATATCTTAACAGCTATGTAAAAAAATGTTATTTTAGTTATTATTATTATTATTGCTATTGTTATTATTTGGTGGAAGTGTACATGGTATGTATGTGGAGATCAGAGGACAACTTCATGAAGTCAATTCCCTTCTCACATGTCTACGTAAGTTATCAAGATCAAACATAGGCTAATGTCTTTACCTGCTGAGTCATCTTGCTGGACATCCATCCATACATATATATTTTAAAGTATAACAAATATGGGCAAAATATGGAGTATTATAGACTGTTGATGAGACTGTAAAAAGGTAGAAATATCGGAAACAGTATGATAGCCACTAGAAAATAAAAGGGATTACCATGTAATCCCCAAATCCTGTCTCTGATTATATAACCAAAATAATTTAAATCAGAATCACAAAGAAATATATAGATATTATATTCATTAAAGTATATTAATCAAATATATAGTCAAGGTGTGGAAATAGTCTTTCATCATCAGATAAATAACTTCATAAAATATATATCTGACTGAGTGGCAGTTTGTGTATATAGACTACCATTCTGTCTTAAATAGATACTACTATTTGCAACAAATGAACTTTGCAAAATTTAAGCTGAGGAAAATATGTCATTCACATGAAGAAACAATGATATAGGATTCCATTTATATGATGTGTCTAAAGTTGTCCAAGTAACAGAATCAGACAGTAAATGGTAACTGGGTTTGAGAAAGCAGGGAAATGGTGCTCAGTAGATAAACTGCTGCAGCTTTGCCTGGTGTCTAGAGCTCTGTAGTACAGTGCGGTGTCTATAGGTGACAACACTGCACTGGGCTCTTACCCCTTTGCTATGAGAATGGATCTAATGTTATATTCTTCCCACTATGGAAAGAAATTTGAAGTCATGCAGAAAAAAATACAAAAATGAAAATTCAAGAAATATTTTTTTTTTTTTTCGAGACAGGGTTTCTCTGTGTAGCCCTGACTGTCCTGGAACTCACTTTGTAGACCAGGCTGGCTTCGAACTCAGAAATCCTCCTGTCTCTGCCTCCCAAATGCTGGGATCAAAGGAGTACACCACCACTGGATGATTAGAACATTTTTTTAAAAAAAGACTGACTTCGAGGATAGAGCCTTGAAATGTTGGGTATTTAACTTGATGCTACAAAACACACACAGGAAGGTGATGATTTAAGAAACCATTTTCTATGCCAACAATACATATAGTATCCTGCGAACATCTTCCATGCTATTTGTCAGTCTGATGGCCATGTAGAACCCGGCTATTAGATCAAAGTTAAGACTTTAGTGTTACATCACATTAAACAGATAGGTTGGATGGCTTCGCGATCCCTTCAGTCTAAGGTACTATGGATCAGACTGCAAAGCTGGAGCTGATCTTCTGTCTCAGAGGGCGGAGGATATCAGCCCATGCTGCTCTTTTATTTTCCCATCAATATCCATCTTTTCTCTAGATCCTTTGCCCTCTGCTTTTTCACCTCCTTTGCTAAAATCTAATCCTGAGAACACCGAGTCTAAACCCGCCAGGCCCTGGTTGACAAATAGCTGATCCTTTGATCAGATGAATGGAACTTATAGACATAAAACTATTGACGGTGGTGGAAGAAGGAGTGTGAATTGGGGGTAAATACAGGGAGGAAGGCTACTGGAAGAAAAGACAGAGCCATCTCTGCAAGTATAGAAAAACTCATTGTGAACCCATAGGAGCCTGGCTGGGAGGAAATTTATTTACACGAGTTTGTGAGTCAGGAATGAGTGATGATCTGAGGTGAGGAGCAGAGTATAAGGCACAAAACTTGAATATGCCACAGGCTATTATTAGTCTTTTCTTGCCAGCTTCAAAAAGGAATATTTGATTTGTTTTGTCTCATGGCTTAGGAGTTTTTTACAGCACAATGCTGATACTCCCTGTCAAAAATAAAATAATTTAAAGCTATCTTTTTATAGTAGAGGTTTTAGGCAAAAACCCCTATAGTTTCAATAGATACTGTCAAGTGTGGAAGGGCAGTGACAAACGAGAGAAGGAGGGGACTGCGGTGGCTTTATACTAGAAGGCACACATTACATCACCAACAGTGAATGCTGAGACAATTGTGTCTATGATGGAGTGGGGACCCAGGGTTCTGGCTTCCCAAAAGTGCCCGTGAGAGCACATTTTGCATATAAACCAATAGTTTAATAAGCTTGTGTACAGAATAAATTTTTCAGAGGTTTGAGCTCTGTCCCAGAAGACACAGAGAGGAGGATGTACAGTACTGGAGTTGAAGTCATGTAAATGGACCCTGTATGTTGCCTAAACCTTGGCTCGAAATTTTCTTGATGGTGCACAGCACCTGTACTTTATAGACTTAAGTGGTCCAACATGTTCAAAGTCACCATAGCTGTGATGGTTATTTGTCCACTTAGCATTTGACTGACTCTCTCCTGTGGCACTGAGTCTTTTATGGGAAGTGAATTCCTACTGAGTGTTTCTCTAGACTCAGTTGGAGACAGAGGTGACTCATGTGTGACTTGTGGACCAAGGCTTTCAGGAACAGCAGTCATTTCTGCATCTTTTCTCTATCAACTGAGTATGGGCACCATAAACACAAGGTGAGAAGAAGTTGATCAAGAATCACCGAATGCAGGAAAGCTGTCATATGCATTTACACAGAGATGAACAATAATGAACTAATGAATGTCTGTCTAGTTCCACATCGTCCTCTCTTGGCATAGAGACTGAATGGAGTAAGGTGTGAGAAAAATGTCACGTGGCCTGGAATAGGATGCTGGAAGCTTAAGCACCCCCCCCCTCCCCGTCTCTCTAACAAATATATTGGAGCATAGCAAGCTTTAGGAAATGTCAATAATTCAGAATGATTACTGGAACCTAAAAAAGTACTTTTGCTTATCTAAAATAGATATATACTATACTTTTCCAAAGAAATTTTACACTGAGTTACTTTACAGTAATAGTATCAGACTAGACTTACTTTACTGCATTTAAAATAAATGAGGGGACATTTTTTTCAATACATGAGTGATAATATGGCCCAATCTCCTTTATCACTGTAGCCTTAGGGCATGCACACCTGGACACCTAATTATGGTTTTCAGGGAAGGAAGTGAAGAAGGGGTGGGGAAAGGGGATAGAGAGTGACAAGAGGCTGGAGAACGGAGGCGATTAGCGTGAAGCAGAGGGGGAGGGGAGAAGAGAGAGGTTTAGCCCTTTTAAAAACGTTTTTAGCAATGAGTCGTCCTATATTCTCTTTTGTGCTTTTCTGTGACTGTGGGGCTGAGAAGTGAATTCAGGGCCTTATACCTGCCAAGCACACACTCTAGCACTGAGATACACCAATCTTAGCCCACCATGTCCTTTTTAACAGAAGCCTCAATATGTGCTGAAACTAGCTGTGCAAACTCTGAAGTTTGGGATGCACAGTGTGGTTGCCTTCTCCACTCTGTCTCTTTGAAGGTAGAGAATTTGAGAAGGAGAGATTGGAAAAACTTTTCGTGGCCTCTTAACTAGTTACTAATAGAACCAGGATTAGAACCTACTAGCAGTTCTTATTACTTATAATTCTGTCACCTGATTAAAAAATTACCACATAGTTACTGCAATGATGAATATGGTTAACATGAAAACATATAAACTCTTAGGTAAAACTTCTACATACATCAACATACATGATTATGAGCCAGTGACCTACAATGACAAATTTGGCTAACTTCAAGATAAATTCAGTCAGGTCCCGGCATAAATTTACATTTTGATGAAATTAAGTCCAGGGTTCAGCAAATCATGGAAAGAGAAGGGGAAACGGAAGAGTTTAAATACTGCATGGCATTTCAGTTGCTCTACTTAAACACATCACCAGAGGCAGCTTGATGCATCAGCCTATAATCTTACCTCGCATCTTCCCTCTCTCCCCTTTCCTCCCCCTCTTTTCAATGTGCAGATAAAATATGATCATCCAGCCCCCTGATCCTGCTACTATGCCATGCATCCCCACTGTGATAGACTATCTCTTTGGAATTATAAACCAAAATAAGCATTCTCTTCCTTTAGTTGCTTTTGGTCAGAGTATTTGATGACATAAATAGGAAAGTAATCACGGGAGTGATGAAACCACTGTTCTTCCATTGGTTTGCATGCAATTCTCCTGGAAAACCATCCACTCAAAGTGTTCAGTGTTCCAAGATACATATTTTTCATACAACATTAATCTTGAATACAAGCCAGTTCACCACTTCATCTGTTGCTCAGCCGTAGAAAGAACAATCTGTTCCCAAACTGGCGCAAATGTAGCCTGTGCCGGATATGCTTACAGTTAGTATTGTCTCCTCCAATGCAGTATCTTCTGAGGGGCACAGATGGGTAGTTCCTAAGAATTTATTATGTTTTCCTTATGAACTGACTTGATAATCCAGTCTTCTGTTGATATTAGGCATTCCTGATCTGATTCCTACAACATAAGTTTAGTATGAAATTTCCTGGCCTCTGTAGCATTAGTATGGCCAAGTATCACACACTTTAAACTCCATTAGAGGAGTTAACCTTGACTGAAACTGTCCTATTTGTACATGCATGGCTACTGAACAACTTTTAAGATTCCTGTTACAGTTAGGATACTTATAGTATAAAATGTTCATACTACTTATTAATTTACTTTTTCAGAGGGTCTCATATAGCCTAGGCTGGTCTTAAACTTGCTGTGTAGCTGAGAATGACCTTGAAGCCTGATTCTCCTATTTCTCTTTCCCCCAAGTGCTGTGATTACATGCATGCACCACCACACCTGATTTCAGCATGTCATTTTGAAAAACATGAAGGTATTTAAGATTCTGTTAATAATATAGATCAGCATAGACTATTTTTCAAAGATGTAAAGGGCGATAGACTTCAAGGAACAGTGGACGAGTAGACAAAGGTCCTGAATTCAAAACTGAGCTCCTTCATCAACAGGTGTATAGGACTTGACATGCCGACTATCTGAGACTTGATTTCATTAACCAACTTTTGGGCACATCACGATAATGATCTCAAACTTTGCTTCCAGGTTTATGTTTTTTGTCAGTCTATTCAATGCACTTTCTTTTTCGTGCTGAGAATGAGGACAAGAGAAAATATTTCACTGAAGTCTCTTTGCCCACTTGCCACTTTAAAGATCAGAGAGCAAAAGCCAAATTGGGCTTATAATTTGGTTCATTTCCTAGTTAGAAATTTGATGTTGTCTTACCTTCTCTGAAAGAATGCTTTTGTGCTTGTAGGTACAATCATTTACTAGATTCAGCTTCATTTTTTATGCCCAGCAGTCTAAGTGGAAGAAATCTTCAGCATGTTTTTCTGTTCTTGCACTATGACTTTTATCTAGTTGATCTGTGATGCTTTCTTTGACAGGCAGGGGTGCTCCTGAACTATTTTTTTCAGGATGGTAATGTCCTTTTTGTATGTCATCAAAATATCATTATGATGTTGAGAAATGCTGCCTAAATTTGTCTGCCTCCTCAAGAATCAAAACCAAGAAGAGTAGATTCATCTTCAGAGCCAAAGTAAAGAATATTCTCTGACCTAGAGTTTATTTTTTTTTACCAGCCCGAGAAATAATAAAAACCAAGCAAAACAAAGCAAGAGAAAATTGTCCCATAGTCATTAAGTGAAATTCTCCAAGGTTTAGTAAGCATAGAAATAAATGAAACACAAATATGTAAAGTTTTTTCAGGCTGATAGCTTCAGATGAATAAAACATTCTTTTCTACAGCCTTTTGAGGTATTCATAAAGAAACAAATGATCTTGAAGTGAAATGTACTGAATAATATTGAGGGCAAAACCTAAAACCCAAACCAAAAAGAAAGCATAAACAAACTTGCAAATGGTGGTCATTGTAAAGAGAAGACCTAGTCACAGTACCCGAATTTTGTGTATGGCAGAGTAGAGCATGTTCTCTACCTATTATGTTTATTCCTTGATTGTGAGGATTTCAAGTGGCAAACATGGGCCCAGTACTCAGTACACACACACACACACACAATTTAACAATCTCTTAGAACAGAGATTTTTAAACTGTGTGTTGTAACCAATTTGGGGATTGGTTAACCACTATGATCCTACATATCAGATATTTATATTACAATTCACAACAGTAACAAAATTACAGTTATGAAGTAGCAATGAAGTAATTGCATGGTAAGGGGTCACCACAACATAAAGAACTGCATTAAAGATTAAAGAATGATTAAAGAAAGGTAAACATTGTTGACCCTTTTAAGAATATATATTTGTAATTTATAAATAAAATATCTTATATGGGCAAGACTAACAGTTAAAGGTGAGGCCATGTGAATGGAAGAAATTGTTCTAAGCCTAAAATATTGACAAGTTCTAGACATTTCTGAGGTAGATGAGAATTTAGAATCCATGCCCAACAATACTTGGACAGCAGAAACTTGATATTAGATATCCGGAGACCTAGGGTAGAACCAAACATGACTTAGCAAAAAGAAAATCAATGAAATGATTCCTAATGATATTCTGCTATTCTTATATTTCAGTGCCTTGTCCAGTGGAGGCTTCCTCCAGCATCAGATAGAAGGGGGTGCCAAGACACACAGCCAGACACTATACAGAGATGCAGAGTCTAAATTGGAGGTATCCACCTGTTTTCTCCCCCCATAGAGAGGGAGGAAAGACTCTAGGAGTCAGAGGGGATGAAAGACATCAGGAGAACATGGGCCACAGAATACACTAAGCAGGTCTCACCATGGGCTCATAGAGACTGAAACAGACAGTGGAGGTCCTACATGGGTCTGCACTAGGTCCTCTGCTTATATGTTATGGTTGCTAGCTTGGTGTTTCTGTGGGAATCCTAACAATGAGAACAGACATATCTCTGATTTTCTTTTTCTGCTCTTGAGACTCTTTTCTCCTATTAGTTTGCCTTGTTCAGCCTCTATATGAGGGCTTTTTGCCTTGTCTTACTGTATCTTGTTTTGTTCTGTTGGCTGTCACCTTTGTGAGGCCTGATCTTTTCTGAAGAGGAAATGGGGGTGGGGTTTCCCTTCTTTAAGAAGAAGGGGCAGCGGCCGGAAACCTCAGCTTGGGCCACAGGGCCCCACAGCTAATCAGCGCCGGGACAAAGATCCCTCTCAGGAGATCGCAAGACCCAGCAGAGGGCCAAAGACACGCCCCACAGCTCACCAGGTACTGCCCCGAACCCGCGAGA
>CM052710.1:72802210-72891466 GCA_028551405.1 Uromys caudimaculatus
AAAACCAAATAACCCCATCAAAAAATGGGGAACAGAGCTAAACAGAGAATTCTCAACTGAGGTAATTCGCAGGGCTGAGAAACACCTAAAGAAATGCTCAACATCCCTAGTCATCAGGGAAATGCAAATCAAAACAACTGTGAGATTACTATCAATCTTGATGACATGGATTCTATCTTACATACCTACATGGTGGAAGGAGAAAGTGACTCTGACTAGCTGTTCTTACAATAAGTCACTTGTGGTCCACTTTTCGTAGTTTAGAATCACATGTCAGGGTTGATATAATCTGTTTTCATGTTGGGAAGTTCTAGGTAGAGGTAAGGACCAATTATTCTTAGGACCCTGGGTATCTAGGAAGGGGTAGATGGATTCCAGGCAAGCACATTTCCCTGACTTTCCTGGAAACCACATCCTAGAGGGCCAAAAAGAAAGCCAGAAATTAAGGATATCTAGGAACCAGAGGACCATGTCAGGAAGAACATGCCTCTTTCAATGCTACCTCTGATGCTGGTTGTTGATCAAGATTCAAGATCCAGAGAGGGGTATCCTGATTGGATATGTTGGGTCTCCTAAGAGGCCTGAATTCGGCCAGATAGCAGGTAAAAAATCATTATAGTATGGTAGCTATGGTTAATCTTCATTGTCACCTTGACTGGCCATAGAATCACAATGGAAACATACCTCCATGTGTGCATATGAGAGTGTTTCCTGAAAGACTTAACAGAAAAGGAAAGACCCAACTAGGACATGAGCAACACTATACCATAGACAGGATGAGTACCATCATTTAGTAATTTAGGGAGAAGACACTGGAAGTTCAAGACAATATACAGTGAATGAAGATTTCTGTCTACAGGTGGGTAACCGCTAAGAAGAAAAAAAGATGCTGGGAAGTGTGGGGAGAGAAGCAAGGCCATTTTTCTATCAAGTAATCTCCCTGGGCAAGAGAGACATAGTTCTGTTGTTCTCAGGGAAGATTAGTTGGTGATAGAATATAAAATAAATTGGAATTGGAAAGATGGTTAGCTAGGAATACTCTCTGTCCTGAGTGAACATTAGTGTTAACTTCTTGGTGCAAGTAGACATCTTAAGTGAGGATCCTCAGATTGTGCTTCTGTCCAATCTCTGAGACACACAGTGACATGCTAGGTGAATCAGATAGTTCTCAGTTTAGCCTAGGTATAGAATACATCAGGAGACACAGATGCAGACAGCCAGTTCTTGCATCTGCAATAACTTAATCACATTGAGCCTAACCGTATCTCAAAGTCCTCATCTATACAGAATTAAATAGCTCCCTGTGGGAATATTTATGCCACACACATTCACAGGGAATACTGAGGGGAAACTTAGTAACACAGAAATTCAGCAAATGTATATACTGTCAAAGTATAACTGTGAGCAAATGTGGAGACTTGGCTGAGCCCCCCCCCCCTTATTTCATACCTCCACTTGTGAGTTTAGAGCCTACTTTGTGTTTAAGTGCTTTTGAAAATCACGTCATGCAGGCTCGGAGACTTGGGATTACAAATGATGTCCCACGTGGCCCATTATTTTTAAAGCTCTAACTCAAGTGTGTAAATGCCCATGCTTCTAGGCAGAATGATTCATGCTTCTCTTATGCATTTTCTCCTTTGAAGGTTGAGCCAATAATTCTGCCCTGTATGTTATTAGTTTCCTCCATCTTTCTTCTCTGGCCTTCCACCCAAAGGCTTCTTTCTCTCTCCTTTGCTTCAGCTTCCCTTTTGCTCCAATTAAGCTACCTTTACAGATGCTGACATGTGTCACTGGAGCAGTCTTTGCTTCTCGAATTCGTAACTTATCTATGTGTGATACCTCCAGCACCTCCTTTTGCTCACAATGAATTGCTCACATTCCCTTGGCTCGGTCAGTGATGCTTGTATGTCATCTCTATGTGTGTCAAGCCTTCATCTTCCACTCTTACCATCCAGTCTCCCTTTTTGTTTAGTCTACAAGTATATTACACACAGAAGTTAATAGTCTCTATTTTCCTCCCACTTTTCACTTTTGTAGACTGTTATTACTATTATTGGTAAAATTTTCGCCAATTTTCTAGTGAAAATACCAATTTCAGATACCGGAACTAAGGATTTCTCACTACCCAACAGCATTTGTCTGTGTTTACTTTTCTTCCAACTGCCCCTCACTTCATTTCTCCCCTTATAATCCCTGAATACCATTTAAGTTATTTTGCAAACCTAATCTTGTGTTTAGGACATTTTATGACTGGCAAATGTTCATGGTCCTCACCTTAATATCTGTGTGATATTCTCTCATTTAATTTGATATTATAGTATCTCTATCATTAAGGAGTTTCTGATGCTGGTTTTAGTTCCAAGAGTATAATCTCTCTTATGAGTTGTAACTTTAATAATAACTAATGTAAATATAAATAGTGACATTCATTACATGATTTCTAAATGCCATATATTGTTTATAGTTTTGTGTACATGTTCTTTTTTTTTTTTTTTTTTTTGGTTTTTCGAGACAAGGTTTCTCTGTGTAGCTCTGGCTGTCCTGGAACTCTGTAGACCAGGTTGGCCTCGAACTCAGAATCTACCTGCCTCTGCCTCCCAAGTGTTGGGATTAAAGGCATGCACCACCACTGCCCGACTTGTGTACATATTCTTATGTGTCTTCTTTCCAGCACTGGATGAAGTAGCCATGTTATTATTGGTCATTTGCAAGTCAAAGACAAGAGTCACTAGAATCCACATCTGAGCCTTGATCTGTCTTAAAGCTGAAACTAACTCATAAACCAATTCTCTTAAACCCAATTTCTCACTCATTTGCCTGGTATTCATTTCGCTCATATTTGATGCAAATTCAATGCAAAACACTATCCCTATAACCCAAGTTCATTACTTTGATAAACATAAGTAAGCTGCATTATCGCAAGCTAGTTTACCCAAAATGGGCTGTTTCCTGTAGAGATACAACATATCCTCATTAAAGATAATGCCATTAATTAAGGATAGCAGTGAATTACTTTCTTCTCTTTATTGAGAAGTAGAGTGTACTTCTACTCCCTTGTATCTGAATAGGTTTTAGAGACTTGCTTTTTTAGTAATATGGTAGAAGAGTTTCCATTCCTGAACCTTGTGGGACAGGCATACAACAGAAGCCATAGATAGTCAGCTGGACAGTCTCAGCTAAGCTTTCTTGTCAGCTTGCTATGGCACCACACTTATGCATTGATAGGGGTTTCTGCCCACTGTTCATGGTGTTGGAAGCTTGGTTCTAATGTGGCAGTATTATTAGGTGATGGGACCATTAATGGAGGGAGCCTAACAGAAGGTGATTAACCGTTAGATCGTCACTCTTGAAAAAGATTAACCAATATTTCTAGAATCCTAGTTAGTTCCTCTGAAAGTAGGTTGTTTTAAAAGAACTAGACTACCTTCTCCCTACTCTGACTTCTGTCTTAACCCCCCCCCAATCATTATGTTATTCGCCATATAAAGAATGTTTAATTTTGGACTTTCAGCTTCTAAAGTTGTGAGCTAAATAAGCCTATTTTTTCATATATTATGCAGACATGAACATTTCATTGTAACAATGAAAAGCTGATTAATCTGTGAATAAAGTCATGATGCCCCTGGATCAACTAGACTATGTGCAAGCTAAACACAACTGAACAACTTCAAAGACAGGAATCAAGAAAATGGAACCAACCAAGCTCTGCCCAAACTCCAATCCCACAAAATAATGAGGTATGATAAAATATGTTTATTGAAGGTTCAAGATTTTTTGAGTTAATCTGCTATATGTGTGGCAATTGATAACTATAGTCTACTAGAATCACTTGACCAATAACTGGAAACTGACCTGCTTGACTCTATGAGCTTGTTGGCTCTCCATATTCTTTCTCTGTTAGCTGTGTGTGTGTCATTTTCTCTTCAAGGGACTAATTGCTTTTACTTTTACAACATATATTGCACACATTTATTATAGCACAATTTATATATTCTAGTTTATATTTCCTTCTAGTTGAAGCATTGCTGAGAATTGAACAGAATCTTATAATAATAAAATGCTAAGTTTCCATGGGAGCTATTTTGTGTTGTGATGAATTTGAGTCATTTTTCAACATTTGCTTTAATAGATAGTAGTCAAGGATAAGGGGTCATATAATACAAATATTTATTCCAGTATTTACAACTGTTTGCAGGAGAGAGAGAGGCAAAGAAGGTGAAATCTCTACAAAGAATTCTGTATGTTTTATTTGAGGACCTACCCTCTTAATTTATCAGACCTAAAATGAACTCGCTCTCTGACTGTGGAGTGTATCAGCCTCCTGGAATGTCTCCCGTGTTCATTAGCACAATATTGATCTCTTGAGTGACCTCCATTACTCAGTGTCTTCCAAGAGTTCTTTGAGAAGCAAAACAAATTGTTACCTTTGGCATGGTCTGCCTCTTCCTCCTCCCTCTTACAGTTGTCCAGTGATCCAGGAACAGTAGAGTGGAGATCTATCTATCTATCTATCTATCTATCTATCTATCTATCTATCTATCTATCCATCTATCAATCTCTTTCCTGTTACAGTAAAATGGTTCTCAAACTTCCTAATGATATAACCTTTTAATACAGTTCTTCATGTTGTGGTACACCCCAACTATAAAACAATTTCACCACTCTTCATAAGTGTAATTTTGTTACTGTTATGACTAACATAAATATCTGATATGCTGAATATCTGATTAGTAATCTCAAATGGGTCATGACCCATAGGTTGAGAAACACTGGTCTAGGTAGAGCTGTGCCATTTTTTCCTCCCTTAACAGTTAATCCACTGTGTGGGTCAATGACATGGAAGAGGAATTGCCTCATAGGAATGCAGGGTTTTCTCTAGGAAGAAAGGCTCATGATAAGCCTTTCTAAAGAACTAGGTGGGATAATTAGACCTTTTAGAAGATATTGTGTTTCTGAGAATCAGCTCTCCCCAGTGGTCTGGAGCTATCTTGCTTCATAAGCCTGACTGCTTTTTTTTTTTGACTTAGAAAAGCATAACGTTTTCTTTACTTCTTCTATCTTTATGTCTAAATATGTCGTTCTGAACACTTTGGACTCCTCTGTTTCTTTAAATATCCCTTCCCCATCACTTGTCTGCCATATGTCTGACCTCCATACTGGCTTAAATAATATGGCTTTAATAAGGAGGTCCCCAAGGAGAACACCAATTTCCCTGGTATCATAATCCCAGATGTTTGCTTTTTTTCTTTAGTCTCTTTCTCTTTCTCTGTCTCTGTCTGTCTCTGTCTCTCTCTCTGTCTCTCTGTCTCTCTGTCTCTCTCTGTCTCTCTGTCTCTGTCTCTCTCTCTCTCTGTGTGTGTGTGTGTGTGTGTGTGTGTGTGTGTGTTTGTGTGTGAATGCTCATGTACTCATGCATGTGTGGGAGTACATGTACACATATGTTCTGGTATGTGTTTAGAAGACAATTTTCACTAGCTTTTTCTTAGGTAGCATGTTCTCTTACTTGGGCCTAGAACTCATGATAAGACTTAAAATATGTCACAACATCCACCTTAGCACCACAGCAATATCTTCTAGAACTTGTGTCTGTTTAGCCCACAGAGAAAACTCCCTGAAGAAATCTTTGTGACGATGTCCTGAACCCCTTGAAAATCCCATGTCTGTGGTTCTCTCTTTGCCTTTCTTCATGTACTTTCGGATCTCTTCGTATGTGGTCTCCAGGTAAACTGTGTATTCTCTACACCAAAAAATATACCTACACAAATTTATTTTCATTCCATGTTTCCCATATTCCCAGAGGGTTTGGTTGTTCTCTATCTTAAATGTCACAAATGAAATCAGAAAATTGATGTGTCATTCCAGAGAACTACTTCTTGATTTAGGTTGTGTTTAACTTCCTGTTGTGTACAACTGGAATGCTTATGTGACCTTGACAAATTATTTTACCTGAGTCATGATGTCCTATAAGAGGAAACAATATCAGAATCTAACTGATGGATTTGAGAGAGTGAGAAAGCAAGGGAGGGGTGCATCACAGGGATTTGAGGGTGGAAAGGGAAAATGCTGTAATTATAATTGAAAAAATAACAAAATATTATGAAAAGAATTATTCACAATATTAAATAAGATAGTCCATTAAAGGCATCCATTAGAAACTCTGATCATAAGTTCATTTGGTGGCTATATCATTCTTTCTACCATGGACTGACACACTGTGGTCAGTGCAGTGAGAGAAAGGAACAATATGCTTTTCCCAACTCGAAGCACTACAATGACCAATTTTTAGACATTTGTGTATCACTTTGCATACAACTATATAAACTCAATAATAAATATAACTCTATACAAATGCTGATGGCATTACATATGAGTGATTCTCAACTCTTGTTGGGTGTTGGTTCTATTGCTTTGTTTTATTCTGGTTCCCAAAACTACATTTCCAGACCTTAGGGTCCCTGCCCCCAAATGGCTTTGATTGGTAATAAAGAATTGCCATAGGGCCAATGGCTAGAGAGAGAGATAGGGTAGGACTTCTAAATTGTGTGAGCAAGGGACAGAGAGAGAAAGGGGGAGGGGACAAGAGAATTACCATGACTTGGAAGCAGAGGAATCAGATTTAAGAGCTGCAGGAGAGAAATCATCCAGCAGTGTGGGCGGAAAAGGAAAGCAGCCCTAGGGAGGGCTGGTCAGAAGGTAACAGGGCAGAAAAGATAAAATATAAATTTAGAAGGTATTGAGTTAGGAACACTGGAGGGGAGTGTTTTGCTAGCAGTGGGGAGGTTTAGAAGTGTACAGCCATTGAGCTAGTCAGGCATATCAAAATTAGCTGGTGGGTGTGTGTGCGTGTGTGTGTGTGTGTGTGTGTGTGTGCACGCGCACACGTCTGTGTGTCTGTATCTGTGTCTTTCACTTGTGACACTAGAGAGCTCTTGGGCAGGTGCAGCATGTGCAGGCCCCCCCAGGAGCCAAAGGGGTTTAATTGACTAATTCACTGCTACAAACTCTGATGTTGTTACATAGCTATCTGAAGAGCAGTTAGAAAACAGATTTCTCAATTGTTGAATATTATGAACAAAACTTTGCTCATGTAAAAGCCAAGAATACATGTTTTCCAATGATTTCTAACATTAAATTGTATTTATTAGCCTTCTAGCACTGTCATGACACATTACCATAATCTGGGAGATTTACAGTGTCAGAAACATGTTCTTATATTGTTGAAGTTTGGAGACCTGCACTCTGAAATCAAGTTGTCAAGGGACATTTCCCTTCTGGAGATTCTTCTCCCTCAAGAGACTCTGGGAAGGATTTTTCTTTTTTGGTTCTTTACAGCTTTTAATGGTTGCTAACAGTCCTGTGTGGTCTTTGACTTGACTGAAATCTTTCCTCTGTAGTGGCCATCATGTACCTTGTATAAATTTGTCTTTTCTGCTGCTGAACACCACATACAGCATCAGGGATGACTCTAGTTCAATACAACTTAATTTTTTTTTTTTGGCTCCCTCCATGTGTACTCTTTGGTTGGTGGCTTAGTCCCTGGGAGCTCTGTGTGATTCAGTTAGTTGATATTGTTCTTCTTAGGGGGGTTGCAATCTACATCAGCTCCTTCAGTCCTTTCCCTAGCTCTTCCATTGGAGTTCCTGGGCTCAATCCGATGGTTGACTGTAAATATATGCATTTGTTTTGGTCAGGTGTTGGTAGAATCTCCCATGAAACAGCCATATCAGGCTCCTGTCAGCAAGCACTTCTTGGCATCAGCAATAATTTGGAGGTTCGGTGTCTACAGATGGGATGGATCTCTAGGTGGGCGGTCTCTGGATGGCCTATCCTGCAGTCTCTGTTCCATTTTTGTCCCTGTCTTTCCTTTGGACAGGAACATTTCTGGGTTGAAGATTTTGAGATGCATGGGTGGCCCCATCTCTCAACTGGGGGCTGTGCTTATCTACTGGAGTTGGTCTCTACAGGTTCTATGTCCCCTTTGTTGGGTATTTTGGCTAAAGTCATCGCCAGTGGCTCCTGGGAGCGTCTCGCATCCCAGGAGTCTGGGACTTTCTAGTGGCTACCCCAGTTCCCCATCCCCTCTGCTATATGTTTCTATTCAGTTTCCTGATCCTATGTAGTTCTTTCCTGCCCCTTCTAATACCTGTTCCTGCCCCCTTTTCCCTCCAGTCCCTTCTATTTTATTTATATGAGTACACTGTCGCTGTCTTTAGAAACACCTGAAGATGGCATCGGATCCCATTACAGATAGTTCTGAGCCACCATGTGGTTGCTGGGACTTGAATTCAGGACCTCTGGAAGAACATTCAGCTCTTTACCACTGAGCCATCTCTCCAGACCCCAATGCAAATTAATCTTAACTTCATTATAACTATAATGGCCCTATTTATGAATAAGAACATATTCAGATCAAGGGAAAATTTTGAATATATTATTTTCGGGGAGACAGTTCAATTAATAATATTACTTAGAGTTGAGAGTCATTGTTTTACATTCTATGAAAGTAAAACAATGATCATTGCTACCACCATTTATTAAGCACTTGAAAAGAATTATTTTAATTTACAAGATGAGAATATTGTTTTCCCCTTATTCCAAGTGTATAAATAAGAAATTGGAGATAGGAAGAGGCCTTATAATTTCCCCATAAGGTCAGAACTTGAGACTGTGGATTTAACTACTATTACAGAGACTGACAAAAAATGACTTTAGATACTTATGAGTTAGCCTTTTTTTCTGTATTGATGACCAATAGTTGGACTCCTGTAGCTATGGGGTTCTATTCCAATATTTAAAAAGGTAATAAATGAGGTAAGAAGATCCTTGAACTGGAAGTCTGGTTTCCTATATGTTGTTAAGACATTTTGTCTCCTAGGCCACAGACAGAACCATGTTTAGGCTATTGGAAAGGTAACCTCTGTCCATAGGAACTTAATTTGCCTGGGTTGATAGTAAAAAGTGACGTATGGTAAACTTCAAATGAATGATGTTCTGAATTGGTTCAGATGGTAGATTTCAAAGACTTTTTAGAGTTGCAAAGAGTCTCAGAAACCATTTGATGCAATTCATTATTTTGACAAAGAGGTGATATGTTCTAGATAGAAGTCACCTCTGGATTTCCCAAGGTAGACAGAGAGCATCAGCATTCCAGAGTCCCTGAACCTCATTGATATTCTCTTGCCATGTTGTTCTCAATGCAGGCAGCTTCCTATCTATCACACTCAACATTTTCCTCTCAAACTTGTACCATCATACCCATAGATTGCGAGGTAGGTATTCATGAGAACCTTGTTTTCAGAGAAAGTCTAGAATCTTTAGGTTCCTTGCTCAAGGTTAGATTTGTAGGATCATGAGCCCTGTCTAGCTGATTCTTAAATTATATTTCAACTAATTAACCATACTGGTTTTCTTTTTCAAATGCTCATGTAATAATTTTCTTCTTCTCCTCATATTACAGGCAAAAAAGAGTATGGTCAATGTTGGACTTTTCTCTAGGAGTGCTTTTGAGAAGCCTGGAGACCTCTGCGAAGATCTGTTCAAAGACGAAACAGATAAATTTTTGTTTTGCTTCACCCATTTAACTTCCTAAAGATCCATAATAAAATACTATCAACAGGTGTGGTGCCACCTTCATACACAAGAAGATATGACGAGACCTTGGGCTAGGCCTGTGGAGTTGGCCAGAATATCCTGCCATCACAAAACACCTGGGAAGTTAGGTAGAATTAAAATCAAACAGAAACAAACACCAAACTTCTCCCTCCCCCAAACCTACTCATTTCAGTAATTTAGAAATTGACTAAGGCATGAGGCAATCTGAGGAACACATGTGGTTGAAAGTCTGATGCTCTCTATGAGTCTGGCAGGCTCAACTGCTATAGAACCTTTTCCAGGATGGAACAAGTGACAAGGATCAGTGGTGTTGGTGCCCCAGCTTAAGGAAAAATAAGCAGATTTGAAGAGGTGGCCAAGTTTGGCAATGCTTTCAGTCAACACGAAGGATGTCAGATAAACATGGCTAGTCAGCTACCACTTGCAGTATCGCCATAGTATGTATACTCTTGGCCGAGGCAGCATTGTCTCTGATAGAAACTAGACAAAACCTCATGCAGTTGCATATTTACACTGAAGGGTAGAAGACTCTCTGGTTGAAGGTGTTTGAACTTAGCATTTGTTCAACCATTTCCTAGAAATGAAATTGAGAAGACCTCAAAGTGACTTCTAGGAAGCAAGACAAAAGACTGAGGGCATAAGCAGAAGGGTGAGAAGAGAGGGTAGAAGGACAGGGAGAGGGAGGGAAAATGGAATAGCAGAGGAAAGAAGGGAATGAGTGGAGCTATCAGTCTAGACATCTGAAGAGAGGCAGATTTCAGTTAGTCAAAGAAAACTATTAAGTAACAACACAAAGAAAAACAGTAGTAACAACATTTGAGGAAGGAGCAGAGACTCAGAGTAAAGACATCATACACTAACTTTTAGAAAGGTCTCATTTTCAACCAAAAGTTGTAAGACCCTCAGAGTTGGGAGAGTATGTACCATGCTCATGAGAAAATATATGTTAACACAGTCAATGGAGCCCGATCCAAAGCATTTAAAATACTTAGTAGACTAACATTTCAAAAGTAGCTCCCATATTCAAATAATTAAATGAAGTCACCGGTAAAACAATGAAATGAAAGCGCAACAATAAAGTGAGATGTAGTTTTCTGTAAGGAAATAGAAATTATGTTAAAAGAACAAAATGGAAGCTAGGGATCTAAAAAAATTATAGCAACTGAGACATTCAGAGGAATTCAATGGAGGAATCAGTGGAGGGATTGAAGCTATAGTAGGATCCGTGAAGGCAAATATACTAAGTGGTATCTAATAGGAGCCTCAGGAGAAAGGACAAAGAGATAAGATCAGAAAGAAAGCATTTTGTTAAATAATGAGAACATTTCTGTAAGTTGGTGAAAACCATTAATGTGCATTTCTTGACTGCTAAGTGAGTGTTAAGTAGATGGGTACAAAGAGAAGCACTCATAAACAGGTCATGGGCAAACTGACAAAAGCCAAAGCCAGACATCAATGCTGCACAACTATAAGAGAGTCTTACAATCTTTGAGTCACATCTGCGTATGAAGACATATTTATAATCTCTGTCTCTAGTGAGCAGAAGATTAGGTCTCATTTCCATGCAGACATGAGAGCTAAGTGGAATCTTAACCAGTATCTTATGATCATGTGCAGACAGTGTTACTCTGTGACTCTGAAAAACAGCACTAATAATGGAGAGAACAGGTAATAACCAACCCCACATAGTTGGCTATGTGTCGAATGGTTTCTCTCACTTAGTGAGTATATTTAGGATGGACTTTTTGGCTCTGAGCAAAGTGCTTCTATGCATAATAGTAGTGATTACCATCTTCTGCCGACCATGGCAGAATGTTCATACTTGGAGTGGGAAAAGACTAGGTGATTAACGGATTGACTTCTAACTCGCTCAACAAAGACTGAATCCTTATCCTAATTTCTCTATCCTCCAATCCCATGATTGTGCACTTTCTCTCCAGTGTACAGAACCAAGCTGACATTTTATGCAGGGATTATTAAGAGCAACTTTGAGAATTCAAAGTATCCCCATCCCTAATTACCGGGAACAAAAATTACCTGTTTTCATTGTGAATTTTGCAGCCCAGATAGCAATCTCTGGGAAAGGGCTAACTTATATATTGTCTCGTCCACCAATATCTCATCAGCAGCGAGTCTTGCTGTGTGTGAAATAGGTCATAAGCTGGGCAGACCGAGACAATGGGAGAATTTCCTGCTTTAATCTTCTTATTCTCCTTATCCTCAAAGGGTATTACCTTAGCAGGATTCAAAGAAGGCCTCCTGATGCTGGTAAAACTCTGGAAGGTAGAAAAAAAAGGAAGCAAGCTCAAAATCAAATTCCCAGCTAGCAGGAGAAAGTAGAGTCTAATTTCTATCAGTAGCATTATATTGCTCATGAATCACTTAAGGCCAAGGGGCTGGTTTTACTTAACTTGTACCTTTGAGTATTTCCACATAGTAGGTATTCAATGGTGAAACATTATTTGCAGAATATATGTTGTGGGATATTGTAATTGGGCCTGTGTTTAAAACTAACGAATTGGCTCCTGGGTAGTATTGGGTGGGGTGTCCAACTTTTAGGGAACCTATTTCCTTAGCTTCATTGGATGCTGGAGATTCTTCATTACCAAAGTCAGTCTAATCTCCTTTATCAGTCTCCACCAAGTATCCATTGTCAAATACACCCAGAACATTTCTTAGTGCATTAACATATATTGGTTCACCTTTTAAAACTCTTCTTCTTTTATGTGTATGAGTGTTTGCCTGTATGCACGTATGTATACCACTTGTGTGTCTTGTGTCCAAAGGGGCTAGTTTTATTTCCAACAACTGGAGTTACAGATGGTTGTTAACTTCTAAGTAGGTGCTGAGGAGCAAACCTGGGTTCTCTGCTAAAGTACTGAGTCATTTTGCTTTCCATTTTTTCCTTCTTAACAGTATTTCTAAATGTGCTGTGCAAATAGCAGCATTTAAGTACACATATTAATAACCCATTTCAATTTGCCAAACAAATTGAAAATCATTTCCTCAAGTACTTAATTATGTTCCTAATTCCTTATTAACCTAATCTCTAAGAGTTTTGTTTTTTTTGGCTTTCCTGTTTTCTTCTCTACAGTGTGCGTAACCTTTCCAGTCTCACTCACTTCTTATCTACAGGAAGATGAGGGGAAGGGCAGAGAAGATTTATTACCATCAAGTTTTTCTTTATATGAAATATGTTGGTAATGTCCATCTCCGGTCACAAGGTTTTCTGCTAGCATTAGAACTATAATATATTAAATCCTTGCTGGCCCTAACATACTGGATGTAAGTCTGTATTTTAAGCTCAGAAAATGTTTTGCATGGGGACTGGAGAGATGACTGTACAGTAAAGCATGATGACTGATCTTCTAGAGGACCTGGGTTCAGTTTCCAACATCCACATGGTTGCTCCTCATATCTGTAACTCTAATTTTAGGGCTGCTAGCCTGCACAGGCACCAGTCACTCATGTGGTTCACAGACACATAAACAAGTGAAATGCTCATATACATAAAATCAATAAATTAAAATGGTGATTTCTTTTAACAGTAATATTTGAAATGTCCAACTCTAATATACTGACTCTCAAACTTGGATATCCATTGTTGTAATTATCAGAGAGATTTGAAAACCATAGATATTGAATGTTACTCTCAGAATTCTGATTACATTGGTATGGGCAATTAACACAAATTCCTGGGTGATTTTAGTAATCAGGGAAGTTTAAGAAGTTCTATGTCTGACATGTGTTGCATGGCCATTGGTGTAACTGCAGATCTGTTGAAATAGAACGCATCATGTGCCTATGCCTTTTGCAAAACCAGGAGATCAGAAGGTAAATTTTAGTGTCTCCATTTTGCAAATGGAGAGAATCCAGGAGCGACAAGTTATTCAGAAGGGTTATTTGAAATAAAGACATTATTCTTCTATGCCTTCTCTATGCCTGCATCATGCCTTATGTTACAGTACAGCACAGTTGACCATTCCCTGAGATTAAGCTTCACTTCTGCCTTCTTAAACCTACTCACAAAATGTTATTTTCACCAAAACAAATTTATTTTCCTAAATTACAAAAACAGGTTAGTTTTGCCAAGCCCATTCACACTTTCTTTGAACTGTATTGGCATGTGAAACAAAGGTGGTGGCTGTAGGTGACTCTATCCAAGCCCACAAGCACTCAGGAGTCACTGAAGAGAGACCGACAATGAAGTAGAAAGAGGACTTGGGACTTCAATGTGTCTCTGTGATTCTTGTATGTGTGTAACACATCTTGTAGAGAAGTAAAGACAAGACCCTTAGTTTAACCTGTAGAAATGGTGTGTGTGTGTGTGTGTGTGTGTGTGTGTGTGTGTGTGTGTGTGTGTGTGCGTGCACATGTGTACATTTATGGGGATGTGGTATATGAGTCTAAGGTTGGGTGTGGCAGCTAATGCCCATAATCCTCATACTACAGAGGTTCAGGCAGGAGTGTTGTATCAGGCAAGCCTGAACTATTGTCCTAAGAAGCCACTTATGTATGTACATAAATATGATACATAAGGATATTGTATAATATTTAAGGAACGGATATAATTTTATAATTACTATGTTTATCCTGGTTAAGTTGAAACTGCCATCACATTGAATTAATTTTGATAATTCATGTTTTTTTTATCTTATGACACATTTGTCTTCCAACTCAGCTTTCTTTAATCAGTAATACCAAGTATATACCTATATCTTTCTGAATTATTTTAAAATGTTGTCTCATATTTTAAACGTGTTTAATTTCATAAAGTCATACTTAAAGTGTCTTTTTATGGCAAAATAACAAATTTTAAGTATTATTACTAGTACACATTAACTGATTTTGGACAGAGGTTGGGAAAAGAACTCGCTATGGTATTCACACTAATTTAATAGTTCTCAGTGACAGGTTCTAGTCTAGGCATTTCATATCCACGATCTAAGGCAGTTCTTGCCACAATCCTTTAGCAGAATTATCATTCTCATTTACAGTCAAAAATCACAGATACAAAATATACAACATCTTGATTGTCTCAGATTACCAAAGACTAGAGTCAAACCCACAGGATTTTCAATGCATCATACATTCTTATGCTATACACCTTACACTTGGAGATTAAGCACTGTTCTCATTTCTAGCCTGACTCTGGTGTTTAAAAAGGTAAATCATTCAAGTGCCATACTTTTTATGTGCGAACAAATCTCAAGTTCTCATTCAAATATGTGTGACTCCAGTAAATTGGAAGTATCCACAAGATTCCCTGGCTTTGACATTTCAGTTTTTAAATAAAATAGCATGTCCAATGGAACCAGTTGATCATTGACTTTCTACTTTTAAAGTGAAAGACTAGATGATATCTAAACAGAGTTGTCATTATGACAGGACTAGAAGAGACTTTTGTCTCAAGTATGTCCTGATCAGCACCTATCAAACTTCTTCCTCTTAAAAAGGAGCTGAGGAGTCTGATTAAATATTCCTTCTTCAAAATGCAATTAATCACAGTTATGATTGCAGGTAGTAGCAGAAGTCTACAGCAGAGAAGCAAGGCACAGCAGAAATTATTTCTCTTGCTAACTCAGAAAAGCACAGTGGTGCCTGGAAAGTGTGGGGACCGTTAGGATAAATTCTTAGGCTTTACTGAGACTTGGACCAGGAAAGTCTGCTGTACCATGCTACTTTCTGTGGACAGCCAGGGCAAATCTAACATGTAAAGTGTTGGAAAGACTCAATAAGTGTGTAAGAGATGCTTTGGTGTAGTTCCTTGTACTCAGTAATAATCTCCATGATGGCATCTTAGTTTGTTATTGAAAAATTATCTAGGACAAAGGGATATGCATATGAGGGTAATTTCTCTAACATTTTAAACATATTTTTTATTGATTTTTTGAAAACTCCCATAATGCACCCTGATCACATTCACTTTCCAGTCGTTCCAGGTTCACCACCATTTTTGTGACCTCCAAAACAAAAGAAAAAGAAAAAAATAAGAAAAAACAGAAAGAAAAAATGCAAGTTCAATTTGTGTTGTCCATACAGTCACTGGAGCATGGTCAAAATCTCAGTGGCCAACCCCTTATACAAAAACTAAGTCCTTCTCCACCCTCCAGAAGTCATCAACTATGAAGAGCTACACTTCAGCATCCTTATCACAATGTTTTGGGGGGGGGGGGACGGTGTTAAGTCCTCTCTACTAGGTGTTCTGAAATACATAGGTAATTGCTGTTAATCATATGTTATTATTTTTTGAAAAATAATTATATTTTATTATCTTTAAAGTAGTCGTCATATGACATTAATGAGCATTCTCTTCAATGGCTTCCTAGCTAAACTGTTTCTTTAGGTGGGGAGAGTCACAGAAGCCTTCTATGTCTCTCACCCTCAATGGTAAATCTATAGTCATCAATATCCCTTCCTTCAAAAGAAGCTTCATTCCTTGCCCATTATAGATCATGTTTCTGGCCACAGCATGGGCCACGGACATTGGCATACAAGTGGCAACACAGACCCTGGACATCCCTGTGGTCTTCGTTGGTAACATGGTTTCCCTAGCATTTCAGTCCAGACTAAAGTCTGTATCAATGCTGCCCATTTCTTCCCTGCTGTTTAAAAAGGTAGTGCTGTGGGGGCAGCTCAAGAGAGGGTACAGGGATTCTAGGATGCTGTCTACAGCTTAGCATGCAGCCTGCCCTCCGGACCAGGTGTTCTAGGCACTAGATCTTTTGCAGGTATTTAGCAAATCAAAACCGACAGCAGGAGACTGTGGGTCTGACATATGATAAACACCCTCTGCAATTTAGCACTTTAACACAGGGAATGAGCTAGCGAGATGAGTTAATTGCCAAGTTATCAACTCCACACTCTGGAAACCAGCTGAGAATTATCTAAGAAATCTTGGGATTCTGAGGTACAGGGAAGAATTTATGTAGGGAGAAAAAGTCAGTGGAGGAGGTCAGTGAGGGAAATTCTTGGCAATATTTCAAGCTATATGAACCAAATTAGATCAGCCAAAAGTAGACGAAACCACCCAAAAATTTGGAATGAGAAAGAGCCCAAGAGGGAAATGTACATTAAGACTAGGCTGAGTCTAAAGCAAAGGATGAAGACCACAGGGTTCATCAGTGAGAGAACCGTGACTGAAATTTTGATGCATTCAGTCTGAATTCTGTGTCCAGGTCCTTGCAATCATCTGACCCTGTTGTCTGTGCGTCTCTCCTTTTAAAATGGTCCTCATGGAATTCATAATAGGCAGGATCATGTCGATCATAGCATACTTGTTTAGAACAAGCATTAGTTCTATTGACTCAGACAAATCATTTAATCTTTCTGTACCTTGGGTATCTTATCTATAAAGTAGCTAATAATCAGTGTCCATTCCAAATGTTCATCATGATGATTAGAGAACATAATCCATGCAAGAAGTAGGCTATATTCTGAAGCATCAATGAATATCATAAGATGTTGCTATTATTATTATAGGTGCTGGGTGATGATTTTGACTTGCTAGTGGAGGTCATGGCAACATGATTTAAGTAACATATTGTGGGAATGAAGCAAGAGAGGGGGAAAGAGCCTTGGACCAGTGCTACAGAATGTGGCTGAGGTTTCAGCAGTGAATTAATTACTGGGCTAAAACAGACAGTACACTTGAAGTATTTGAGCCTGATTTTATTTGTGAAAGGCAAAATGATGTTTATCACAGATTATTGTGAAGATTATATCAGACAAGGAGTGTAAAGTGAAGTGTTCTGTAAAGCTTTTGTTAGCAGGTGGACAGCTCTACATCACACACACATAACACACACACACACACACACACACACACACACACACACACACACACATATCATAATAGACTTTATATTCGGAGCCTTATTCCATAGCAAATTTGAGCAGAATGTATAGATATTTCCCGTAAATGTCCTGTTTGCAAACAGGGACACCTTCGCTCATAATGAATATTTCCAACACCATCCAGTCTTTGTTACAAATGAACCAGCATGAATACATCATCATTGTCAAAGCCTATGTGTACACTAAGATTCACTCAGCATTGTACATTCTGGATGCTGAACAATGTATAGCAATATATCTAACATATAGTGCCAGATAGAACTATTTCATTGCCATAAAATTCCCTATTATTGGTCTATCCATTCTTTAACCACAAACCTTGCTGCCCTGTGATTGTTTCCTGCCCCTCTGGTTTTGCCTTTTCCAGAGTGCCATATAACCATTTAAAATAAAGACTTTTTTTTTTATTTAACTGCTATGACTAAGCAATGCACATAAGTTTTCTCTGTTTAAACTCAACATGTTTTTCCATTTGATCCAACAAACCCAGGGTCCTTGACATTTGTCTAAAGAATTTGAAAACATATGTCCATAAGTATTTATAGTAGCTTCATTATAATCACCAAAAGTTAGAGTATTGGGAAGTCTATCAGTAGATAAAAGGATGTACCACAGTGTATGTGACCAATAAAACTTACCCAGTGCTAAGAAGAATTATTCTGTCAAAACACAGAAAAGTCATGGATGTAATTTTTTATCTCTTTTTAAGCTAAAACTTTCCCTATCTCCTATACTTTCATTTATTTCTTTGTTCCATTACCAAGTCCTCTGCGTTCTACCTTCAAAATACATTTCAAGTCCCATTAGCTACCCACATCTACCACCACCATCTAATCCAAGCCATTGTCATTTTTCACATGGGCACATTTAATAGCTACCTAATCCATCTCCTCGTGTTCATGTTTTCCTAAACCATTCATTACACAGCAAATCACTACTTCTGAACTTAAAATTCGTCAGCTCTCTAACCTTGTCCTGAATCCCTGATTAACCTCACTTATCAGCATACCTCTTCTTGCCCAAGTTTCCATGTTCTCAAATGTTTGATAAGAAAAACAGTCTATTTCTCACCGTTGATTATTTTGTACCGTGTTTCTTTTGTCTGAAATTTGTGCTATAATAATTACTCTCTATTTTTGGGTTTCACATTGATTATGACTTCAGAAAATATTTACCTGATCTTACAATTGAGATCATAATTTTTCTCCGTCTTTAACCTCATAGTTATCATTCATAGCATTTGGCATTTTATATCATGTTCTCAGATTAGTGAGGTGGTTCAGCAGGTAAAGGGATTTGATGTGTAAGCCTGGTGACCTGAGTTTAATACGGAGAACCCTTGTCAAGGTGAAAGGAGAGAACCAAATCTACAAAGATGTCCTTTGACCTCCACCACAAGTACACCGTGGCATGAGTGGTAATGTATGCCCTTGACATACATTACACATGCACACAATAAAGACATTAAAAATACATATAATCACTAAAAATATTGTCATTCCACCATTTGGTTAAAGGTTTTATAGCACAATGCCTGTGTTTATTAAATAAATAATTACATAATTTTAAGGACTTTTTTTCAAGATGGAGGACCTAGCAAGGTATTGAAGAATATTGTGATAAAAAGTTCCAGTCTTAAATTTTGTGGTGATTTGAATGAGAATGGCCCTCACAGGCTCCTGTGTTTGATTTGTAGTCAGCAGAACTGTTTGGAAAGGATTAGGAGGCATGGCCTTCTTGGAGGAGTCGTGTCACTGGGAACAGTCTTTGGGGTTTTAAAAGCCCACATCATTCCCACTTAGCTTGCTCTCTCTCTTTACCTCATGTTTGTGGATCGGATGTAAGTTCTCAATACCATGCCTATCTGCACACTGCCATGCTCCCTGCTATGATGGACATGGACTCTACTAATCTCTAGAACTGTGAACTCCAAATTAACTTCTTTGTTTTATAAGTTGCCTTGGTCATAGTGTCTCTTTACTGCATAAGAAAGGTAAATAAGACAGACTTACTGCAAAATTCTATTTCCAAATACAGCAAAATAAGAAAGCATAGCTCTGTGAGACATGCAACTGTAATTGAAATAATATTTAGACTTTTTCAATCAAGATACTGGAAGAGCACGAGAGCTACTAAGAGATAGATGGGCTAACATTCTTTAGGAAAGAGCCATTCAAAATGGAAATGAGATAAATGTCTTACTCTTTATAAAGTGGAACTTTTCAAGTCAGAATCAAGGCTACTGGTCATCTGTGATATTGCTAGATGGACACTTCTCGGGGAAAAGTAATATTAATGGAACATCTGATATATTCATGCTGCCAGGGCATTCTAAAATATAGAAGATTTTCTCATGCAACATTGATTTGTCCAGCAGGGTACTTGTAACAGGCTACAGTAACATGGAAGGTTCAGGAACTGGAAGATAAAACAAACAAACAAACACACAATTTTATACAGTCTTGGAGAATATTCCCATTCCTGGGAAGTACAGTCATGTGTAGCAAGTGACAGTTTAATCAATGTGAATGGGATATTTGATGGTGGTCTTGGTGACCATTTTAGATTGTATAAATTACATTCTATGTTTGTATGTGATGAAATTATATAATGATACATTTTCTATAATATATTCCTATCATTAAGCAACACGCTTACTTAAAAAGATAGCATAACAAGTTTTACCCTTGAGACATTGAAACCAGAAACTGCATCAGACTAAAGTTATAGTCAGCCCAGTAGTGACCACCTGGAAAGAAGAAAGATGGCACACAAATTGAATGAGCTTTAATATAAACTTAGTCTCTATGACTGCTTTCAAATGGTATGCAATAAAAATTACTAGACACACAAAGTGCCAAGAAAATGTACCATATAGTCAAGGGAAGCAGCGGCCATGCAGATAACGTCATGCATTGAAGTAAAAGAAGGGTGTTGGCCCAGTTGCTAGCATTTCAGTTTGTAAAGTAGAGCATAAGCAATACAGAAGACAGAGCAAAACTTTCAACCGGGATTTAAAAAGAGACAGTTGTATAAAATTTTAGAACAGTCCCAGCATAGGACATTAAACAAAAGTTACATAATATCATCATTTCTGAGTTTGCTTCTGCCCTGCAAGGTAGCAGCAAGTCAGTCTCTGGAGCTGAAATGTTGTTTAGATGTAGCTGTTAAAAATGTATGACACGGGTTCATGTAGTGTATTTCAAGAAACACAATGGCAAATGGAGGTTAAAGTGGGTCTGCTAAACATGTAATAGAAAGCATGCGTTGTCATGGCAAACAATGCCTGGGAGTAAGCAGAACCAGTTTCTCTTTATTCTAACTCTTACATGAATGTATGTAAGAGTTGTTCTCTCATTTGGCAAAGAGCACCAGTGAGCTATGAAAAATTGATTTCTCCCTGACAGGACATTTGACGAACATGGTGTGAATCTGTGTAGGCAAGGAGGAAAAATAATGGCTTTGGTTCTGTTCTAGTCCCAAGTAAAGGGGGTCAGGTAGGAATAAACCACAGACAACTTGCCTGATGCTGCCTTTCAAAGTTGGCTACCTTCCTGAATCAGGGCAAAGCCAGCCATGCAAGTAAAAAGCTGCCCTTGAATGGGTACCTACAGCATCAAACACACACACACACACACACACACACACACACACACACACACACACACACGTCACTTCCCCAACACCACACATACACACCTGGATACCATGAACTGCTCATACCATATAATCACTCTTTCTCACACATACACAATGTAAACACATTCATAACACATATACCACATAGAATGCTTACTCTCCTATCGATTCTCATAAAGATTATATGTCTTGCCCAAATGGGTGAAATTGCATGCAAATCCAAGTTTGTGGAATTGAAACCCCCTATTTCTAATGAAGAAGGTCTGTCACACCCCAGTGGTTGATGGGAAAAGTAAAGAGCCATGCCTCTTTTGCCTAAAAAAATTAATCAGACAATAGATCATTGCTGAGTGTGTACTCTGAGGTCCACTGTGCATTGCCATTAAGTGTACCTAGAACTGGTAGTCTGTGCTCATGGCCACTCTAGGGGCAGCTCCACCCATCCCCCATTTTTATTATCCATCCCTTGTTTGTCTTCCTACTATTCTTAGCTTTATTTCCTCCCTCAAATGTAGTCACCCTCAAACCCAAGTGTCTACCTCTAGGATTTCTTCTAGTTACTCTGCTACCATACTTGGGTTTTCTGAGGCATAGCTTGAAAATGTGTCACATTTTTGCTAAATAATGACAGACAAATGACTTTCCTGGATTTCATTTAGAGGACCCTAGTGAATTACAACCCACTTGTTTTACCTGCTCTTCCACTTCCTTACTTTCATGCCTATTGGTGTTCAGCCACACTGAATCCTCTACTTCATGCTTTGCAATTGTTCTCAAACTGCTCACTCACCTGCTGCCCTCTCATGTAATTCATGTCCAGATATCAAAATTCTTCCACATTCCTAGAAGCCAATAGAAACATTAACTCAATCATAAAATCCTCTCAGGCACCCTGGAACCCCATTCTCTCAGAGGATCATCCATTTCTATTGTCACAACTATTTGAAGGTAATAAACAGACACTCTCCGTGACTGCTGTTTAACCAATGATCTTCAAAAACATTTAAGTTGTATAAATAACTCTATGATACATGTTCTTTACATGTCTGTTATTTATCAAATATTCCTATTGTGAAATGCTTTGGGGGAAACAAATGGGAAATGGCAATCATGAACAAGGGTCAAAATTTGAGAGTTCTAATGTTTGCTTTTCCAGTAATTTTCTTTGCACATTGTGGGTGTGCGTGCATGTGCGTACGTGCGCACGTGTGTGTATGAGTGTGTAAGTAAGTATATGTGTGTGAGTGTATGTGGGAGCGCATGTGTATGAGTGTGAGTGTATGTATGCGTGAGTGTGTGGAAGTCACTCTGTATGAATGCACGTTTGTGTGAATGTATGTGTGGATTCCTGTGTATATGTGAGTGTAAGTGTATGCCTGTGTGTCTGTGAGTGTATATATGAGCAGGTATGTGTGAATGTATGAATGAATTTTAGTGTGTGTGTGTGTATAAGTATGTATGAGTGTGTATGAAAGTATATGTATAAGAATGTGTGTGTGTGAGTGCATGTGTTGTGTTAAGTGTATGTGTATAGTTATGTGTTAGTATATGAGTGTGAGTGTATATGTGCATGGGTGAGTATATGAGTGTGTGTGAGTATATTGTGTGAGTATATTGTATGAGTATGTTGAGTGTAAGAGTTTATATGTATGAATGTATGTGTGTGAATATATATGTATGGGTGTGTTGTGTGATTTATGAGCATGGGTGTGTGTGTATTTGTGTAAGTATGTATGTATGTATGTGTGTGTGTATGTAGGTATGTGTGTATGTATGTATGTATATATGTAAGTATATATTTATGTATGTAAGTATGTATGTATGTATGTGTGTGTATGTATGTATGTAAGTATGTGTGTATATGTGTAGGTATATATTTATGTATATAAGTATGTATGTGTGTGTAAGTATGTATGTATGTATGTATGTATGTATATATGTATGTAAGTATATGTGTGTGAGTGTTTGTTAATTTTGCATGTTTCTTTTGAGATGAAGCTTCACTTTGTAGCATTGTCTGGCCTTGAGAAGGCCATCCTCCTGCCTCAGTCTCTCAAGTGTTGGGATGATGGGTATGCACCACTATACCTGGCTCCCATTATGTTTTTTCTGGTTAAGTCCCCAAACCAAGTGATCTAATTTCTTTTTCATTTTTCTGTTTGTTATATAGATCATCTATGGAGCCCTTTATACTATAGTGTGCTATTAGTATAAGTGAAATTTCAGAAATAAAGAGTTTATCACTTGAAAAGCACCAATTCTGCCTAAAATGCCCCAGGAGAGAGTTTTCCAAATAGCTCATATAATATTTTTCAAATTCTTAAAGTACTTCACTGAGCTTCGTCTTGAAAAAAAATCAATAACTAGTTTTTTTCATCACTTTCTAGCTGAGTACTCATGTCTCACAGAGGCAGTGGGATCTGTCTAAGATTTCTCAGTGGCTTCATATCCAATCCATAAAGGTAACACAGGTGGAAGATGCTGGTCATGTCAGGTTAGTGGTTCATTTTTGGTGTCACTTGTAGCATGTGAAGCCAGAGAAATAATATGTGTAATTGTCAGAGAAAGAAATCTGAATTTCTTTGTTGAACTTATGTTATTTCAAATCCGTGACAGAGTACCTGATGAGGCTTCAGAAATATTTATGTGTTGTCAACCTTGTCTAAAATCAGTCTAGTTGAAAGCAAGAAACATTGCCTTTATTTAGGTCTAATTGAGAGTTTTATCTCAGAAAACAGGTTCAAGAATCTTTAAAGGCTATGCTGAGGATTTTGCAAAAATGTTGCATCAAGTGTATAGCTCCAACCATTCTGGGTGCAAGGAATTCTAATATTTGTTAGATAGGAATGATTACTGGAGCTAGAAAGGTTGGTGTTAGTAACAATGCTGCACAGGTCATCTCCCAAGGGGAGCTGGCATTGTCTGCAGGCCGGAGCACAGGGTTCTCTGTGGATGACTGAAAGCTGAGTAACAATGGCCCCCCACTGCTTCCACTCTTCTAGGGACACATTAATTTTAGTACAGGAGTTATTCTTAAATAAAAAACTTTATATAATTTCTCAGACCTTTCATAAATTGACCAAGGCATTAGTTTTAGATCCAACTTACCTTTTCAAAGAGTCATCTTAGGCTAAATTAATTTTTTTCTTCAACACATTCTCATATTCAGCAACTTCTTTGACAAACACAGCTCCTTTTTCTTATAGGCATGACTGTTTTGCATCTTAATTTTAGGTTAGGTTATCATGCTAATCAGCTTTTCATCCTTTGGACAAATATCCACAAAAATAACTTTAAAAAGGAGGAGTTGATGGCTCTTGATGGGGGTAGGGAGGGGAAGGGCTCAGTTTTCTTTAAGAGCCTGACCACAAGGAGTTTGACCATGCTCACTCAAGTAAGTATATGGGCAACACGAATTGGACTTTCTTTCCTTTCATCCTTCCTTCCTTTCTTCCTTCCTTCCTTCATTCTTTCCCTTCTTGTTCTTTTTTTTTGTTTTATTTATTCTTCTTCTCCTTCTCCTTCTCCCTCCACCCCCTCCTCCTTCTCCTCCTCCTCCTGGGAGCAGGAGAAGTCACAAGGGTAGGCAGACCCGGGAGGACTGGGAAATGTGTGCAGTTATGTGTATGATGGAAAATTCTTTTTTTTCTTTATTTTATATTATTTTTTATCAGATATTTTCTTTATCTACATTTCAAATGTTTCCCCCTTTCTAGGTCTCCCCTTCAGAAACCCCCTATCCCATTCCCCCTCCCCCTGCCTCTATGAGGTGCCCCCTACCCACTCGAATCTTCTCGACCTGGCATTTCCCTATACTGGAGCATTGAACACCCACAGGCCCAAGGGCCTCTCTTTCCACTGATGCCAACAAGGCCCTCCTCTGCCACATATCCAGCTGGAGGGGAAATTCTTAAATAATCAATAAAAGTATTATTTTTGGAAAATAGAGGAAGTATTTATTTTTACCTATAATTTCAGAACTCTTCAGGCCATGGTTATAGGTTCCCAAATTTTTCAAGCAAAGAAGCCAGTAAATGCTATCTCACACCTGCACTGTAACCAGGTATGGGCATTCTGATACACCCATAGGGCCATTTATGCCATTGACTATAAGCAGCCACAGCAAAATAACACAGCACACAGAAACATTTACAGATATGTATTAGGATATATATTTTGTTTTTCTCTTTTCTTTTTGTCAGGGCTAGGAAATAAGAACATGGTGTGAAGCCAGCACCCTTGTGACTTACTAGATAACAAGATTCTTCACTAAAAGAAAGCAGAATCCCTTGAGAGAAATCACTGGTTTTAGAATTGAGGCAGAAAATGCAGAAGTTGGGCCTAGACTAATTATTACTTATGGTGTGGATATTTGCTTAGGTAGTGTCCCTCTACTCTCCAAGTAAAGAGGCTTCAGTCAAAGAGGCACAGGGAGCAATGGGAAATTCTCTTAATGGTTAAAGCTGGAACAATTTACACAATACTAATTAACTAAATATTAAAATAAAGCTCAAACTACAACAATAACTATCTCCTTGTTGGCATAAATTAATAAATAGATGATAGATAGATAGATAGATAGATAGATAGATAGATAGATAGATAGAGAAGAGGAATAATAATTTATTTAGGTGCTCTACCTAAAACGAGAAGCATAGCTGTCTACCCTAGACAAGTGAGCTGAGAAGAGTCTTTTTCTTTCAGTGAGCATTCTGAGAGAGAATAGAATTAACTTTATGTTGGAGAAGCTTCATGATACTGCCCCAGGCTAAGATCAACAGCAGAAGTGGTAAATTAAGTTGATTGAAATGTATGTCCAGTATGATGATGAGAAAGCAATAACTATTCCCTTCTGTGTTCTTCACCCACAAAACTTTAACCTCACTCTGATTTTGAGGAAAACTTAAGAGTTGGAGTAAGGTGTGGTGATAGGATATCTGCCTAATATGTGAACAGTACTGGGTCCAGTCTATAGCAGCACACACACACACACACACACACACACACACACACACACACACACACACACACACACCAAGAAAAAGGAAAGGACCAATACTCTCCACAATTGTCAAGTCAATTAAAAACAAGGGAAATGTCATAGTTAAACTAGGCCTGATGGTATATGTCTTTAACTCCAGCATTCAGGAGGCAGAAGCAAGCAGATGGATCTCTGCAATTTCAAGGCCCATTTGTTCTACATAGCAAGTTCTAGGACAACCAGGAACACAGTGAGATCCTTTCTGAATTTAAGAAGCATAAGAAGACAAGATGACCAAACACAGTGAAGGTCTTTGTTGAAATCTTAGGACAAGAGAACATAAGTGGGAAATGTGAGGTATAGAGTTAATAATAAACATTAATTGATATAATATATTCACAATTGGGGAATCTGAGGATGAAATATACTGACACCCTTGAAATGTCTTTCCAATTTTTCCCTTAAATCTGAAGATCTTTAATATATTTCATGTTTAGTTTTTAATTAAAATTCCTTTTTATTTGATTTCATGAATTCTCTAAGGATTTCTTTAAACATATTTTGATCATATTCATATTTCTTTATACTCTTCCTAGAATCATTCCCTCTTTCTTACCTACCCAATTATGTATCCTTTCTTCATTTAAATGCTCCAAGACTAAATTGTGCTGCCTAAATAGGCCTAGCTATTAAGTCTTCCACTGGAAAGGGCCACCATTTTAGAGAAAAATATCTCTTGCTTTCTCAGCAGCTGACAATTGACAATAACTCTGACACCAGAGGTAGAGTCCTGTGCTCAGCTCCATTCTCCATGATGGGATTTGGTCTGACCTAGGTTCTGCATGCTGACATAACTGTTGTAAGTTCATCCACGCAGCTGCCCTGCTGTATCCAGAAGAGTTTCCTTGTAGTCATTCACCATCTTCAGCTCTTCCTCCTCTTCCTCTTCAGCAATGATCCCTGAGCCTTTGGAGGGGGTGACACAGTGTATTTGTTCTTGTTAGGACTGAGAATTCTGTAATTTCTTATTCTTAGCATTTTGGACAGTTGTGAGCCACCATCTCCTTCACAAAGAAGCTTCTAAGATGAAGGTTGAGTGATACATTGATCTATAGGTATCATACTAGCCACTTAGAAGTTGCTTTAATACAAATTTTAATTTATATATATGTGTGTGTGTGTGTGTGTGTGTGTGTGTGTGTGTGTGTGTGTGTGTGTGTATGGGCTGTGAATGCCATGCCGCTTGTGTGGACAAGTTACAGTATCTGTTCCTTTTCTTCCACCATGTTGATTCCAGGGATCTAACTCATGTCATTATTCTTGGTGGCAAACACCTTTACAAACTGAGCCATCTCACTGGATTATAAAGATTATTTTTTAAAAAATGAAAGATATGTTTTTAATTAAAGTGAGATCTGGTTCCTTGATGTTCCTATTCTAGAAACATCTGTTGGCATGTTTGCTTTTAAATGTTCAGATGTTCACTTGGCACCAAGGAAATACTTTCATCCTAACATTTAATCCCAAATATAACAACTGTGTCTATTGGACGGGGCTGATTTTGATAAACAAATTTGCAGTTCATAGTTTAATTGCCTCCTGTTGTCTGTACCTGGACCTTCTATTCCCCCATGACTGCACAGACACAGTCAGGGCAACTCTCCAGCAGGTGGGGGCTTTCAGTTTTCTTTGGAAGGGAAATAACAAAGAAGGTGGTGTGCTAAAGCTCACAATGTCTGCTAAAATTATATTCCACTCATAATACTATAGTGATTTGTTTCAAAGTGTTAAGATTCTCACTGAAGAATAGAAGGAACCATGCCTGGGTATAGTGAGCCATTTTGTCAGTTTGAGGACTTAGCTCTTTGAGCTGCTGTGTCAGAATAATATGACTTATTTCTTATGTATTTACCTCTTTACTTATTTCTTATAATTGTAGAGGCTTCAAATTATTAGCAGATTCCATCTTTGGTTCTAAGATAGTGGACCATGACTGAGCCTGTTGAAGAGGGGAAAGGCTGAATCTTCAAGCTCCCAAAGAGCAGCAGAGAGAGAAGCTCCTTCATTGAGCCCCTTGTATAGTGGTCTGAGTCCTTCCTGATAGAAGCCCTGCCTTCCCAGTGCCCTACCATCCAAAGCTGCTGGCAGGGGCTCAGGCTTTGGTGGTCCATTGACTTCCTCAGTATATCAGCTCTCTCCTATACACTCATTGCAATTTCAGAATTTCTATTTCTGGAGTAGTTAAATTCATCTGAATTTATTGAGTTAAGAGTTTGAATATGTGCCTCTTATATAAGATAGAAAAGCATAAATCCTACACATGCAGATTTTTATATTTGTAAAACTCATTTCTTTCCTGTTTCTATCATTTACCCTGTAAATGACATTTTCTAGTATATTCAAATATATTATAGAAAGAAGGAAACCTAGAGCTTCAATATAAATGCACTTTGACTATAGACGCATTTTGGGAGAACTTTTTGCATATTATCAAATGTTATTTGTGCAAAATTAGTAATAATTAAATTCTATCAACAAATCAGTGTATTAAAATGTACATTTAAGTGGATAAATTACATGTATTAAAATATCTAAATATTTATGTAGCTTGCCAGAATTACATAAGTGACTTAAGATTAATGTTTTCTTTCACAAAATTTGAGTAGCAACAAGTAATCTTTTAGACTGTTACATTTCAGTTTAAATATGAGATGGAGTAACAAAAATGATGCAAGAATTACAATAAATAAATCCATAATTTTCTCTCTTCCTGGAATGCCTCTTTTCACTTTCACACCTAAAAATCCTTCAAGTTGTGACTATTGATTATCTAATTTTTTTGAAAACCTTAAAATTGCCTGGTGATGTGCAATGTATTCCTCCTCAGGAGCTCTGTTACTGTCTTAGATAAACTGATTACAAACAGGCAAAACATTCTTACATCTAGTTATGCTCCAGGGAAGAGAATGCAGAGAAAGCTGATTCAAATATTTCTGTCTTCACAGAGATACACAGAGAACAATGCAATGAATAATGTCTAATTAAAAACTGCTAGGTGAGAGTCACTACTGTTAATGAGTAATTTTATTTCTACCTGTTGAGTTTATGGCTATGTATGGGACATTAGAGCAAGGTTAAATGGCCTACACTTTCCCTGGTGAGTGACTCACAGGAAAGGCTACAGACCATTGTTCCAGCATTTTTTTCAGGCCATCTAGTAAGTTCCTAGGAGAGTTATATTTTATAACTTATAGCACACAATAAGGTTCTATCTATACTGAATAGATCACCTCAAACAGCAGACTTGGTGCTAGACTGCTCAGTGGGAAAGCAGGAGAACACATTTAGCTGGACATAGCTACTGTATGGTTTCTTTTTCTGCCACCCTTATCCACTCCTATTCTACCCTCCCATCTCCTCAACACTTGGTAGGAGAAAAAGAAGGCTATCGGGGAAGGTGAGCATCAGCATCATTATACTTCTTCCTGCTAATTAGGGGCATAGAGTTCCTTGGGGTAAGTTTGAACTTTGCTGTCACAATATCCAATTTCCTCTTCTCATCTCTTTCTTTGCACATGAACACTTGACAAACCTCAACAACAGCAACCAGTAACTACCAGCAGCAGCAGGAGGAAGAGGAGGAAGAAGAAGAAGAAGAGGAAGAGAAAGAGAAGGAGGAGGAGAAAGAGGAGAAGGAGGAGGAGGAAGAAGAGGAGGAAGAGGAGCCACAGCTCTCTCAGGGCCCCTAGCCTTTATATATCCTTTCAAGAGTCCCCCAAATTCCACCAAATATCATATACTTGCAGAAACTATCTTTAGCTGGCAGAACCATATCCCTGGTAAAGCATGAGACAAATCATAGTCAGCAGCTGTGGAAAATCTAAAGCAGCCCCAAATTCCACAGCTAGGATTAAAACAAAAACACACTCCTTTACCCCCCCCCCCCGAGTGTGTGTTTTAAAGAAACTATAAATCTCATTATACGCATGTATACCCAAGATACTATAAAATATAGGTTATTTTCCCTTTTCACCATCTTGAAAGGATTGGTATCACACACACACACACACACACACACACACACACACACACACACACACACACACAGGGACAAGAGGTCTCCTTCTCACACAGGTCAATTTTACATTTTCCTCCTTAGAGTTCATGTCAGCTTGAGAAACAAAATGTTATATGTGTGAGGAAGGGATATTTTTGGTTTCCCATGGTGGTGTTTGTGACACCAACAATCACTGTGATATTACTTACCATCACAGAGCACCTCAGCTATTCTACTAGCTGCTACAAGATAAGCAGAGACTGTTGTTCCTGACAACTTCATCTGTGACTTCAGACCTTACTTTTTGTCTTATCTCCACTCCCTGCACCAATAACAAATACAAAACCAGCTCACCTTCTACCTATCAGCTCAATTTCCTGTAATACATGCAAATATCTTATTTACAAATAAGGAGTGATACACAATTTCCCATGTAACAACAAGAACCTCAAATTTCTAGCTACATAAATGTTTGTTTTCTTCTGTTATCTCAAATTAGGATGATGTCACTGGCAGCAGGAAACAAATTATTGAGCAAAATAGGGTCTTTGAAACACAGGCACAAGTCCAGTGAAACTATATAAGAGAACGAGAAAAATAAGGGAAAATTTCAATCATAAATGCTTTTGACAAAACATGACATGGATGTTGATGTATCATAAGCTTTACAGTGCAAACGTTGTTAGCAATGCCAGTTACAGAAAGAAGTCCATTTTGTGTTGGCCAGTTATTCCTGGGCAGGAGGCCTGCCCTGGAATTTGGTAAATATAGCCAATGACATGCCATCAGAGAAAACTGATGTTCCCATTTCCAGCGGGTATTAAGTGCAAATAGGTCCTTGGCTATAGGGGTGGGAACTTTGTGCTCACCTCCCCCTCTCAGTTCTGAGAGTCTGTCTGGTTTGACTCTGTGCAGGACTTGTTTGCGATGCCACAGTTTCTGACACTTCATATGTGTATCCGTCCTATTATATCTGGATAGTGTTGATGCATTGGAGTCTTCTATCACCACTGGATCTTAACAAACTTTCCTTCTCTTCCACATTGATTCCTGAGGCTTGAAGAGAGGGGCTTGCTAAAGACATCTCATTTAAGGATGACTGTTCCAAAGTTTCTTACTCTCCAAGTTGTGGGAGGCATAGATACTGATCAAAATATATTGTGTGAAAACTTTAAAAAAAAATTAGAGGGAGCTGGAGAAATGGATCAGCAGTTAAGAGCATTGACAGCTTTTCCAGAAGCCCTGAGTACAATTCTCAGCAATCACATGGTGGCTCACAAACATCAGTAATGGGGTATAATGCTCTCTTCTGGTATGTCTGAAGAGAGCTACAATGTACTCCTATACATACATAAATAAATAAATCTTTTAAAAAACATTAGAGATTGGTTTATGCCTGTGGTCTGTGCAACGCAGCTCATACCCAAATAGCGCAGGGGAAGAGCTACCCACCCAGGAGTGTGGACAAGCCTGTGATCGGGGGAAAGGCCAGTACCTCTGCTCAGAGGGACCTGCCCAGAACGTCCAGGACACATGGATCTACAGGCAGCCTGGGGCAGCAGCCTTCCGGTTTCCTTCTGCAGCTAAGGACAGCAGTCTGGGCCACAGAGCTCCATAACCAAATAGAGCAGGGAGAAGGCTAGCATTCAGGGAATGTGGGTAAGCCTGTGAGTGGAGATAAGAGGGGCACCACTGCTCAGCGGGACCCACCCAGAATCTGCAGGACAACTGGGACAGAGAAACAGCCTGGGACAGGAACCTTCTGGTTTACACCTGTGGTCAGTTTCACATGGCTCCACACCCAAATAGCGCAGGGAAAGAGCTACCCTCCCAGGAGTGTGGACAAGCCTATGATCAGGGATAAGGCCAGCACCTCTGCTCAGAGAGACCTGCCCAGAACCTTCAGGACACAGGGACTGAGGAGTGACCTTCTAGTTTCCTTCTGAGGCCAGGGAGCTGATCCCCTGACACAGGGCTCCATACCTGAGTATGGAGACCAGGAGAGAGCTGGTCTCCCAGGAATGCCAACACAACTTTGAACACAGAAAGACAACCACTTCTGTTCCAATTCCTCAATCAAGAGGGACCCTCGCAGAGCCATCAGGACACAGGAACCAAGGAACAGCTGAGGACAGGATCCTTCTGGATTCTGTCTGCACCCCAGAGCTGACCCTGTACCACAGCTCTCCAAACACAAATTCATCTCAGAGAGAGCTGGTCTCCAAGGAGTACTGATGAAAAGGCTTGCAGGAGGGACAAGCCACAGTCAGAGAGAGCAAGACCAGCTAACACCAGAGATAACCAGATGGTGAAAGGCAAGGGCAAGAATATAAGGAACAGAAACCAAGGCAACTTGGCATCATCAGAACCCAGTTCTTCTACCACAGTGAACCCTGGATTCCCCAATACACCAGAAAAGGAAGACTCAGATTTAAAATCACTTCTCATGATGATGCTAGAAGACTTTAAGAAGTAAATAAACAACTCCCTTAAAGAAATACAAGGGAACACATGTAAACAGCTAGTAGCCCTTAATGAGGAAATACAGGAAAACACAATCAAACAGGCAAAGGAAATGAACAAAACCATCCAGGATCTAAAAATGGAAATAGAAACAATAAAGAAATCACAAAGGGAGACAATCCTGGAGATAGAAACCCTAGGAAAGAGATCAGGAGTCATAGATGAAAGCATCACCAACAGAATACAAGAGATAGAAGAGAGAATCTCAGGTGCAGAAGATACCATAGAAAACATTGACACAACAGTCAAAGAAAATGCAAAATGCAAAAAGCTCCTAACCCAAAACATCCATGAAATCCAGGACACAATGAGAATACCAAACCAAAGGATAATAGGTATAGAAAAGAGTGAAGATTCCCAACTTAAAGGGCCAGTAAATATCTTCAACAAAATTATAGAAGAAAACTTCCCTAACCTAAAGAGATGAACATAAACATTCAAGAAGCCTACAGAACTCCAAATAGATTGGACCAGAAAAGAAATTCCTCCTGTACCATAATAGTCAAAACACCAAATGCACAAAACAAGGAAAGAATGTTAAAAGCAGTAAGGGAAAATGGTCAAGTAACATATAAAGTCAGACCTATCACAATTACACCAGATTTCTCACCAGAGACTATGAAAGCTAGAAGATCCTGGACAGATCTCATACAGACCCTAAGAGAACACAAGTGCCAGCCCAGGTTGCTATACCAAGCAAAACTCTCAATTACCATAGATGGGGAAACCAAGATATTCCATGACAAAACCAAATTTATACAATGTCTTTCCACACACCAAGCCCTAAAAAGGATAATAGATGGAAAACACCAACACAAGGAGGGAAACTACACCCTAGAAAAAGCAAGAAGGTAATCTTTCAACAAACCCAAAAGAAGGTAGCCACACAAACATAAAAATAACATCGAAAATAACAGGAAGCAACAATCACTATTCATTAATATCTCTTAACATCAATGGAATCAATTCCCCAATAAAAAGACATAGACTAACAGACTGGATACATAAACAGGACCCAGCATTTTGCTGAATACAGGAAACACACCTCAGGGTTAAAGACTAATATTGCTTCAGAGTAAAGGGCTGGAAAACAATTTTTCTGGCAAATGGTCCCAAGAAAGAGGCTGGAGTAGCCATTCTAATATCGGATAAAGAAATCATCTTTCAACCAAAAATCATCAAAAAAGATAAGGAAGGACACTTCATCCTCATCAAAGGAGAAATCTACCAAGAAGAACTCTCAATTCTGAACATCTATGCTCCAAATGCAAGGGTACTCACATTCATAAAAGAAACTTTAATAAATCTCAAAGCACATATTGTACCTCACACAATAATAGTGGGAGACTTCAACACCCCACTCTCATCAATGGACAGATATTGGAAACACAAACTAAACAGAGACACAGTGAAACTAACAGAAGTTATGGACCAAATGGATTTAACAGATATCTATAGAACATTTCATCCTAAAGTAAAAGAATATACCTTCTTCTCAGCACATCCTGGTATCTTCTCCAAAATTCACCATATAATTAGTCACAAAATAAATCTCAACAGATATAAGAAGACTGAAATAATCCCATGCCTCCTATCAGATCACTACGGATTAAGGCTGGTCTTCAATGGCAACAAAAACACCAGAAAGCTCACATACACAGGAAGCTGAACAATGCTCTACTCAATGATAACTTGGTCAAGGAAGAAATAAAGAAAGAAATTAAAGATTCCTAGAATTTAAGGAAAATGAAAGTACAACATACCAAACTTATGGGACACAATGAAAGGAGTTTTAGGAGGAAAACTCATAGCTCTGAGTGCCTCCAGAAAGAAACTGGAGAGAGCATACACTAGCAGCTTAACAGCACACCTGAAAGCTCTAGAACAAAAAGAAGCTAATACACCCACAGAAGGCGGAAATAATCAAACTCAGGGCTAAAATGAACCATGTAGAAACAATCATTCTAGAACTGAGTGACACATATCTATGATGACAGGTTTATAAGCTTCAAGTGTCATTTGTTTTCTTAAGCAAACTGAAAGGAATGAAGATACATGGAGTGATAAAAATCTGAAATTATATTAGGTACAAGGTCATTTATAGTAAACTGATTATTGAAGACAGCTCATGCATGATGAGAATTTTAGGACATATATTCTGGAAAAGCTGATTAGATCTCTAGAGATGGTGAATAGATTTTGAAACAATGAATATATGATGCCATTGATCATGGTTTCCTCAAGCCATAAGTAGAATTTTGCCAGCTTTATTTTCCTTTCAATTATTTTGCTGTGCACAATGGGATACTCAAAGCATAGTTTTAAAATGTGTTTCACATACAAGTCTTTCTAGAGAAAGTCATGACAAAATGAGAGCATGCTTTCAAACTCCACCTGCCACCCCACTGGTTGCTACCTCAGCCACCCACCATGGCTGAGCAAGGAGGAAATATTTAGATTTGGTTTTCTTTCACCATAAGGAGAAAAACAAAAGGAATCCGAGTAAAGAAGGAAGGGAACTGGATTGATTTAGGGCAATAGCAGTCACGGCTTATAATCAAGAGAGCTTTTGAGTTATTTTACATATTTTCACAGGGCTATAACATTTTAACTAACCATTGTAAGGCCAAGACTGTGAATCCTTTCATTGAGCATGAATCTTCTACTGAAGTGTGGAAGTACAGAAACAGTGGAAAAGCAAACCACCCACAGGGAAGGCATACAAACCAACAAGTTCAGAAACATCACCAGGGACTTGTAATCCTACCCCTCCCTCCTTAGGATATGTGTATCTCACATCTACAGAAAGGATATTGAAGCATCTCAATGCCATAATAGTGGCTGAGAGAGGACTACAGGAATGATTAAAGAATATCGTAAGCAGAAAGCGTGAGATTGTGTGTGTGTGTGTACATTCTTGTGTGTGCATTCTTAAGGGTGGCTCCACAGGTGCCACAGAGCATGTGAGATCCAGAGAACAGGGTCCTTGGTGTTCCATTCTGTCAGCCATGTTCAGGGAAGGGTCTCCTTTGTTTATCTGCTGCACATGCAAAGCTGCTGGTCCATGAGCTTCAGCTATCCTCCCTGACTCTGCCTTCCATTTTCCATAGCCACACTGTGGTTACAGACATGTATTGCCACACTTAGATTTATCAGAGCTCTGGGGATTTGTACTTGTATCCTCATGCAATGTTGCAAAGTTTTTTTTTTTCCCCTCACTGAACCATCTCTCCTATTGAGTTATATGATTTTGGTAATATTAACTTGCTTTCCTTTAATATCTATTAAATTTTCTGGGATTTATAGAAATTATACTATACTGGTTCAGTATAAGATCTCATATAAAACATTTCTAGGTTGAACATAATGATAGTTGCAACACTTGGAAGGCATAGGCAAGAAGATTGCTTTGAGTTTTTGGCCAGCCTGGTCTATATAGTAAGTTCCAGGCTAGCCATAAGTATGGAGAGAGAACCTGTCTCAACACAAAGAATACATTGCAAATAGCGGTGACAATATTATTCACTTTTGATCTTCTTGGTAGATGGAAGAATTAATGATAATATCAATAGAAATGAATTCAGAGTGAATGTTTTTGATTTCTACTCTGAAAGTGTACCAACCATTATCATCATGACTTTGTCAGTTGTCATCCTCTTCAATCACCACATCATGAAAGGACAGGCAAAAAAATAACAACAAAAAAAATGCCCACTCAAATTCTGTTTTCAGCATAGCATATATGGAGTAACATTTAGAGACTATGTGAAGGAGTTTGGCTGAAACCCCTCCCCCCATCCATTTGCTTGTTAGTGAGTGAGCTCACTTCTTGGTGGTTTATCTTCCCCAAGGTTCATCCTGCATCCAGTCCATTTTCATGTAAATCCACAAGGCTGCATCCACACACAGGCTCCTCCTCTTCACTGGAGAATGATGGTGTGTGAAGCTACGGGGTGACTATAGAGAAGAAATCCAAGTAATCTGGGAATAGAAAAAGTGCTAAGACGGAGTGCAGACCCAGAAGGGAAACAGTTGTACTAAAGCGGCAGGGGAAACATTTGTGAAGAAAACTCAGAAACTGGGACTTCACAGCCCTTTTGCTTTTGGAAAATTATGACCTTCTTTGCTCAAAAGAAAATGAAGACTTTACAAGTTTCTTGGACATCAAAAACCATTTTGATACTTGGTACTTCAATGAGAGAGAAATGCTCTGCTTAAACTTCTTTTGAATCCATGCTGGATATAAAGCTCAAGTCTAAAAATGTTCTTAGCATAAATAAATTTTTGGGCACTTAGAAGGACCTACAAATAGATCAAAACGCAACCCGGAGGCACCCTTTCTGCTATGGGCATAGAGAAGATATTTTGATGCTTCTTTTAATTTATTTAAATAGAGAAGCAGCGGTTGAAAAGGAGCAGTGAGTACAGATTCAAATGAGCCAAACTGATGAGGTGGAAATGAGTCTGCTTTAGCTAATCACAATGCTTTCATCAGGTTTTGCTAATTCCAGGCAATTATTCCATAAAATGTAACACCAAATGAACTAGATAAGGTGTAAAAGGAAGACTTAGGGACCCCCAAATAGGATTCTGCATGGAACAAGGCTGATAAGAGCCAACTGACCAATCACTCTCCAATTTGTGTGCCTAAGTGCCTGAATAAGCTTGTATGTTCGTCAATTAAATTATAGATATAATTTAAACTTATATCATAAAGCTACCATATTAAATTTCATTTGTTTTGCTAAGCAGTTTTATTCCCAAGGGGTGCTGGGAATTTCCCACAACTGAAAATAAATTATCTTCCTGTTCTAATGTGGTTTCCATTCATTTCCTTCAGCTGCATAATAATTAGCTCAGCCCCTGTGGTACTGAGGTGTCAATGTGTTTGACATAATTGTGTTCCAATACTAATAGAATAGGGAACTCTATGAGTTCTCTCTTCAGGAAATCATACTGGCATCTCTTCTGGGACCTCCAGTTGTGTGTGTGTGTGTGTGTGTGTGTGTGTGTGTGTGTGTGTGTGTGTGTGTGTGTGTGTGTGTGTGTGTGTGTGTGTGTGTTTGCCCTTGCCCTTGTGACACCTGCTAAGGCTCTAGGCTGGTGTCAAGATATATTGCTTTACTGCGTTTCTACCGTACTTTTGGGACAAGGTCTCCTACTGAAGGTAGACGTTGCTAGTTTGGCTACACCGGCTGGCCAATGAGTCCCTGGCTCTGCTTGTTTCTGCCTCTGAAGTGTTGGGGTTACAAGCACATGTGGCCATGCCCAGTTTGGACTTGGGTGTTGGGGACCCAAACTCAGGTCTCCATGCTTGTGCGCCAAGCGGTTTAGACACTGAGCTCCTCTCCAGCCTCGAAACCCCACATTCCAAATAATTCCCTCTTTGGCTTAGCACATGGAATATGTATTTTATAATGCTTGTAACATATTCTAATTGCAGTATGATTATTATTGTTTTTTACCAACCATATCAATAACACAAACCACACTAGTTTCTGTTTTCCTCAGTGGCATATGCATATAATTCCACAGCAAACCCCCTGTGGTAAACATGCCTGTCATTATCCTTTCAGGCTGTGAGATCTGTGTGACCTTCCTTCCCAATCAACCTGATTCAGCATTTGAGTCCACAAGAGCCAGTATAATTTTAATATAGCCAATACGCACTTGAGACATCAAAATTTTATCAACAAAATATAATCTTTTGGAATTACTTTGTAAACCCTAATCTTTCCGATCTCTGGGTTGGATACTTCTTAACTCAATTTTCTAACATGCTACGTTTTTGAGGTTCTTAGGGGGGACTTTTAATTTGACATACTGGGTGATGTTATGTCATGAAATGACAGGCAAGAAAGTTAAATGGGGTGGGGAGTGAAAAATGTTTGGTGGGTGGACAGAGTGAAGATCATCCAGTGAAGATTAATTGCACAAACTAAGCTAATCCCTGCAGGTATATTCCCAATATATTGAGGTCTATAAATGCCTTCCTGACATCCAAAAATGATATGTGAATTTAATGGCATAAAATGTATGTCATGTGTATATACACAAATGACACTATATCTTGTTTGTGTAAGATCACTTTTCAAAGATAGAACAGCAGTAGACAAAAGGCTATTGATTAGTAGTACTAATGAGTAGCTGTAAAAATCTGGGCATGTTGCACCAGTGAATTAATTTTGGGTCTGCACATACTTATTGTGTGTGCCTCAGGAAATCTCTAATTTCCTCCCAATAAATAATACTTAAGGATAAAAACAATTCAGGTAGATTCTAGAAAAATCTTGAGCTGGGCATATATGTCTACACTGTTTTCATTTTTTCTTTCATTAAAAACATTTTTCCCCTTAGTCTTTAGTTTGTGTATGTTTGTTGTCGTTCCTGCACATGTGTCTATGTGCCACTTGCATGCTATGTACAAGAAGGCCAGAAGAAGGAACAAGATCCTTTGGGACTGGAGTTAAATACAGTTGTGAGCCACTATGTGGATGCTGGGAATGAAAACCAAGTTCTCTGGATAGGGAGGGATTTTATAGACATTATCCAAACAAAATTGTCTAAGTATTTAGTGGCTAATTTATTTTCATTATAAATATAAATTAAGAGCATATTAGATCAGAAAGCCATTTTATATTTCTGTTGAAGTTTCCTAAAGATAAATATTTGAATTTTATGACTCTTTCTTAACATTATTGAGACTAGCTGAAGGTAATACATCCAATAGCATTGATATTTATTCAAAATAGGAAAATTTCCCTCCACAATCAGTTCATTAAAGATTAAATTTTATTCTAAAGGAATAGTAGTACTTAACTAATATAGTTATTTTGCTCATTAACACGTGGAAAATCTATACAAGTGTGTGTTATTATATTGTCCACTTTGTAATTTATTGTTTATTTGGAGTGAGCACAAGCACCTATGTTAATCTTGAAGTGACAGTTTGGTTGGAATTAGAGCCCCTTTGTGTTTTAGCATCATGGAGAGCACCCATTTGGACATGTGTTTTGCCTTCACCAATCTGAAGGCTGAATGTACTTGGATGCAACTGTCCACTCTGCTACAGATATAAAACAAAGTGGAAGTCTGCTGGAGATATGCTGAATCAACCTTTAGACATGCAGGTCAAGAACAAGGCAGTGTTAAGTGATACTGAAGGTTGGTCCCATCTGTCATACGTGACCTTGACACTGACTTATCAGAAGTTTATGTACTGCATACTTATCTATGTCTGCCCTCTGAGGTTGTGTGCTTGCTATGGGAAAACTCTGTTTTATTATTTAGTGTAATGACAGATCAAAAGGAAGACAGAACTTTCTTTGGAGGTTTGTATTCAGTACCTTGCCTTCCAGTTGATAAACTTTTTATTTAGTTTCTCATTTCTACTAACTCAGGGACATAACAACCCCTTGTTGTTATGTATGAATATGTATCCTGAATGCATTAAAATGAAAAATTCATTTTAGTTCAAATATGTTCAAACTTACATTAGCAGCTAAATTAATCCCTGCAAGCAGATATATTTTTCATTAATCATAAGTCTGGGAAGTTAGAGTTTTTTAATGCTATCAAATGCAGTGCAATTAATGGGCATTTACAAACACTTTGATGATTTCTGTTATCGTTGTTTTAATGACCTTAGTATATACTAACTTACCTCTGGGCTGCATCTCTTTAAATGCTAAAAATATAAATACACTTTTCCTCCTAAGTCTCTTTTACACGTCTAATGGACAAATGACATTGCTAATCAATAATCAGGCATATGGAATTTTTGTAAACAAAAACAATTGTGCAGGTGTGTGAGAAAGTGTTTATTGATGAATAGAACAGTCACGGATTCTCTTGAGTGCTTCATTTCATTGTGAGTGTAGACATGATGCCTGGAGTAATCACTGTCATCCTGTGATCATCAGAAGAGTGACAAGAGGCTCACAAATAGGAAGCTATGAAAAGTTTAGGCTCTCCAACAAACATCGGTAGTTGCCTACAGGCCGGCCTACTGTTTTGTGACAAAATCAAACCTCCATTTATTTAGATTAAGTTAATTTTATTTTTTTAAATCTTATTTTGTGGTTCTGGAACTGATCCTTGAAGATTGTCTTAGTTAGGGTTTCTATAACAAAACACCATGTCTATTTCTACAATAAAATACCATGACCAAATAATAGGTTTCAGGGGGCTAGGGGAGGGTTTATTCAACTTATACTTCTACATTGCTCATCACTGAAGGAACTCAGGAACAGGGTAGAAACCTAGAGACAGTAGCTGATGCAGAGGACATGGAGCAGTGCTTTTTACTGGCTTGCTTCCCTGGCTTGCTTAGCCTGCCTTCTTATAGAACCCAGGACTAGCAGCCCAGGGATGGCACCACCCACCTTGGGCTGGGCCTGCTCTCCCTGATCACTAATTGAGAAAGTGCCTTACAGCTGAATTTCATGGAGATATTTCCTTAACTGAGGTTTCCTCCTCTTTGTGTCTGTGTCAAGTTGACACACAAAACCAGCCTGTCCACACAGGGATGTTAAGCAAATGGTCTAAAATCAAACAGCAATCCCAGCTGGGTATATTACTCATCAGTAGAATTTTGCTATTTCAAAATTTTCTAGAGATTCTAAATTTCTCTAAAAACTTGGGTTGGGCAATTTAACATAAGCAATACTATTTCAAAAGCACTAAGCATTATTATTATAACTTTATGTCTGGAATGTAGGAGTTTATTCAGAAGATATATTCACCCATATGCATAAGGACATTCATGCAAAAATTTTATTTTCGAACTCATTGAAATAGCAACTAGTTGGAAATAACCTGAAGATCATTATTAAGCAAAATGTTTAAATAAGTTAATATTTTGATGCAGCTGTGAAACATAGAGGGGATCTCCACACAAAGACAGAAAAGGATGAGCAAAATACACTGTATATAAACAAATCAAAGAAGAACATGTTTAATGTAATCTCACTTGTTGGAAGGAAAAAGTATACATGCAATTATTTAAGTTTATGTATGAAACTGAGAATTGTTTACAATTGCCCAAAAGAAGAGTGGGGTTTTTAGTTATTTTTAGCAATATTCTTAACCTCTTGAGTCTTGGTCAATGAGCGTATCATCGTGTATAAACATGTTGATACATTTATTCATGCGAAATATAAATATTTGATAGCAGCTTGAACATTTCCATTTGCATGGAAATTTAAATTTTAATAGCAATTAAAGTAACTGTGGTTCTAGCCAAGTGGGGAAAATGTGTTGCAAAATTTCTTTGACCTCTAAAATCAGAAAGTATGAGTAGCTATTTTCGTCTCAAAACTTCTAAAGCTTGTCTTTCCATCATGAATGGTGTGCTATTTAAAAGGTGAAGTGTAGATCTTCAGACATAATGAAGCACTTATGAGCATACTAGTAAGTAGACCTTATATGCTATTAATTTTGTTTTGAGCCACAAAGACAACTTAGAAATGTGTTGAGTAAATTGTTCTTTTATTATAGCATTTCTTGACTCTACCACTTGATGCTCCAGTGTTTGTATTTGAATAAAATCATTTCCACTGATTTAAAACTGTGAGAACTGCAATATAAAATGGGCAAAGTTTTAGTTTTTTTTTCTCTCTAATGATTATTGTACTTAATTGGGTATTACCTACTGTCTTAGTTAGGATTTCTATTGCTAAAAAGAGATACCATGACCAAGGCAACTCTAATAAAGGACAACATTTACTGGGGGCTGGCTTACGAGTTCTGAGGTTTACTCCATTATCGTCATGGTAGGAAGCATGGCAGTGTACAGGCAGGCATGGTGCTTGAGGAACTGAGAGTTTTACATTACTCTGAAGGTAAACAGGGAAAGACTGACACCAGGCAGCAGGGAGGAAGGTCTCTAAGCCCCTCCCACAGTGACACACTTCCTCCAACTAGGCCACACCTGCTCCAACAAGGCCACACCTCCAAACACTTATTCAGGAGGCCAAGCATATTCAAAGTACCACATATGCTTTGCTTGACTACCACTGTCTACATCTCAGGTCAAAATTGGGTCTCCATCTTTTTACTTTTTTCTCTTTGAAGTAGTCTTGTTTTGTAGTTTAGGCTGTCCTTGAACTCATTATTTTAAAGTAGGCTTGTAGATTGAATCATCCAATTTTCTAACGATTCTTAATTTTTCAAGCTTGGGGCCCATTTTTTTTTTCATGTAGATTATTTAATTTTTAAGATACTTGTGTAGACCAGGTCATTTAATTTGTGGTGGAGACTATTTCTGGACTGATTTAGTTCTAAAACTGTCATGGAGACCAATGAGCAGTGGAACATTATAATAAGCATTACATTTTTCTTAATGTGTGTATCAATCATAAAACTCTTGAGTTTATGAACCTCTGACATGAAGCCAATAGCTCAACATATATTTTTCACTGATTCAGCAACATCTGGGAGATGCTATTATTTTTTCCAGTTTCTTGGTAGATATAACTGAGAGAAACTAAATAATTTTCCCATGACAATTTAGCTTATAATTTGTACGGTGTTCTATACTAGGTCTGTATGACTCCAGATTCAAGCTACTGATTATTTCCTGGGTCTCTAAAGGACATTCCTCATGGATTGATGGGACAGTGAGAGTGTCTTACTATGTTTCCTCTGACAGTGGCATTGTATAACACAACACTAAACAAGTGTAGGGCCAGGAATAGATTAAGTACTCTATATGTATTTACTGAGTGGATAGGTGTGTGTATTTGTGTGTGCATGTGCGTGTGTGTGTGTGCGTGTGCGTGCGTGTGTGTGTGTGTGTGTGTGTGTGTGTGTGTGTGTGTGTGAAAAGTCAATGATCTGTCTGGAAAGCTTGTAAACTCTTTTCTTCACAAACTGGATCACTTGTCACTATACTTTCAATGGTTTCTATTTGGTATTTGGTTGGGAAGAAACCTAAGATGTTTTTAGTTGGACAGTTTTCTGGTCCTCTAAATACTTTGTATCAATTCTATACCAAAAGGCCAAAACTGGAATGAAAATGTGCACCCATGGATTCTGAGAGTCCAAGTAGAACAAAATTTGAAAACCTTAATATGTTCTGTGTTTCCTCTACTTGTGAAGGAAGTGCTCTTAAAATAGGTTTCTAGATGACCTTTTGACCACAAGGGGCTTTCATTTTGAAAAACTGAAGGGGGTACCATAGAAATGCCAAAGGACCTAGGGTGGACTTCTCTCTTTGATTGGTGTATTAATTTCAGAACTGCTGTGATAAATTTAGGAAGCAATTAAACTGCAGATGATAATAAGTTTGAAGATACAAAAAAACAATCAGAAGAAAATCTGGACTCTTCATTTTCCAGTACATAGAGAGACCATGGGATATGCAAGGTTCTTAATAAGACACAGAATGTGTGTTGGGGGTGGGGAAGGGGGTGTGGAGGTGGAGGTTAAATCACTTTGTTTCTTTAAGCATATTGTCTACTGCTCACTGCCTAGATTACTCAGATTAACCTTGCTTCCCAGCACTAGTATCCTACATGAATTTTCTGCCTATCATGAAATAAACTCACTTTATTCTAAAGCAAGGCTGTATAAAACCAATATCTCACATTTATCAACTCTGTACTGCATGCTAAGTGCCTTACATAGGTCATCTCATTCAATGTCAGACTTTGAGAGGTATCTCCCATTCACAGGTAGAGCAACTTCATCCACTAAGTTCAACTCTCCCAGTGTTTTAACCATTCACTAACCATTGGCTAGAAATCAAATGGTGTAGAGATTAATTTTTACTTGTTAATCAACAAATATGACCACAGTACCAAGTGAATGTAATGCTTTCGAACAGTCTTCACACAAAACTGGGCTGTTTAGCCTACCCTCTGATGTTTAAAGAGCCTGTGCCATCACATGAGCTGTGTTAATATGGTCATCTGACAAGAATGTATTAATTACTTATTCTGTGTCAGCAGTATTTGGGATACCAAAGGCACAATAACAATGAAAACAAAAGTACTTATCCTCCTGAAACTAATACTTTAGTACACTCCAAATTTTCACGTTTGATCTACAGGGACACAAGTCAGTCTGAGAGATGTTAAAAATCTTTTGTTATGGTAAAGGAACAGGCAGGGGTTAGAACTAGGTTTACATTCTTGGGGAGTTGATGAGTCAGAAAAAGGACATAGAGTCTCTGAAGTTTAAAAAAGGTTTTTTCTTTTTACATTGAAAAACATCAAGCTTTTATATTACCACGGTCACCACAGAAATGAAGCAGAAAATGGACCAGACAGCACTGTGGTATATAGTAAGCAGCACTTAGACAGCCTATAGGGCCAGCTCCTCATCAGCTTCATGGGCTATCATGATACTGGCATACAGGACAGTGCTGTGAAGCTGCTAAGCATCTAAGACAAGGCTGAAATCTACACTGTATGAGTGAGCAATATTTTATTTTTAAATGTTGGGAGATGATTTAAAAATAAGACAAAATTTAAAATCCCCAATTCTGTAACAACTTAGATGACTACATACAATTATTAAATGACTAAACATTATTCCACTGTGTTCTGATAGCTACACATTTTTCTTTATCTATTCATGTTACAGATATGTATTTATGTTGTTGACCCATTTCTTCTATTGCATATGGAGCTGGGAAGAACAATGACATGCTCATGCCTATTGGAGATCCGGATGTTAATTCTTTTGGATAAATATCTAGAAGTCAGTGTGAGGATAACAAAATAGCTCTATAAGAAGAGAACGCTAATGATCTAATTCCAACTCATGGAATTAGGAAGTAGGACTATGGTTTCCAGGGGATAAGAGGAGGGGAAAGGGAAGTTGCTTAACCAATGAGAATAAGTCTCAATTATACAATACGCCAGAGTCAACTCCACGTTGCATTATTTTACCACCCTTCATGTGTGTGCGTGTGTATGTGTGTGCGTGCTCTGATGGTGATATTAGAAATATGTTAGTGTTCTGCCTTGGGTCTTAGTTACTTTTGTGTCGCCATGATCACAATACCTGACAGAAAGCTCTTGAAGGAGGACAGATGTATTTGCAGTCATGATTTAAGAGGGTTCTGGCCCACCCTCACAGGGAAGGAAGGCACTGATGGAACCTCTCAGGCCATCGTGGCAGAAACATGTGGTGAAAGCTACTCATATCATGACAAACCAAACAACAGAGGCAGTACAGGAAGCAAGCATTGCTAAAATACCCTAGCACCTGCCCTACTGCTTCATTCTGGCCTACTTCTGCCACCTAAACCAAGGACCTTTTATAACAGTATAAATATGTAGATATTAAGGGAATGAGCCTATGGCAACACTTTAGATTCTAACCATGACCATAACACCTGGTACTGTAGTACACCAACACCCAGGGTCTTTTTTTTTTTTCAATCTAGTTGAATGCAGAAACATTGCAAATGGTCCTTAAAGATAAGGAGGGATTAAACCACCAACTGAGGAAGAAACAGAGAGTCAGGAACAAGGTCAGCATTATCATACACATCGAACAGAAGCGGCACATTTTCAGCCACTGTTATTTCCCTTCAGGCTATTTTGCTCTGAGATAGAGAAAGAACATTTCATTTCTTCTCCATTCTAGAGCTTTAACAGGGAGAAACTTTTCCTTTGAAGTTTCAGAGGCAGAGATAAATCAATCCTAAGCTCCTAGCCGAGTTTTGTTCAAAGAGCACAATGTTCTTCTTTGCTGTCAGTTTGTCCTCGTCCAGGTATTGGCCATCACTGTTCTTTCTGGTTTTGACCCCCTTTCCTGCTTACATAGACCATGGTAGAATCAGAATCCAAACACAGAAGATTCCAGTTTTGTAATCATGCAGCAGACCATGTCTCACAGAGGTAGAAGGAGGAATACTACCTACGTGACTTTAAATGACTGTAAGTATAGAGAAAAATTGAGACGTTCAACTCTTTCTGGCAATCTTTGAGCATCTGTGAGAACATTCTCTCAAATGTTCAAGTCCTTATAAATTCCTCAATAATCAAGAATGTGTAAAAATGTGCTTAGATAAAGGTCTGTTATATGGAATGATCAAGTACATGTCAGCGTGACATTTAAAGGAAACATAGAATGGAGCTCTTTGCTGGCTGCAGTGATGGTGAGAAGACAGTTGTTTAAATACTATAGTTTATGATTTGTAAGATAAAATAGTTCAGGAGCTCTGTCATACAAAAGGATGGCTTCACACTTTGAACAATGCTCTTGATTATTCAAGAACTGTACCCTTGAATATTATTGATATATAGCTCAGTGATAGAATACTTGCTCAATATGTACAAATCCCCTGTGTTCAATCACTATCATTCCAACAAGACAAAAATAATTCTAATTGTATATTAAATTTTATGTGTATGCATTAAACAAACATCACGAAAAAAGAAACTATGTCATGATTGTCCATTCTGGACAGATTCTCTTTCAGGGCTTTTGAGCTCCTGGATTTTATAGATGCACCTCTTTTTAAAGAAAGGATTTATTGAGTATACCTATAGGCACAAATGTCACAATTTAAATTTACTTCATATTGAATATTCTAAAATGTATTATATCATCCAATAAATGTTATATTCACTTATGCTGGCAGGGGTACTGTACCTCACTTCAAAAGTCACCAGAGACTCAACTGATTAAAGTACAGAGAATAAGTGGAGAAGGACTTTGAAATCTTCAAGCTGATTTATGATATCTATATTACATGGATACCCCTAAGACTCAGAAAACATCTCTGAATGGGGGAAAGAAGAAAATTCTAAGAGTCTGAGCTCAGGATGGACTGCTATGAAATGATGTCTTTTATGCATTACAGGACACCTGCATTCATAACGCATGGTAGTTGAAGACGAGAGTACAAGATGAAGCCAGCCAACATTCAATATGGATGAGAGTCAGGCTCACAAGGCCTCACTCCTAACTGAGATACAATTGATAGCTGATAGCTGCTGTGGAGGGAGTCATTTTTTCAAGAATATGACCTGTTGTAGATTGCCCATGCTTCAGTGAATGACTGTATACTCCCTACACTGGTAGAACGAAATGGTCTCAGAGGGTGATTAAAAGGAAAAAAGAGGAGGTATAAGTAAAAGGAATAGGGGGCAGAGAGTAAGATGAAGATGAAGAAGGAGGAGGAGGAGAAGAAAGAGGAGGAGGAGAAGAGGAAGAAGAAAGAGAAAGAAGGAGGAAGAGGAGGAGGAGAAACAATAACAATGAAGTTCAGAGAAGGATGTGAGGATGTCCAGTAGGAATTGGATAAGGGATAATTGGAGGTGGTCTGTATGGAATGCTCAAACAATATTTTAAAAGCATCAAACTGCCGTAAGGACTTGCATTGGGCCTTAAGCATAGCAGAGCTACACATCAAACTTGTGACTTATGACTTTAAGTTTATATGATTGTCACTGCCCAAGTCTATTGGATGACAACTTGTCTTTTTATCTTGGGAAATTGTCTGTTTCTCATCATCTGTAATACCAAGGCAACCTAACATGAAAATCACTTTACAATGTATTAATGGGTATTTAAATGCCATTTTAAGGTTCAAATGATTTCTCTACCTTCTAGAAGGTTAGAAATGAAAGTCTAAGAGCCCACAAGGGCTTAATGAGGCCTCCAATATCCTGACTGAGTACCATTTGGTTTGGATATGTACTATCCTGTAGTCAGCTAATCAATAGCTAGTGATTGAAATAACTAATGAAAAGATAAACATGTTGAGATTTTCAGTCTTTTGATTGATTTTTCTAGATAATTATACAGCCTAGACATAGTGTAGGAATACTTAAAATGTTCACAGATATTCTAACAAAGGATGGATTTGATGATATATCTGTATTTGGCTAAGAGGAAATTGTAAGGATTAAAGTACAAGTTAAGAAAATGTTTCAGAATATGATTACAGAGTCAGTAGGACCTGGTTTGAGTCCCTGCACATTTTGTTAATTTACTAACTGTCTTGAGGAAGATGACTTCACTTCTAGGAGGAGCATCAGCGTTTTCATCCATAAGATACAGACAGCAATTTCATGGATGGAAGATGTTTATTGTCAGACAAATAAGTCAACTGAAGTAAAGAGATTAAATAGTAAGCTACCCTATTTTTAAATCTCAGGAAGAACATTAACTTCTGCTAGGTTCTTGTATGTCTCTGGCTGAAATTCCCTTATTAATTTATTTGGTCATAAAAAGGTTAAAGAAACTGTTCAGTCCATTGCATTGGTATCAGAGTTCATGGGAGAGGAAAAAAAGCAATCCCCACTCAGTGATCTATATCCAGAACCTTCAGTAATGGTTAGGTACCACATGGGATTCCCAGTATCTGCCTCATCTCTTCCTGACCAACCCTCTCCAGCTGCTGCTGGATAGCTTGGTCCACTCCGTAGCAGCATCTCTCATAACCATGTGTATGTATACTTGCTTTATACTTTCTGCAGCAGGACCTGCTCTGTGGCTGAGTTGAGAATTTTATGATAATCCTGTTAAGACTGATGACTTAAAAATGTAGGAAGTCTTTGTCTAAGAAAGGATGGAAGCTGGTAGACACACATTCCTTCTTTTATCCTTTGGTGGACATTCCAGAAGCATTTTCTATAGATCTTCAAGAGGTCTTTACAGACTGAGTCTCAGATGCAGTTTTAGTTAGGCTTTTATTGTTGTGAAGAGACGCCATGACTAAGGTAACACTTATACAAGAAAACATTTAATTGGGGCTTGCTTATAGTTTCAGAAGTTCAGTCTACTATCATCATGGCAGGAAGCATGGGAGAAGAAATGGTAGCCTGCAGGTAGACATGGTACTGGAGAGGAGCTGAGAGTTCTGCATCTTGATTTGAAGGCAGCCAGAAGGAGACTGGAATTCCACAGTGGGTACAGCTTAAGCAGAGACCTCACAGCCTACCCCAAAATAACACACTTCCTCCAACAAGGTCACACCTCTTCCAACAAGGCCACACCTCCTAATAGTGCCACTCTCTAGGGGCCAAGCGAAGAAAATGAGTTTTATGATTGAGACTTATTTGTCACAAACCTGCAGTGAAGACAATATATATAACCTAAGACACCTTTAGATAGCTCTATCAAAAAGAACTTAGTCTAATTTTATACTTGAAAGATACTATTCTTCAAACGTTGAAGCAGTAATAAACAAATATGTTACTAAATGCTTCTCTCTGTTCTCTACCTTCCACATAGACTATATAGACTCCAGGAAAAGTTTTCAATAAACACCAGGAACTCAAGAATTAATAATAGCATTCATTGATTCCCTGTCATGATTCAGGATTGTACTAAATGGATTTGAGGACATTTGGTCCTTTAATTCTGAAATAAAGCAAGATTACAGGAGCTAGGCAACCTGCCTATATCTTCATAGTGAATAAATGACGTAAATGTAAGGCTTGAATCCAAATTTATCTCCAACATATAATCTCTTAGGCCATATCATGGTCTTCAGAATATGAGAAAACCTGGCAATTTTATTTCCTGGAATAGCAAATCTTATTTCAGTATATGGAGGCAGAAGAAAGAGTAGAAAAAAAGCCCATAGTATTTATAGGGACATTTTGTCTACTATACTTTATCAAATATTTTACATGGTTTTGGAGGAAATGATCAAATCTATAAGTTTAAAAATATTTAAAATGTGTTAGGGCTGTTGTGCTGTACTCAGTCTTAATTATGTCAGAGAAGTTTTTAAAATTAGAATTTCATAGATAGAGAACATTGGATCCAGTCCCAAAATGAAACTATATATATGGCTATATGGATATTTACTTCATTTATGTTCACTATGTCCATATTTACAATGTTTGAAATTGTTACTGAGATAGCAGCTAATATAGATGGAAACAAATAATAAGAATGAAAAAAGCCGAATGTCTATTCTATAATTTAAGTGGACTAAGTTCTATATATAAACAGTAATAGACAAAGCCTTTGGAATGATATGAAAGATACATTTTTAGTTGAACAGAAAGAAAAGCTATTTTGAGCAATGTGCTATAAATGACAGCATATTTTAGGTGTTACTAAGCAGTGGTTACTAAGTAAAGCTTATAATAAAGAAAAAGGACCAAAATCTAACCTGGTAATCATTGAAAGTTTTTTTATTTCATATCTCAACATGACAAATAATAATATTAATAATTGTGCATATTTATGGAGCATAAATATGATGTTTTGATAGATCAATATCCTGTAGAATGATTAAATTAGACTTATTAGTATCATAACCCCTCAATATTTCTTTGTGGTGATCACATTTGAAACCTATTCTTTGTAGCTCTTTAAAACTACATAATGAATTAATTTATCATGTTGTGCAACAGAACACTAGGAACTATATTTTCACTTCTGCAGTTATACCTGCAACATGGTACTAATTAGCCAATATCTGGCTTTGGTGTCTGATAGAGGGTACCATTAGTTCGTGCTGATGTATCACCTGGTTCAAAGGAGCTATCTTAGTTAGAGTTTTATTGTTGTGAACAGACACCATGACCAAGCCAACTTTTATAAGGACAATATTTAACTGAGGCTGGCTTACAGGTTCAGAGGTTCAGTCCATTATCATCAAGGCAGGAGAATGGCAGCATCTAGGCAGGCATGGTGCAGGAGGAGCTGAGAGTTCTAAATCTTCATCTGAAGGCTGCTAGCAGAATACTGGCATCCAGGCAGCTACGACTAGGGTATTAAAGCCCATGCCCACAGTGGCACACCTACTCCAATAAGGCCACACCTCCCAACAGTGTCACTCCCTGGGCCAAGCATATACAAACCATCACAGGAGCCTATGGCTAGTTTTAGATAATCATGAAGTTAAGACATTAGATTGAATCTGAAACCAAATGAAGAACAAAGTGCATTGTTCTGACATTTAGACTTGACTTTTCAAAGTAAAGATGGGAAGAGCTAACAACAAAATGGAATTTAATGTAAGATTTAAGCAGAGAATTTGAAAATAATTCAAATAACAGAATAACAGGGAAATGAGAGAGCAGTAGGATTTGGTTAGATTGCAGTAAAAACAGAAGAGCTAAATTTTTACTTGGAAAAAAATTTGTAGGAAATAAATCAGGTTGAAGAGAGGGTGACACATTTTTGAATGAAATATGTTTTTTATACTAAATTTTTCTTACACAAATAATCTAAGAAATGAGTTGAGCACAGTGATACATGTCTGCCACCCAAGCAATCAGAAAAGATAGGTTGAAAAAATGGTCTATGGAGCTGTCCTTTTCATTCCTAGATTGACTGTTAAATCTTTGTTCTGTTTTAAAGTATCTAAAACCATCATAAGAGGCGGGGAGGGGGAGGGGATACGGGGTTTCCAAAGAGGAGACCCAGAAAAGGGGAAACATCGGAAATGTAAATAAAGTATCAAAAAAAAAAATTCATTCACTTATTCAACTCGTGGACATCTTTAGTTTCCAATTTTTCTAGTTGTGAAATTGTAAAGTTTTTCTTTAAAATCTGTGATCATTAATCTTGATTACTATCTAGCTGGGATTTCCAATTACCTGGGAGCCACACTTCTGAAAGAAGATGCTTCCAGAGAGTATTAACTGTACGAAGTTTGGGAGATTCCACTTCAAAATTGTTAGCACATTCTAATGGAAGCCCAGATCTACAGAGGCTCAAGGAAAAATCAGTGTTACGTACCTGGAGTCTCTTCTTCCTGACAAAGCATATGCATTATTGTGGTTGCTGTCCCGCACTAATCACAAATTCCATCTTCTTCAGCTTTCCAACAGGGATATAATCACAGGAGCTTTCAAAGGAACTCCCAAGCCTTCAGCATTGGGTTTAGACTGCTGAGACATCCAATTTTATAGACTGAACAACTACTGAGTTCCCTATCTTTCTTCCAAATGAGTACTGTATTAGTCAGGGCTCTCTAGAGTCACAGAACTTATAGGTAGTCTCTCTATAGTAAGGGAATTTGTTAATGACTTACAGTCTGTAATCAAACTCCTCAACAATGGTCAGCAGTAGCTGTGAATGGAAACCCAAGGATCTAGCAGTCAGTTAGTCCCACAAGGCTCACAGGCGAAGAAGATTGAATCTTCCTCCTTCCAATGTCCAGCAGCAGGTGTGGCCCACATTAGAGGTGTGGGTACCACCACACCTGAAACTTGTGTCTTCCAGACTCAAGATCTAGACCGCAGGTGAGCCCTCTAATTCTGGATTGTAATTCACTCCAGATATAGTCAAGTTGACAATCAGAAATAGCCACTACAAGTACTGTTGGACCACACAACTGCCTGTTATGTAAGTCAATGTAATAACAATGTGCTAACAATGTAATGCATATGTGCTCTGTTCCTTTAGATATCCCCATTTAATATAGACCTTATATGCTCTTTAGACCCTATATGAAATGGCCTTTCTAGACTTTGAAGACATGAGTGGCTGAGTTAACTTAATCACTCAGAATGTTCTACCTCCTTGAACACAAAGATTAAGTCAAGAATGGGCACACTATACATAGCCAACTAATACATGAAGAAGTAACTTCTGAAAACATATTTCACTCTACTGCATTTCCATTCTCCTGACAGAGTGTATGATGGCTTCTCGTAACCGCAGAAGCCATCATGCTGAAAGAAGACTCCCAGACTTGAACCATCAAATTATGCCTTCCTCTAAGGCAGAACCTGGTCTGGAACTTGTAATTGAGTGAGTGAATAAACTTTCCTGGATATGTGTGAACGTATCTAGTTTTCCTTTATTCTTTTATTTATGTTTTAAGTAATTTTCAAGAATCTGTAGAATCGATGCATAGTATGCTGTGTTCAGGGGGAGCCAAGGCAACAGCAATATCCCATGCCTTTCCATTTTCAGTTTCAGTTTTCAAAGACATTGGATCTTCAAATGATAACTTATAAATGTCTGGCTATTTTCAGGTAAAATACTGGAGCTTGAGAAGAAAATGTCTGGGTTGGATTTTTCAACAAGAAAATTATGAGACAAAAGAAAATGAAGAAATATTTTGCTAGGAGGCCAGGATGAAGAAACAGGTAACAAAATCTTGTTCTTCTTTTATTCCTAGGGTAAACACTGTACCAAGAGAATCCCGTGAAAATCTGACAAGTTTGATCTGAATGCAAATCAGTTCAATTTTTTATGGAAATCACTTAAATATCCTGATGGCTCATGCAGATCAGAGTGTCTGGTGAGTATCCACAGCTACCTTTAAGAAGATGAAGTGTGTTCTATCCAACAGCTAATTGAGAATAAGATTTCTGTCTCAAATTAATTAGAATGATGTAGAAGATAAGTTATAAAGCCAGAGACATCCAAGAGATCGACAGTGTTATCTTTACCCTTAATATCATTTAAAGCTGTTATAAAGAGCAGATTGATTGACTGTATTTGGTGCTCATAGCTATATTCAGTCATGTCCTAAGTCACCAGAAAATGGCAGAGTTTTTAATCTTTCTTTATCAAGAGTAAATACATGATCAGAAATGATTCTTTCTAGTGAATAAAAAGAATGAGATTTATAGCTCAGGATATATATAAATCTCAGGATATATATCCTGAGCTATAAACACACACACACACACACACACACACACACACACACACACGCTATGTATGGATTATATAGGGTAGCCTTGAACTTCTACATGCAAGATCAGAATGTGTAGTACAGAATAGCAAATATTCATTGTAATATCAGTAAGTCTTTTTTTTTTCTATTTTTGGCCTCATCTTCAAATTCAACAGGATTCCATTAGTTTCTTTAAAAGCCTCATGTCCTTTGCTATTGTAGCAATTTCCTCGAAATTGTAACAGAGCCTCCTGGTGGGAGGGGGAAGCTCAGGATACTTGAAAAGTAAACATATTTCACCTGTCTGACAAAAATGAAACATACAAGATTCATAAGGTCTGTAGCCAAGGTTATAGAGCCAGTAAACAAGACTGGAGGGGAGACTTCCCACCTGTTGAGTTGCCTGAACATCTTGCAGAAAGATCCAGGATGGTTGCTCTCTTGAGCTAGTACCCAGACTAGAAGAGATGATGATGTAGCTGCATCTGATTTTCCCTTCACCTGTAGTCCTGTAAGTAACCCTGGTAAACTCATTCATCCACCAAGTTGGATGTTGGCAGTGTCATTTTTTAAGATGTGCTCTTGGTGCTCTCTCTGGGGTGAGTAGACATTTATGTCACATCTCCCCAAGTAAGTGTCACACAGCATCCTTTTGTATATTTCACCATTATTGCATTTGCTGCTTCCTCACTTTTTATATTCTTTTTTTCTCTGATTCATGGTGACACTGTGGATCCTTAAGATGAGAGAAGGGGGACAAATAATTGACAATTTCCTGTGATCATTTGCTCCAAGGAATAGTCATTGCTCCCTGATCCCCTTTGGTGGCTTTATTTCCAGCTGGTGATTCTGTTTCTCCAGAGCATACCCATTTTCCTTCATATGCCATAAGTCTCTCTGTACCCATTACATCACAAAGAGCAGAGGAGACTGGGGTGTCCACCATTAAACTAGGCAAACAATAAATTCATTTATTTCTATGCTAATAGACAGAGATAGCAACCAAATTCCCACTGTATTAAGGGGACATGGACACTGTTAGACCAATAGAAAAGGGGGAGTAAGGGAACTAACCAGGAGGAGTGTTCTAAACCCAATTAAAATCCAAGCCCTCCCAGAGTTGGTGGTCTCTAGTTTTGGGCCTCTCTACTGCTAAATAACTCCAACATTTTTCCATACATTTTGCTTTCCCTATCCACTGACCTCATTTCCTGTTGTCTAGTTCTACAACTCATCTGTGAGAAGAACTTGCCTGCCACCAGGTATAAGCTGATTCTCCTCTGGTGAATTATTTTTCAAGTGTCAATTCACACGGCTGGGTTATGGGGAGTCTGTTAACTACGTATTGAGCAGAGCATAGTTAGGCTCCACAGTGCTTCATGACTCTTGGCAATGTTTAATGTTTTTCCCCAGTATGGTGTATGCTTGAAGAGGAGAGGACAGAGGGCACAACTGACTAACAGTGTTGAGTCTGGCAACTGTTCTCAACAATTACTTACTGAATTCAAATGGAAAACGTAATTTTCTAATTCAACAGCCTTAGCCATGAACGTTATCTTTATTGAAGATCTGTCAATTGGCAAATATTTTAATCCCTCTGTCTTTGATTTCCTTTCATGACAATCTCCTCTTCACATTATTATCAGGTATTTCAAGCCAGAGTCCCTGCCACCTCATTCTTCTATTCTAAATAATTCAATGTACCCTGATTGTCTATGAAATAATTTCAAAATTAGTAACCCTTATTCAAGCTTTTATCAACCTTGGGGATATTATATACTAGGCAAGGAAATGTGGTAGTGACTGTATTTCACACTTGGCCAACATTTTCAGTGTTTTGCTAGTTCCAATACATTTTTCTCTCTAATGTCTTTGTATGTATGTAGTGCAACATGGATGCTGTTTTGCTCCGTCTTTGTTCCTTTTTTTTTTTTTTTTTTGCGTATTGCTCTTTATTCTTGGTGCTTAAGGGAGTTTAGTCATCCTATTTTTATATAGATGTAAGAGACTAAAACAGATATAAGAAGCCAAAAGGAAGAATTAATTAAAAGTAACAACATCCAAATATGACCAATTGCCCTGATGGTTAAAAGCCTCAGGTGTTCAGACCTAAAATCATTTCTCCATCTTGCCTCATGTTTACCTTACACTCCAGAATGTTGTTCTACACACACACACACACACACACACACAGAGAGAGAGAGAGAGAGAGAGAGAGAGAGAGAGAGAGAGAGAGAGAGGGAAAGAGAGAGAAAGAATTGGTGAATTGAAGAACTGTAACTTTCCTTCATAAAATTACATGGAATATTTCTTTCTAGTAGAAGCATTTAGTTAAGCATTAGTATAATTTTAAATTTGTTTTTAATAAAATATACGCCAAAAGTATAAAATTAGTAACCATTATAAAATTATTAATGATATATTCCATAATAAACCTGCTACATATATCATAATTCCAAGACATCTCAAATGCTCAGCTACTACATGTAGCCTCAGAAAAATATATACAGTAACATTTACTTTGTAAAGGCTTATTTTGAATTAATTATGGATAAATACAAAGTTTCAAGGAAGCACTAGATAAAGCACTAGGAACCCTTCATCCTGCCTTCACTAATTTTGATAACTTTTGTAACCGTATTACAATTTTAAAACCAAGTAAAATGATTCTTGCCCATCATTTCCCTTTAAAACAAGAAAATTTCCCTTCATTTTTACCAAGCTTTCTCTGAGATCACCAGTTGATAACTTCCTCATTCTCCCACTAGGAAAATGAATTATAAGGCAGAGAAAAGGTCCACAGCCTTCATCACAATATCATCTTCTCCCAGAAGCCCAAGCACAAGTTACCTTCCACCTATAAAATTGTCTCCCTCTGCACATGACAGTCTGTCTTATTTTAGACAATGGTGGTTTTACTGCAAAGACAAGAAGACTCTGAGATGTAGAGACATACAGTATTTTCTGCATACACACAGGCTGTACAGAGAGGATGATGAACATGTAATAAACCAGCTTTGATATGACCCAACTGTTATGTGAAAAATACTCATTACTCATATTTTCAATCTATTCAGCTATTGAAAGCCTAAAAGGGAAAATGACATAGCCTTTGAATAATTTTGACAGATGGCCTTTCTTGAGTCAGAAAAATTGTACTTTGATTTACAATTTGATTTAGCCAATAGGGAATAGTCTAGCTGTCTAGTGATACAAGCCTTTTTCTCCCTAATTTGGTTTTAATTGAATTAAGCCATTAATTATTTGTGTTTCATTTGATATATAGTTTTATTCTGATCTTAACACCTCCATACTTCAAAAAGAGAAGAGCCGAGATGAGAAGACCTTCCAGGCAAACCAGCCTATATAATTAGTCAGCTAATAATGAATGAAACTACAAGTTATTGTTGTAACTTCCAACTTCTGTAGCTAGATATTCTAAGGGTGACAAATAGTTTGAAATCCTATTACCCCAGCTGTGTAATTAGCTTCTTCTAGATTTAGCAAAGAACCTGAAATGGAAGAGAAAGGAAACCTATGTTCAAGGAATAAATAAATGCATATATAGTGTTTTCATTTATGTAATTCTTTTTGTTAGTACTAACAATCAAACTCAGGGCCTGGCACATGCTAGGCTTTTAGGGCTTTACTGCTGATATACACCCTAGTCTTGCCTCCATTAAGGATAAGATGTAAATATGATGCATCTGACACAGAAGAATACTGGTCATCCTGTGTGAACCATGGCCGCATTAATGCCCAGAACAATGATGTGGTCAGTTCCAGGGACTTACAACTTATTTATCAAAAAATAAAGTCTACTTTCATCATTATTAATGTGTGCTTTTTCTTTCTTTCAGAGAATACATTTCACTTAATCCCATGACCCTGCTACTTTCATAAATAAGTCAATGATTATCAACTTTCCATGCAGTGTGTTGAGAAATACAAGTGTAGAAGCTGTAGGGTTTGCCTAAGGAAACACAGTCATCTCTTATAGCAAAATAGAGGTGCTTGCCAGGAGTTATAGCTCTGAGGCTTAGTGCCAGGCTCTGCTGTTCTGTAAGCTATATAAACTTTAGCCTGTCATTTCCTTGCTCTGTTTTTAATTAGCCTATCATTTCCTTGCTCTGTTTTTAATTTTCTTTTGTGGAAATGACAGACTGTAGAGAGACTTCAATCACCATATAGAGCTCATGTTCCAAGTGTAAGGGCTTCCAGGCAGAAGCATGATAGATGATCCATTGATTAGAAGGGGTGAGACTACAAAACAAAGAGTTAAAAATGAAATTCTCTCCATAACTGTCCTTTAGAAAGTCTAAAGAAAAGTTTGAGAGCCCCGCCCGGAATCTGCAGGACACTGGACCAAAGGAATAGCCTGGGATAGGAACCTTCCAGTTTACACTTGTGGTCTGTGCCACTTAGTTCAATACCCAAATAGCACGGGGAGGGAACTAACCCCCCCAGGATTGTGGACAAGCCTGTGATCAGGGAGTAAGTCCAGTACCGCCACTCAGAGGGACTTGCCTGGAACCTCCTGGACACAGGGACCTACAAACAGCCTAGAACAGCAACCTTCTGGTCTCCTTCTGCTGCCAGGGACAAAGTCTGTGTCACAGAGCTCTATAACCAAATAGAGCAGGGAGAAGGATAGCATCCAGGGAGTGTGGACAAGTCATTGAATGGAGGTAAGAGGGTGCCACTGCCCAGCAGGACTCGCCCGGAATCTGCAGGACACTGGGACAAAGGAACAGCCTGGGACAGTAGCCTTCCAGTTTATGTCTGTGGTCTGTGCCACTCAGCTCCATAACCAAAGAGCATGGGGAGGGAGCTACCTTCCAAGGAGAGTAAACAAGCCTGTGATCAGGGGTAAGGCTGGCACCTCTTCTCAGAGAGACCCACCTGGAAACTCCAGGACACAAGAACTGAGGAGTGGCCTTCTAGTTTCCTTCTGAGGCCAGGGAGTTGATCCCATGACACAGGACTCCATACTCAGTGACAGGAGAGAGCTGGTCTCCCAGGAATGCCTACATACCTTTGAGCACTTCTGTTCAAAATCCTCAATCAAGACAGACCCTCACAGAGCCATCAGGACACAGGAACCAAGGAACAGCTGGGAACAGGAACGTTCTGGATTCTGTCTGCACCCCAGAGCTGACCCTGTACCACAGCTCTCCAAACCCAAATTCCTCTCAGAGAGAGCTGGTCTCCAAGGAGTACTGAAGAAAAGGCTTACAGGAGGGACAAGCCACAGTCAGAGAGAGCAAAACCAGCTAACACCAGAGATAACCAGATGGCGAAAGGCAAGGGCAAGAATATAAGGAGCAGAAACCAAGGCAACTTGGAATCATCAGAACCCAGTTCTCCCACCACAGCAAGCCCTGGATTCCCCAAGACACCAGAAAAGGAAGACTTAGATTTAAAATCACTTCTCATGATGATGATAGAAGACTTTAAAAAGGAAATAAACAACTCCCTTAAAGAAATACAAGTGAACACAGGTAAACAGCTAGAAGCCCTTAAAGAGGCAATATATGAAAACACAACCAAACAAGCAAATGAAATGAACAAAACCATCCAGGATCTAAAAATGGAAATAGAAACAATAAAGAAATCACAAAGGGAGACAACCCTGGAGATAGAAACCCTAGGAAAGAGATCAGGAGTCTTAGATGCAAGCATCACCAACAGAATACAAGAGATAGAAGAGAGAATCTCAGGTGCAGAAGATACCATAGAAAACATTGACACAACAGTCAAAGAAAATGCAAAATGCAAAAAGCTCCTAACTCCAAACTTCAAGGAAATCCAGGACACAATGAGAAGACCAAACCGAAGGATAATAGGTATAGAAGAAAGTGAAGATTCCCAACTTAAAGGGCCAGTAAATATCTTCAACAAAATTATAGAAGAAAACTTCCCTAACCTAATGAAAGAGATGACATTAACATTCAAGAAGCCTACAGAACTCCAAATAGATTGGACCAGAAAAGAAATTCCTCCCGTACCATAATAGTCAAAACACCAAATGCACAAAACAATGAAAGAATATTAAAAGCAGTAAGAAAAAAAAGACAAGTAACATATAAGGGCAGACCTATGAGAATTACACCAGACTTCTCACCAGAGACTATGAAAGCTAGATGATCCTGGACAGATCTCATACAGACCCTAAGAGAACACAAGTGCCAGCCCAGGCTGCTGTACCCAGCAAAACTCTCAATTATCATAGATGGGGAAACCAAGATATTCCATGACAAAACCAAATTGACACAGTATCTTTCCACAATCCCAGCCCTACAAAGGATAATAGATGGAAAACACCAACACAAGGAGGAAAACTACACCCCAGAAAAAGCAAGAAAGTAATCTTTCAATAAACCCAAAAGAAAATAGCCACAAAACATAAAAATAACATCGAAAATAACAGGAAGCAACAATCACTATTCCTTAATATCTCTTAACATCAATGGACTGAACTCCCCAATAAAAAGAAATAGACTAACAGACTGGACACATAAACAGGACCCAGCATTTTGCCGCATACAGGAAACACACCTCAGGGCTAAAGACAAACACTATATCAAAGTAAAGGGCTGGAAAGCAATTTTCCAGGAAAATGGTCCCAAGAAAAAGCAGGAGTAGCCATTCTAATATCAGATGAAATCAACTTTCAACCAAAAATCATCAAAAAAGATAAGGAAGGACACTTCATCCACATCAAAGGAAAAATCTACCAAGAAGAACTCTCAATTCTGAACATCTATGCTCCAAATGCAAGAGCACCTATATTCATAAAAGAAACTTTACCAAATCTCAAAGCACACATTGCACCTCACACAATAATAGTGGGAAACTTCAGCACCCCACTCTCATCAATGGACAGATATTGGAAACACAAACTGAGTAGAGACACATTGAAACTAATAGAAGTTATGGACCAAATGGTTTTAACAGATATCTATAGAACATTTCATCCTAAAGTAAAAGAATATACCTTCTTCTCAGCACATCATGCTACCTTCTCCAAAACTGACCATGTAATTGGTCACAAAACAAGTCTCAACAGACATAAAGAAGACTGAAATAATTCCATGCCTCCTATCAGATCACTACGGATTAAGGCTGGTCTTCAATGGCAACAATAACAACAGAAAGTCCACATACACATGGAAGCTGAACAACGCTCTACTCAATGATAACTTGGTCTAGGAAGAAATAAAGAAAGAAATTAAAGATTCCTAGAATTTAATGAAAATGATAGTACAACATACCCAAACTTATGGCACACAATGAAAGCAGTGTTAAGACGAAAACTCATAGCTCTGAGTGCCTCCAGAAAGAAACTGGAGAGAGCATACACTAGCAGCTTAACAGCACACCTGAAAGCTCTAGAACAAAAAGAAACCAATACACCCAAGAGGAGTAGAAGGCAAGAATTAATCAAACTCAGGGCTGAAATCAAGCAAGTAGAAACAAAAGGAACTATACAAAGAATCAACAAAACAAGGAGCTAGTTCTTTGAGAAAATCAACAAGATAGGTAAACCCTTAGCTAGACTAACCAGAGGGTACAAAGACAGTATCCAAATTAACAAAATTAGAAATGAAAAGGGCAGTATAACAACAGATTCTGAGGAAATTCAAAAAATCATCAGATACTACTGCAAAAGCCTATACTCAACAAAATTAGAAAATCTGGATGGAATGGACAATTTTCTAGACAGATACCAAACACCAAAGTTAAGTCAGGATCAGATAAACAATCTAAATAGTCCCATAACCCCTAAAGAAATAGTAGCAGTCACTAAAAGTCTGCCATCTAAAAAAAGCCCAGGACCAGATGGATTTAGTGCAGAATTCTATGGGATCTTCAAAGAAGACCTAATACCAATACTCTTCAAACTATTCCACAAAGTAGAAACAGCAGGAACACTACCTAATTCATTCTATGAGGCCATAGTTACACTTATACAAAAACCTTCCAAAGACCCAACAAAGAAAGAAAACTTCAGCCCATTTTCCCTTATGAACATCAATGCAAAAATACTCAATAAAATTCTCACAAGACAAATCCAAGAACACATCTAAATGAACATTCACCACAATCAAGTAGGCTTCATCCCAGGGATGCAGGGATGGTTCAATACCTGAAAATCCATCAATGTAATCCACTACATAAACAAACTCAAAGAGAAAAACCACATGGTCATTTCATTAGATGCCTAAAAAGCATTTGACAAAATTCAATATCCCTTCATGATAAAAGTCTTGGAAAGATCAGGATTCAAGGCCCATACCTAAATATAGTAAAAGCAATATACAGCAAACCAGTAGCCAACATCAAACTAAATGGGGAGAAAATTGAAGCATATCCACTAAAATCAGGAACTAGACAAGGCTGTCCACTCTCTCCCTACCTATTCATCATAGTAATTGAAGTTTTAGCTAGAGCAATTCGACAACAAAAGGAGGTCAAAGGGATACAAATTGGAAAGGAAGAAATCAAAATATCACTATTTGCAGATGATATGATGATATACTTAAGTGACCTGAAAAATTCCACTAGAGAACTGCTACAGCTGATAAACAACTTCAGCAAAGTGGCCGGATATAAAATTAACTCAAACAAATCAGTAGCTTTCCTATACTCGAAGGATAAACAGGCTAAGAAAGAAATTAGGGAATTTCACAATAGTCACAAACAATATAAAGTATCTTGGTTTGACTCTAACCAAACAAGTGAACAATCTGTATGACAAGAACTTCAAGTCTCTGAAGAAAGAAATCAACGAAGACCTCAGAAGATGGAAAGACCTCCCATGCTCATGGATTGGCAGAATTAATATAGTAAAAATGGCCCTCTTGTCGAAAGCATTCTACAGATTCAATGCAATCCCCATCAAAATTCCAACTCAATTCTTCATAGACTTAGAGCAATTCTCAAATTCATTTGGGATAACAAAAAACCCAGAATAGCAAAAACTATTCTCAACAATAAAAGAATTGGGGGAATCAGCATTCCTGACCTCAAGCTGTACTACAGAGCAGTAGTGATAAAAACTGCATGGTATTGGTACAGTGACAGGCAGGTAGATCAATGGAATAGAATTGAAGACCCAGAAATGAACTGATACACCTAAGGTCAATTGATCTTTGACAAATGAGCTAAAACCATTCAGTGGAAAAAAGACAGCATTTTCAACCATTGGTGCTGGCTCAACTGGCAGTCAACATGTAGGAGAATGCAAATTGATCCACTCTTTTCTCCCTGTACAAAGCTGAAGTCCAAGTGGATCAAGGACCTCCACATAAAACCAGATACACTGAATCTAATAGAAGAGAAAGTGGGGAAAACTCTCCAACACATGGGCACAGGGGAAAAGTTCCTGAACAGAACACCAATGGCTTATGCTCTAAGATCAAGAATAGCCAAAGGGACCTCATGAAATTGCAAAGCTTCTCTAAGGCAAAGGACACAGTCAATAGGTCAAAACAGTAACCAACAGATTGGGAAAGGATCTTTACTAATCCTACCTCCAGTAGAGGGCTAATATCCAATATATACACAGAACTCAAGAAGTTAGACTCCAGAGAACCAAATCACCCTATCCAAAAATGGGGAACAGAGCTAAACAGAGTACTCTCAACTGAGGAAACTCGAATGGCTGAGAAGCACCTAAAGGTATGTTCAGCATCCTTAGTCATCAGGGAAATGCAAATCAAAACAACCCTGAGATTCCACCTCACACCAGTCAGAATGGCTATGTTCAAAAACTCAGGTGACAGCAGATGCTATCGAGGATGTGGAGAAAGAGGAACACTGGTGGGATTGTAAGCTGGTACAACCACTCTGGAAATCAGTTTGGCGGACCCTCAGAAAATTGGACTTAATACTTCCTGAGGACCCAGCTATACTACTCCTGGCCATATACCCAGAAAATTCTCCAACATCTAATAAGGACACATGTTCCTCTATGTTCATAGCAGCTATATGTATAATAGCCAGAAGCTGGAAACAACCAAGATGTCCCTCAACAGAGGAATGGATACAGAAAATGTGGTATATTTACACAATGGAATACTACTCAGCTATTAAAAACAATGACTTCATGAATTTCACAGGCAAGTGAATGGAACTTGAAAATATCATCCTGAGTGAGGTAACTCAGTCACAAATGAACAAACATGGTATGTACTCACTGATAAGCGGATATTAGCCCCAACTTCGGAACACCCATGATTCAATTCATAGCAACTGGTGGACTGAGCGTGGTGTCCCAGATGGAGGAGTTGGAGAAGGAACTGATGGAACTGAGGGAGTTTGCACCCCTTTGGGGAGGGAGCAACAGTGTCAACTGGTCAGGCCACCCGGTGCTCCCAGAGACTGGACCACCAACCAAAGAATGCATATGGAGGGGCCCATGGTACTGGCCACATAAGTGGCTAAGGAGGGCCTTGTTGACCATCAGTGGGAGGAGAGGCCCTTGGGTCTGAGAGTGTTAGAAGTCTCAGTATAGGGTAATGCCAGGGAGGGAAGATGGGAGTGGGTGGGTGGGTGGGGGAATACCCTCCTAGAGGCAGGGGAAGGGGGATGGCATAGGGGGTTTCCAAAGGGGAGACCTGGAAAGGGGTAAACATTTGAAATGTAAATAAAGTATTAAATAATAAAAAAAAGAAAGTGTGAGAGCTCTTTGTAGAAAAATCCAAAGTGTGAGCGTACATAAATACTGGCAATTTTACTTAGAATTGTGGCATAAAACCATTGTCTCAAATAAATGTGACGGATGTCTGTAAGGCTGACAACATGTTTTTGGGTTGTCTTTCTTTCACCCTCCCTTTGGTTCTATCCCACTTTCTTACAGTCATTGAAGATTACTTTCCACTTTGGTGTAAAAAAAAAATTCCTCAATATTTCTAAATTGCTAAGAAGTATAACTTAGCCAAAATTCAAGTAATTGATAATTATTTCATATTCATAGTAATGGCTAACATATTTTGAACACTTACCTGATGGTAATTGAATATAGATTTGGGCATTTGAATTGCATATATTAGTTCTCACACTTTTACCTCTTCATAAGTTTTTGTTAGGTAGCATTTATCAATATTTCCACATTAATTCTGGTTAATTCAAAGCACAAATAACCAAGCTATTTCCCAATATTACAAATTTTGTAAGCAGGATGGCCACATGACTAAGCATTCTGAGTTTTCCTGTTGCAGATGTTAACTTTTGTGGTTTGCATTAGAAATACTTCCCATATGTATTTGAACACCTGGTCACCAGTTTGTAGAGGTGTTTGGGGAGAAAGTGCAGCCTTGCTGGAGGAAAGGATATCACTGGGGGAGGGTTTGGAAGTTTATATCCTTGTCCACTTCTAGTTCCTCTCTGTGCTTTGTATTTTTTGTTAAAGGTATGATCTCTAGGCTCCTTCCATCATGATTGCTGCTTGCTGTCATGTCTCTTTTGCTATTTTAGTCTCTTCCTCTGGAATCATAAATACAGACAACTCTTCGTTCTATAACTTGGTCTTGTAATCAATCTGTGAAAAAAATGTGGCAACATATACTAAAAGTATTTAAAATTCCTATTCTGGAAATCAACAGGGAGAGTGTATGATAGGCTGAACAGCCTAGAGGATTCACCCATAGGATCATGTATTTGGATACTTGGTCTGTAATTGATGGAACTGTTTGGGAAAGGTTAAGTGGTAGGGTCTTGTTGAAGGTGATGTATACTTTGGGCAGAGTTTGAGGTTTTTAAAGCCCCATACATTCACAGTTAGTTTCTTTTTGCCTCATGCTTTGTGAATCAAGACGAAAGCTCTCAGCTATTGTTTCAGCACCGTGCCTCCCTGCTTGCTGCCATGTTCTCTAATATGATGATTGGGAGCATAACCTTCTGGAATTATAAACACCCAATGAATTCATTCTTTAAGTTGCTTTGGTCATGATGTCTTATCAAAGCAATAGAAAAGTAACCACGGGCTAGGCAGAAATGTCTAAAAACATACTCACAAAGAATTAGCATCTACAATATCTAAAGAACTACAAATTAGTAATAAAAAGATACATTACCCCACCACAGCAAGTGCTGAATGATGTTTAACTACGTGGGAATCATGACTATTAGGAAAACAGGAGAAGCATAATGAACTACAGCTTTCTGAACCACAAAACTAAAAACCAAAAGACCAAGTGTCAAATACAATGTGAAGTAATGGGTCTTTTTGTATGATGTTATTGAGACTGAGAAATGATTTGACTACTCAGAATGCCATTTGGCAGTTTTCAGAAAATAGAAAGCAACCCAATATGTTAAAAATTAAATTAATATTCTATATCCAAAAGAAATAAATGCACATGGTCATAACTCCTATCAGAATGGTATAGAAAATGCCTTATTATCATATCCCTGAATAAAAAGCAATCCAAATGCCCACCATCAGTGCTATACTTTAAAATGATGGGACATTTGTTAAATGGAGCACTGGCCAACAATGTAAAAATGATTCATAATGCAATATGTACACATTTCAAAACTGTTCTGTTGAGTAAGAGAACTAGGTATTTCATATTCAATAAAAATAGTTTATATTTAAGTGAAAGTATAAAAACATTTAAAACTAATTTATGGTGATAAAAATAAGAATACATCTTGGCTTAAAATTCTCTAGAGTGAAATAAGAAGTAACTTTCTAGTGTGATGAAGATATTCTACATTTGCGTGATGGCCTAGGTAAGTAAACTGACTCTTGTTTCCTCTCCTTACTTAGGCATTCATTCAGCTCAGCTACCAGTTTTCTTAAAAGAACATTTCAAATAAAGAATAGTTAAACATTGTAAAGGTGACTTATTTTAACATATTTCACAGTATTACATTGTTCCCCTACATATAATTATTATTTGTCTTTTAAAAATAAATTGAATGAAAAATGTTATATGTCCCATTATAAATATTTGACCATATCTAAAGTACCTACAACATAATGTTAACACATCAAGAAGAAGAATCGCAATGTTTTATCCTTTGATGTCAATCAAATTCATATGGAAAATGTGCATTTAAGTATACATATGAACACATGTGTGCTCATATATTCACTCACAGAAAAAGAAGCATGCAGAAATCCTGGAGTGGTGGTACATAGTTATACTCTTATCCTGAGGAAGAGATAGAAGGATTACTGCCATTATGAGACCATCTTGTTGTTCATAGAAACTTCCAGGCTAGCTTTATCTTTAAATTGAGAGTCTGTTTAAAAACAAAACAGCAACAGAAACAAACAAAAAAAGCCAGTAGAAAAGATAGGAATAACATAACCCGAACTGACTCATGATTAACTAAACGCATCTTTTCTCTCTCTCTCTCTTTTTTCCTTTGAGACAGGGAGTCATGGCTAGTCTTGAACTTCCTATTCTCCTGCCTCTGTCTTCCATGGGCTCAGATTGTAGCTATGTGCTGGCAGACATGGCTCTAAGCAGATCTTTTTTGTTCTCTGACAAAAGTCTAAATATAAATTTTTAAATATCCAATCACGATATGTAAATATTTTATTTTTCCTTATTGATTGATGGATGGATTAATTGATTGACTGCCTGACTAATAGATTGATGTGGTCTGTTTCTCACTGGACTCTTAAGTTTTTTGAAAGCAAGCACTTTATCTGTCTTGTGATGTTGTTTCACAATGAACCATCTAATTTCTGCCCCAAATTGTGTAAAGAATGTGCACATGGAATGTTTACAGTTTTTTGAAGGAATTGTCACAGTGGACTTTAAAGGGTAACCATCTTGAGCCTATGTATGTTGTAGATACTGGGTAGGGGAAACAAGGCTGCAATAGCATTCAGGGGATATCTTTGCTATCAGTGAGAAACTATTCATCTTGTTCTGTCTTCTTTGACTTCTCTATCTTGTTCTTTGTATCTTCTGATCATTGTGCTTCTTGACATGTTCTTGCCTAGATAACTTGATGCTTAAATCATACCTTGGATCCTTATTTATGATCACTTTCAACATATCACATGATACCAGAATTATATAGATTCTACTTGTCAACCAGTCATGAGGTTAAAAGTAACTTGGGAAAATAACAGAGTGCAGTATGTTTCCAGGTGGCTCAGGAAAGTCAAACAGAAATGAAAAATTCAAATATGAACTCAATGTCTGATACACTGAGCCATATTATAACAAAGAACTCTGATTATCCCACTGGGTTTTTATGCATAGTGGGCTAGTTTATTCCCGTCCAAACTTTTTTGGTTCAGCAATGTATTACTGACACCCATGACAGTGATTGATATATGTGTGCATGCATATAAACATATATCTGTGAAAAAACAATAAATGCTGTTCAGTCATTGGTCTCTTGTCCTCTTTCAATGTGCATGTAAATAATCAATTAGCTAGGCTGTCAGAGCACACAATTGGGAAAAGCTTATCAGTATTTGTTAGTGCATCTCCTTTCCTTATCTTTGGATATGAATTATTAAGGCACAACTAAACATCTTTGTTTGTTTAAGGCAGTCTCTAACTAGATAACCCCGGCTGTCTTAGAGGCAGCTTTGTAGACCAGGCTGGACTCAAACTTACTGAAATGTTCTTGCTTCTGCCTCCCATATGCTAGGATTAAAGGCAAGGACTATCATGCCCATCCTACCATTAAACATCGCAAACATTTCTGAAAGGAGCTAATTGGAGCTCTGGTGGTAGTTTTGTTCACATATACCAAATGTTAAAGACTGTGTATAACACCAACGCTTATGAAAACTCCATCAATGAGTTTTGCAACTTCTTGTAGTATTTTCTTTTTGTTCTTATTAAGCATGATATTTTCAGGAAGAGATAAGCAAGTACTAGTGTGTAGATTTTGGACCATCAGCTGGCAGGAATCTTTGCTTATTTCTGTAACTCCAGAACAAAAAAATGCCTCTAGTTTGAGATGTAAGCAGTACTTCTTAATTAATAGATTAAATGGCTTCTAGTAGCTACTTTTTATTTACCTTGTGCTAGAAAAATTTCAAAGTACTTTATATGAACTAACTGCCTTAATTCACATCTACCAGCCCACGTCTCAGTCCAAAGGCCAGAGAGGAAGAACGTCACAAGTCAAAGACCATCTGGAAGAGAGAATTTCTTGTCTTTAGCTTTTTCTGCTTTAGTCAGGCTTTCAGTGAATCAGCCATCTGTGGGGGAGGACAAATGCTTTGCTCAGTTCACAAAATCCAATGCTATCACTGATCCATTGAACCAACGAGCTGTGTACATTAGAGCTCATCAAGGTGACATGTAATATCAGCTATCACACCCATGGAGAGTGAGAAGGAGGAACTCAGAAGACCTGAGTCATTAATAATTCATCAACAGCAAACCAAAAGAATGACTCAGAAGGAGCTTTCTGATTCCTGAAATCACAAAGTGGTTGGGCAACTGAGAATGATTGTTTATAAATACATAGTTAATCAGGCTCTTAATAATTTATATAGCCTTCGTTTTCTTATTGAAAATAGATTTCACCCTCACATACTATATTTAAAACTCATGTGGTAGAGCAGAAAAACAAATTCCCAATCCATCCACTTAGTCTACAGGATTATAAGCATAGCTAGAAGTTTTAGTTGGGACTGGGGGAGGGGAGATAAACTCCTCTAGGTTGCCTCAGTGGGGAAAATTTTAGGTGCAATTTTTCTTTTCAAATCTTTAAGTTGAAAGTGATTTCTATGTTCTGTGAGAGGCCCAAGGATAAGATTGAAGTGCAGTCTCTGTGAGAGGGAGAAAAACTTGCCTTACATGGGGCTCTCTAAGGAGACTGATTAGGTCTCCTGTATTGTTTAAGAGGAAAAGGGAGAACAGAGAAGTGTTTGATGCAGAACTTGGGCAGCACCTCTCTGGGATTGAAAATGCTTCTATCAGTCTGCACTGGCTCTTGAGGTCAAGTTCAAAACAGCTTTCTGACAGAAGCCTGAGCCACAGAGCTTCCTCTTTCCTGAGCAGCCAACCAGCCTGGAGCTTCCTTGTTTCATGGAATAAATAAATATACCTTTGTATGCATGTAGGAATCAAGAATAAGAATCAAGGGCAATGTTACTTCCTAAACACAAGGAGGCTGAGAAAGGCATATATATATATATGGCCTAGATCATAATCACTTAGTTCTGAAGCTTTAAAGGCAATGTCTTTACCTATCACATGGAATCTCTGGTCTTAGTAGACCAGTGATGTGTGCCTTTTATTACTGTTTGCTCATTTTTTCTGTCCCATTGTATGCTCGTTCAGAGTCGGTGCTTACTTTGATTTATTAATTGTATTGTAGGGTTTGCAAAAATATTATTTCCTAGTTCAGCATACAAAGTTTCGTGGAAGCCTGAAGATTTGGAATGATTTTATACAATTACCATAGCAACTTATCTGAATACACAGACACTAAGAATATAAATCCATGACACAATTGTTAGGAAGGAACTTTCTTTTAAAAAAAAAAAACCACATATCTAGTTAGAGTTAGATAAAAGGTGTATTGTGTTTTAGAAGACAGATGGAAAATATGCGTTAAAAATAAATCTTATTTTTTTTAATATGAAAAACTCAAAGGCAAATTCAATGAGATATGACAGGTGTAGAATAAAACCTCGAAAAAAATAACATTTATATCGTGAATAGATGATTGGGTTGTAGAAACAGTGTGGGTGTCAGAAGTAGGGTACAAGCACACTGAGTAAGTTCAACTGGCAAATAATTTAGAGGCTTTGTGAAAATCATCAGGAATTGAAATGTATAATTGCCCCCTTTACAGCTCAATTTTGGGTGTTGTAAAGCTAGGGAAATAAAGCTTATTAGCCTGAAAGGATAGTAAGAGGTCATTTATGATACCCTACTCTTCCTTACAGTCTTTCCTGCAATTGAAAATGTTTACTATGCAGTGGTCTGCTCTGGCTGTGTTGCCTGCATAGCTCTTATCTGTGACTCATATGGTAATATAGACCATGATTGTCTATGATAAGTCACCACTTCTCTTAATTTTATCCATTCTTTTACATGTGTGAGAGGGTGCGTGGATGTGTGCTTTTCAATTTGGTTGGTAAGGTAGATGTTTTTCTCTTGCTGTTCCCACCGCACATTGGTTACCCTAGGCTGGATGGACAAAGAGCACCCATGGATTTGCCTGTTTCTTGGCACAGGATTACAGATGCTTACTGCAGATTGACACTTAGGTCCTCACGTTTACGTGGCATGTTCTTTACCAACTGAATCATTTCTTTAGCCCAACCATTTTCTTTATAACCTTGAGTGAACAGGCTGACTTTAATTCTCCTCCATCCACTTAGGATATTTGCATGACCTAGCACAGCATCCTATGACAAGAGTGTTGAGATCAAGCCCAAGCAAAGGCTATAGTACTACTCAGAAATTTAACTGAGATGTGATATTTTTCACCATGAAAATATAAGCAAGAAAACTTCCCATTGCTTGGTGTAGCAACCTTCCAACTTTCATGGTGACGTATTTTCCTTCCTTTAATTACAATAGCCATCTTCTCATATGCTCAAGTCATAGGCCTTACCACTGAGTTTATACCTGAGCCCAGACCTTTATCACTACAAATACCCTGCTTCTTATGTTATTCCCTGTGCTATTTGTTAACTGGAAAGCAAACAAATGAGCAACAACAAAAGAGAAACATTCTTTACCTTCCACATCTTCCTTCAAATCCTCTCACTTTTCTGTTGCCTTCAAAATATTTTCTGTTTCATGTTTCCTCTTGTTATGTCTTTTGATCTTTAACTCTTTCCTGTCAGAGTTATGACTCTATCATCATGCTGTGACAATTCTTGTCACATTCTCACTTAATCCAGGGCTGCAGTCACCTTTGTGCCTGACCATTACCGAGCTGATATTCTGCCTTCAGGTGACTTTCATGACATCTACTTTATAATTGTCTTTTAGGTCTCTTCTTTGTAACCAGATGTTCTTCTTTGCAAAGAGAGTGTGATCTTAGATTCCCCAATTCTTACTTATATTCTATGCCCACGGTTTTAAACGTCATATTTCTACTCATGAATAATTGCTGGTTTTACTACCAGGCAGTATTTCTTCCCTAAGGTGGTCTATTATGCTCTTTGTGAATCTTAGCATACACACTCATGAATAACTGTTTCTGCTTAGGTCACAAAATATGAAATATGACCTTCCTCTTTTTCTTCACCATATATCTTGTGCATCATTAAGTCTCCTCAGCCAAAAACTCATCTACCTCTCCCCAGATTTATACTTTTATCTAGGTTCAAACTACCCTCATTCTTCACTGGTATTCTAGCTACCATCCCCTGATTTTCATGCCAACAGCACTGCCTGGTAGAGGAGATCTTTTGTAATATAATTCAAATCATGGCACTTCATTGTTCAAGACCTCCAGGGGTCTTACATCCATTTTAAAAATAGAATCAAAAGTGCTTACCTTGACTATAGGATCATAGCTCCAAAGTCTCTTTCCCTTTCCAAATTTTTTGCCTAGTATCCAACTTATTTGGATTCACCCACACAGATCTTGGTTCCTAAAATGCAAATGTGCTTCAGCCCCAATACCTGACCACCTGATGGTCCTTTTAGGGACTGCTCTCTCCAGGGTAGATGCATCTTACTTCCTGATTACAGATATACATCTGTTACAGCCAATTGTAAAGTACCCCCATGATTCTTTTACCTCATTGTCATGTTTTTCCTTTATGGTTCTTGTTATGATTTGTGACTACCGCTAGACTATAATTTCATAAATGTAGAACTGTGTCTATTTTACATGGCACTCAGGAGGGTGGTTGACACAAAATGAGCTTTGCAAGAATGATTTTTGAATAAACAATGGAACAAATGATGAAAGGAAAATTATTAACACAGCATTTGAACAACTGAATTTAGCAATGCTAGACAGTAGTTCTCTCTCCATTTTCTAAGTTACAGGAACAAGTAAGCTCTCTCTCTCTCCAACCCAACATGGTGGCCTGCTCCTGTGATCTCAGAACTCTTTAGATCGAGCCTGGAGGATCATGAGCTCAAGAGTTGGCCAAGTTATTTAGTAAGATTCTGTCTCAAAACAACAAAAGAAAGTGCTCTGTTTTTTTTAACTTTTATCTAAGTCCAATTTCTTAACAATTCACATACAGTGTTATGGTAACCCTGAATCACACCCGCTCATGAGAATAGGCTTAACTCTTTTTTTTTTTTTTTTTTTTTTTTTTTTTTTTTTTTTTGTGAAACTATATTTTCAAAGGTATTCCTTTAAAGTTATGCTTTAATGATCTATGCACACTCATGGGAATATTGACAGCAAGAAAATTAAGAAATAAAAAAGTCTATTTTTAGGGTTTTTATTAGAAAGTTAGAATATCATTTTTGAAAGTTTTAAGAATATCATTTTTCTTTTATATGGATTGTGGCTTCTCCAGGTGACACATCGGCAGGGGGACAAAGTGGAAATACTGTAGAAAAGAGATGCAGTCCAGTGACATTGATAGTGAAGACACTTGTTTATTTTGACAGCTGAGCCTAGAAGAATTAAGGATGTACTGATCGAAATCTTGAAAAATCGAGAATGAGCATTTGGTTGAGGATATCCTCTGTTAAATCAGTTGTGATGACATTTACCAAGATGAAAAAGAGAAAGTAAAACCAGTTCAAGGTGTGGCATGCAGGCCATCAAAGCCTTGCAAAATACTGTAATGGAAGGGCAAGGGAAATTCTCTGAACGTCGGAACAGATTTCCACCTTCAGCTTGGTTTAAAGTTTAAATGACCCCAGATTTCCCCACAATTGTGTCAAAGAAGGCTTCAGATTTTCATTTGTTATACAAAAACACTGTCGGTTACTTCTAGGGTTTTCCCAGATCTTTTATTCTCTGATTTCATCCACAGAATTTCCCTTTGTATCATCCAGTACTTACAATTCTGTTTCTCATGGGAAGTCCTTGTCACTAAAGTTGCAGCTAAGTGTTCCTTCCCTTTTCCCTCAATTTAAATCACCATTTCTCATTAACATGATTTCTCTAGGAACCACCCTACCCCATACTAGCTAAGTACATTTAATTCCTAGCTTTCCAAGAAGTATGAGTTCTTGTGAAAACTATTTGAACTAGTTTTCTCTAATCATATTTGGTTCTACAACCTGAGAGGCACACCACAGGAGTTTGTATGCATTCTTTTCTTTATATCAACTATGTGTAAATTAGTAAATCATATGCACTTCTTGCTGTGGATGCTTTTCTAGTTAAGGATATTTTCTATTAGGCAAATTAATCCAAATAACCTTCCATCCTAGAAATGGAACATGGGAAGTATTTATAAAGACAAAGGAGAGAAAAGGTAAACAAAGTAAGAAAGATTAATGCATCCACCTTTGGAGCAAAGTGCTGCCTGTATGAAAAAGAACCCAGGGTTGTTGTTTCTAATAATGCTTCCATTAATCAAAACCTTGAAGCAACTGCATAAAGAGGCAAAGGAGCTAATGCACATTAGCATATTGGGGCACTTTCTCCTTTGCAGGCACACATGAATGTCAAGCTCAGAACCAGTTTCAGTACCATTCTTTCTGTTTCTAAATATTACAGTCATGGAAGAAGATACAAACAGTACAGATTCCAAAGAGTTTTCTTTAAACCGCTGTCACTATTGAAAGAGACCCCAAAGAAATAGTGTTCTTTTATTAGCACTATAGATAAGTTTGCATAGTCTAAACTCCAATAATGAAAATAAAATCTATTGGAATCAGAATGTTATATTGCCCCCTAGTATTTGTTTAGTCCCACAAGGCTGGGTGTCTCTGCTGGTCTTCTGTATATGTGAGAATCCCAAAGAAATGTGCTCCCATGCCAGTGAATGAATGGCTGTGCTAGCAGGGAAGGACAAGAAGGGAAAGAGCCTGAGCTTCCTTCTTCTACATCTTTATATAGACTTCCAGGAGAAGGTGTGGCCCAGATTGAAGATATATCTATCTTCCAGCCTAAGACTCACATCAAAGGCTCATGTCTTCCTGCCTCAATATCAGGAACAAAGGTGTATGTCTACCTACCTCAAAGGTCCAGAGTAGAAGTGGATTCACCCACTTCAAAACAAGCAGAAAATCTCTCACAGGTGTGCCCTCCATTTTTCGAGGCATAAGATTATAAAATACATCTTTAGCTATTTTTGTGGAGTTTGAAAGGTCTAGAGGGTACTCTGACAATCTGATTACATCTGCCTCCTATTCCTAATATGCTGCTCCAATTAAATATGAGGCTCCTTCTCCAGCGTCTCCTATCACACTTAGTAGTGCTGTCTTTCCCTGGATTCAGGATAGAAACACTATCCCAACCTCTTTTCCTGTGTTCTACCATCCATGGAAATTTTGGCTTCATTGTAACTCTTGAAATACTGTCTAAATGTACTTTGTGTTCAGTCTAGTCTAGCCCACGGATGTATTTTTTTTTCTGTGTCTTTTTCTTTAAAAACTTTCTCTAGCACTTAATGTGCTAACTTAATCCCATGTTTATCTGCTTAAAATCCTGGAGTCCTCCTTAAAACACTGCCTCAGGGTGAAGAAGGATATACACAAAACCACAAAATCTAGATAGAAGCCCACACCACATCAGATTTTTTGGTTGGTACACAGAAGATAGCTTATCCACTTTCAGCTGACTGTGTCTGTCTGAGAAGAGTTAAGCCTTGGGAGGACCCAGTGAATCAGGTCTGGTATCACATGGAAGCTGAGTCTGATTGCTGATAATGGTTGTTATATGACATCAAATAGTGATTGTTCTGCATACCTTAGTTTTATCCTTTTTTGTAAGGTGGCTGAATCCAAAAGCAAACATCCCCAGAGGGCAAGATGCAAGGGCTCAGCATTTTCATTGTCTAGTGTCCAAAATCAAAATGTAAAACCAGGGGTCAAGGGGAGACAGCATTCGACAGGAGAAATCTGGCATGATGGTGTTTCCGAAGTGCGCGTATTGGGAGATACTGCTTTAGTTACCTTTTGGAAGAATGAACTAACATGGTGTTTTTACAGCCTGTTGGGATTGGATATCTGTAAATAATTCTAAGCATTCATTTGTCTACCTTGATCCCTGGTCACCATGGATCCCTTCAGGAGATAATGGACTGGCCTATGACAGGGGCTCAAAATCTATGTGCTGAAAGAAGAAGTGCCATGTTTCCTCATCAATCAATAGATGTTTGTTTGGGAAATTCCTGGAGTGAGACAGAGGCCTTTGAAGGTAGCTCCATGAGGGAATAGTGCAAATTGGACTGTTATTAACAGAACACCTCCTCAGGGTCTATTGTTTTAGCATCTCACAGCTCCTTGAGATCTATCTTACCCCCTCTTCTTACTGAGATCAACATTCTTTGCTCAAATCCCAGAAACTAAATTGGTCATATAAGAACTTGCCAAGAGAAGAGTATTCTAAAATTGCTGCCAGCAGCTCCACTGGGGATTAAAAAGAAGAAATTATGTGGGTTTTCCTCCCTCAGACAGGGTTGCAGGGCATAGAGAGCTTTTCAGTCTTCCTGTAAACATTGCTATGGTAACTGACAGGTAATTAGTTGTTTATCACACACTCTGAAGCATACTCAGGGTTTCAGGCTAGAGTCCTTTTGCTGTAAGAGCCTGTTAGAATAAAGAAAGAAAATCAATTTTCAGACTATTTTTAAAATTACGGTGTTTTTTGGAGAGTCTTCCTACTGTGAATCTTCAGGGAAAACATAATATTTATGATACAGACAAGCATAACTAAAATGATTATATCTTCTAGTCTGCTTCTACTCCTCCACCAAGAATAAAGTTTTGGTTGAAGGACTTGTTTTCAGGTTGGAACTGAGCAGCTGGGAGAAGGGGCTGTGAAGCAGAAGGACGGAATGACAACTGTAGCAGTAGGGTGAGCTCATCTGCTGAGGACGTCGATAACAAAACGCTCCCTTTTAGCTAGAAGCTACCAGAACTATTTTTCCCTATTCTGTGGCATGTCATAAGAAGAATAGATTAGGCATATACTGAAAGACAAATGGCTTATTTTGGTCCAAATCTGCATTATTTTGTGAGATGACTATTAAAGGCACCACGTGCTGTTGTTTCTCAACATAGTTGTATACAATAACCCTCCATCCATATATTATATCCTACTTACGCAAAATCAAAATGAGGCAGCTAGAGGAAAATCAACCTCATAATAAAATTTGTAATAGAGACAAAGAAGATTCTAATTAACAATTTTAGGGAGGCATGAACTCATACCTCAGTGCATACTTTGTAATTATGCCATTTACATTACTTATTGCAACTTTGTTTGGAAAAACGAATTTTGAAAAAAAATTACTCATGTATTTGTTTTGTATGGCTTAAAGAAACATGGCAGCAGATATATCTACTGCATATAGAGAGAATGAAGGCAAGTCTATTACTTATGCAGTGGTAATGCACACCCTACATCAATTTTAGAAATGGTGATAATGTGTCTCTCAGCAAGGAGCTTGTAGTTCTTGATTATGGCTCCCTAGGAAGCCAAGCCTTGTATTGTATATTAGCAGCAACTGAGGCAAAGTGAAGTTATCAAACAGAAAGAGGAAATTATGTTCTTGAAAGAATCATGACTGTAAATATGAATGAATCACATGTCTCTCAACCCTTTACAGTTTGTCCTGATGGCTGTTTAATAGAAAGTGGTAATCAGATACGGCTTTGGGCTTCTAAGGGTGATAATTTAGAATTACTGCGATGGTTGAAAAAGAAACAAGGGTTCTGATCATCCTAGCCCTTGCATCTGATGATATGAGCTGCATATTTGGGCATTCTACATTCAAACACCAGTGAGACAGAAAATGATGAGCACTTTCAAAAACTTTGGTGGCTTATCATTGAATAGGAAGAAACACACACACACACACACACACACACACACACACACACACACAAACACAAACACAAAACACACAGTCACACATGCATGTGGACATTAGAGTTTGACCTAATTAGAACTTCATATGACTCTTCCTAGGAAGAACACATGTCATAACCTGGCCCTGCTTCTGTTGGTTTCTCCTACAGAGTAGATTGTATAGTGGGCCTGGGGCAAATATGGTGAGAATATTATTCTCAAACCCCAGAGTCCTTAAGGAATATATATACATATTATATATATTATATATAATACATATTATACCATATTCCAGAATGTCCCATTTTATTATAGTGCCATTCTCTCAGGGAAATTTCACTACTCTCTAACTTAGTTACTGTAATGACTACTCTTCATTGTGAACCTTACTGCATCTGGAGTGAACTACAGTGCAAAAATGGGGAGGGCATACTTTTGAGAAAATTTCGCTTGTTTTGAAGTGGGTGAATCCACTTCTACTCTGGACTTTTGAGGTAGGTAGACATACACTTTTGATCCTGATCTCGAGGCTGGAAGACATGGGCCTTTGATGTGAATTTTAAGCTGGAAGATAGATATATCTTTAGTCTGGGCCACACCTCCTACTGAAAGTCTATATAGAGATGTAGAAGAAGGAAGCTCAGGCTCTTACCCTGCTTGCCCTTCCCTGCTAGAAGTACCATTCATTCACTGGCATGGGAGCACATTTCTTTGCGATTCTGGCATATACAGAAGACCAGCAGAGACATCCAGCCTTGTGGGACTGCGCAAATACTAAATTCTTAGATTTTTCTGTTCACAGCTAGACATTATTGCATTCCTGTACTGCAGCCTACAAGTCATTCCATAAATCCAAAATATATATTCATTCCATAAGTTCTGTGACTTTAGAGAACCCTGACTAATGTAGAAGTATCATTTTATTTGTCTTATAATTCTTACTTTATGAGAGTTATTGATATTATTCTTCCAGATGAACCATCTTAGGAATTCATTCATTTATTAAAATTGCAAGCAAATTCTAGGTTTGAGCCTGTGTTTTGGTGATCTCAAATCTTGGGCCCATGATTTCGCCTTTATGCCATGGCAAAAATTATTTTATATTTACCTGGTATATGTTATAACATATATATGGATATATGCATTTGTGCAGTATGTTTGTATGTGTATGTATGTATGTATGTATAATGCATAGATATGCATATTTAAGGTCAATTGGGCTGACAATGCTCCCTCCAAGAGCTATAGACAATCCAACAAAATTTTAGGGCCAGGAAGGAAAAACTCTGAGTTATTTGTCAGAGGAGTTCTAAGGACTGCCAGTGACTATTGTCATTGACTTTGGTTGTCTCTCAGAAAATGAAAGTCATATCTTATTGCTAAAGATACCACAGACTTTGGACACAGGATTTGCAGGAACTGAAGTTGAAGTTTATTGAAAATAAGTGATTAATATAATAAATAAATCATGCATTAGAAGTTAGCTTAGGAAGATACTCCAACAGACCATAAAATTTAACAAACATCATTTATCTATGTAAATGTTCTCTAATTGAGGAACAAATTTTTATATTCTTCAGTTGATTTACTGAAATTCATTTTTCATTTTATTAAATGTTTTCTTTGACAGGTATATGATGCATTTTAATTACTCCCCCTTTTCTCTACATTCTCTCATTCCATTCTATCCTTGTTAACTCTCAAAGTACCTTTCTCACATTAATGTCTTGCTCTGTTTTGTGAGCCATTGAGTTCATCCAGCATTTTCTGTGTAGCTACTGGGCTCATCAGTGGGTACACAACTGAGGAGCATGACTGTTCCTTTCCTAAAATCCATAATCAGCCAATAACTCATAATCAGATACATATATCACCCACATATACACATGTATGCATAAACATGTACCAATCACTTGTATAAGAGAACAGGGTAAAGATAATGATTGGTTATGTGATTTATCCAAAGTAAGGAAAAGCCTCAAAAGACAAAATTCTATTTTCAAAAGCTATTACCTTAAGATAATAAATACCTGACCCGGGGCTGAAAAGATAGATCAGCAGTAAGAGCTCTTGTTACTCTTGCAGAGAATCTGGGTTCAATTCCCAGCACTCACATGGTATCTTATCACTATCTGTAACTCCAGTTCCAAGGAATCTAATGCCTTCTTCTGGCCTCTTTGGATACCACACATGCATGTTGTATGCACATATTCCTGTAAGCACTCATACATACTTAAAAGAAAAACAGGCAAAACTTTAAAAAAAAACTGACTGTGCTACAAAGCAATTCAAGGCTAGTGTGTGCTATGTGGTGAGAGTCTGTCTCAAGAAGAAGGACAAGATCCAGGAGAAGAGGAAGGATGTGAAGAAAAGGAAGAAGAGTGGACAGGCAGGGAGGAGAGGCAAGAGGAGGAGGCAAGGGGAGAAGAACGGATACTGTGTGTGAAATAAGGTATCAGGCTTACAAGTATGCTTTTCTTGTGTTTTTCCCCAATGGTTTCTATTCTATTATGTAAATAAATTGTTGTGGAAATATACAATAATGTTTACTAAAACTTTCCTATAAGCTCTAAATGCATAATGCTTTGTTAGGTATTTCATTCTTTCACTAACTCTGTGAGCTAATTATAATCATTCTTTCCTTTTTACAGATGAGGAAGCAGAAGCCCTGAGAGTTTTCACACTAGTGTGCAGCAGAGCCATACTTACCTTCCAGGCATTCCTTCTCCACAGGATACAGGGAGCTCCTGTAACAGGCTGCTTATTGGAATGAACAAATCAAACAAAACAAAGAAGTTCCAGACATTAAAGTTTTGAGATCTGAGATAGAGGAATGGAGAATAATGTGGCACGGGGTAGCTAAGACCTGAACGAAGACTCTTGACAGCTGAGTGGAAATGACCCCTGATCCAAAAGAAGTGAAAGAAAGTTTGGTTCTGGGTGAGTACCTTAAATTTAATATATCATTCTAAATTAACCATCAGTTCTAACATAAATGAGTAGTTTCATATCCTCATATTCTCAGCCACAAAATCATATTTCATGCTTTATTTCACTCAAAGTATCTCATTTCAAATTCCAAGGTAAATGACTCTAATGGGCATGCTTTTGCCTCTTAATTAGCAACCATATGTAAGAAGTTGTGTTGTAGGTAATCTCATACAGCTAGGGCAACAGCTATTCAGTACTATAATGTTTAGAAATGAACAGAAACATGCATTAAATAGGTGAAGGAAAGCAACCTGGGTAATTGATAGTAGCCCATTACCCATCAAAAATAGAAATAAAAGTGTGATTAGTTCTACTCAGTATACAACAGCTATAACAATTTGAGTCAAGCTACATGAGCAAATACCTGTCTATTATGTATTCAAATCTTTTCAGCCAGAATAATGGGGTTAGCTCATCTGAGAAGAGCCTTGGACAGTTTTAGTAAAACTCATCATTTGCAATAGCTGCAAAGCAAACACCCTGCTTAAAACCATATGCCCAACCTTTCAACCATTCATTCCCTAATCCATCCATCTAATTTCCTCTCTCCTAGTTTATCCAGTTCCCTAGTGACATAGTCAATATTTTCTGAGCACCCAGAGTTACTAGGTAGATCCATAGATGAGGAAACACACTGGCCTTGAACAGAACAATTGGAAAGAATAATTGGCATTTTCATGAGTGGAAAGAGGATATTTCAAACTGTGGTTTTGCTTTGTATAACTAAGGTGATTAATTTTTGTGGAGATAACAGCACTTTCCACATTAATGCCTCAAATTTCTTCCATTCAGATAGTTTTATTATACCAATCGTTGTGGTTTCAATAAGAATGGCCTCTAAAGGCACATATATTTGAATGCTTGGTCCTGGCTGAACTGTTTGGGGAAAATCAAGAGGTATGACTTTGTTTGAGTAGGTGTGGCCTTGTTGAAGGGAATGAGTAACTGGGGTATGGGGGTGCTTCGAGATTTCCAAAGCCCATGCTAGACCCAGTGCCTCATTCTCTGCCTGCTGCCCTGCAGATCAGGATGTGAAGCCCTCAGCTACTGCTTCAGCATCATGGCTGTCTGCTCTCTGGCATCATGGTCATGCACTAACCCTCTAAAACTATAAGCATGCCTCCAATTAAATGTTTTCTCTTATAAGATTGCCTTGGTCATGGTGTCTCTTCATAGCAATAGCATAGTAACTAGAATACCAAATAAAGTAGTAGGGGACTGCTCAAAAGTAAAACATTCTCTCTCTCTCTCTCTCTCTCTCTCTCTCTCTCTCTCTCTCTCTCTCTCTCTCTGTATGTTGAGGAGGTGTTGTCCATAATCTTAGAGTTGAACTTCCTGTTCTGAGACTACTGTGACAGAAGAGCACGGAGTTTGGGAAAATGGAGAAAGCAAGCAATGCCCACAAATAAACTCGTTTTCGCTTCAGGCAGGGGTTGATTCTTAGGGATATTTGGAACACAAGATAAGAAATGTTACCTTGAACATCAGCAAGTTACCATGACCTTGAACAGCTGTATGCTTATTCAAGGTTATGCAACATGTTGGCAGGAGAGCCACAGTGTAAGCCCAGGTGCCCTGAACTGAGCTCAACGTTCCTTCCACTACATCTTGATACCATCAGCAGAAGATGGCTAATGTCTTGAAATGCCACTTCTTTCTGGATCTCTCTGGAAGCTGTGACAGGGAACTCTCTTATCCTTGAATGTGTAACAAGCAGGAAAGAGACCAGGTGAGGCTGTGATTCCATGGTAACTACAGTGATTAGCACATCACTTTCCCTTCTTGGGGGATGTGGATGGATGTATTGCCTAAAGAAAGACACTCTGTATAAGACTGCTTCTCACATAAAGAAGGGCTATATCCAAAAGGATTCAAACCATGTCACACTTACTGTCTTCCTTATTGATGTTAATGTCAAAGCTGTCAGCATCATTCACACCCTCATTTAACAGTGTAACAGCATCTGAATGTAGCATTAGTCAACTGAATGCATGTAAATTCAGTTCTATACCTACGTCTCTGCCTCTCACCTTCCCCCAGTAAAAACATACAGGGGATTTACAGAGAGAATATGAATGAAAGAAAAAAATATGTTATATAATACTTGCAATTTTACCCACTCATCCCCAAATGTCTTTGTTACTTGGAGGACATATGTATTAGTTCCAATACTTAGATTCTTCTCTGCAGGTAAAGCTCACATGGTATGGAACAGAGGAGAGATGATGATGTTGGACACTGATTCCATATCAGATAGGAAAGTTTTCGTAAATACTGCTCATTTTATCTTCCAACCAGTCTAATATGCCAACCTGCAGCTTGCAAGGCACAGGACTGGAGTCATGAAACAGAAAGGCTTTTACTGCTACCAGCTTTCACTTGTCCTTGGGTTTGGCTTCCAAAGCCCATCCACATGCGAAGTCTCTTTGAATTCAGTCACTTTTCAGATGAATAACAGTTTTAGTGACAGGGACTCTTGGGTTGAAGACTCTCTCTCTCCTTTTCTGTGGGTTTGGTGGGATGTCCATCAGGAGGCTTCTAAACTGGTGCACTCTGGTCACCCTGTTGGAACCTACTACCAGCAGAATTTTCAGATGATCACATTTCCATAATACCTTTGGTTTTGATAGAAGAACTAGGAAGTTCATGGAGAGATCTTTTATCCTTTTGGGCAGCTTGTCATAAATCAAGAATCACATATGGCCATATTTCTATTATAGGGCATCACTAAGAGAGGAATGTATTCTTTTAAAAGATTACTTGTTTGGGTTAGGTCAAATGGAGGGGGTGTAGAATGGACTCAGGTTTCTCTGATGGAGAAGCCCTAAGGCACAGCACTATCTAACCCTTCTCTTACTCTGAGCCTCATTCTCTGCACATCTCTTTATGCTACTTCAATTTGGGCTGTAATAAGTTCCAACTAAACAGTCATGGAAAACATACCTCCGGAACAGGGCCTAGATTCCAGTATCGACTCCCTCCCCCTTCCCCCCCGTATCTAGTATAGGGCTATTTCTTATAAAGCACAATTCGTAGAAAAAAAATCCCAAAAACTAGTGTTTGAGAAATGACCCAGATGTTGGAGCAGGGGCAGAAGTATTTAGCTAGCTAACGAAAAAGAAGAAACCCAGAGTAGAATTTATGATTCAGGTATGAAAGAATAAAATGAAGAAGCAATTAAGAAATGAGTCTGAGTATATCCCATTTTTAATTTTCAACAGTAGTTATTGCTAAAGATTATATTCAGTTGCCACCTACTACTAACACTAAAGCAATGATCCTTGTCAAGAAATTTACAGCTTCATTACTTAGGCACAGCAACTAAAATGGGCATTATTTTACCTATCCTTATCACAGTATTTTTTTTTTAATAAACTGGAGACTTCTGACCTGCTTAGAATATGTTAATTTGCAGAATGTAGTCATTTTCCTTATCAGCCCCTCCAGGCAGTTGGCAAGAAGTATTTTCAGCTACAGACCTTGCAGTCAGCCACTCAGACCTGCTGGCTTCCTGTGCCCTGACAGATAGAGCTAATTAGCACTCAGAAGCTTTTATGTATTATCTCTGACTCCAGAACATTCCCACAAATGAGGGGCAGGTTTGCCTCAGTCCCTAAGGACAAGAAGAAAACCTGAGAGATTTGGAGGTTAAATAACTTTCTAAAAGTTGCTGTATCTATCTCAGTTCTACTTTTTCATTGGCAATCAGCTCCATGCCTGTTTTCTGTGCAGCCTTAGGGCATCACACTTTGATATATATATGTATATATATATATGTAGATGTTTGCATAATTTTCTAAGCAAATCCTAATCATATATATTGCAAAAAGTGGTGGCATAGATCATATCTTTGGTCCACACATCATCCACCCTCCCATCCATCCATCCATCTATCCATCCATCCATCCATCTATCCATCCATCCATAGTACTTAGTGAAAGTCTATTTTATGTTAATCAGAGATTGCATAATGAAGAAGTTACAGTGCATAATGAGTGACATGTATGATAGGTGGAGAGTTAACCAAGTAGATATTGCAATAATCATCAACACCCTGGAAAAAGGGGAGGGCCCTCAATGGTGTATGGATCTTCAGGGGAGAATGCACAATGACTCTTGATGACTGCTTCTCTAGAACTCAAGAAGAACAATACAATTCTCCCAGCAATGGATTCAGAAACAATGCTTTGTTTTGTTTTTAATCAATATACAGAATTAAGAATGTAGATCAAGCACTTGATTGTTCAAATATTACCTGTTTTCCTGAGCAAATGTGCATGCTATGAAAGTGCCTACAAGTTGAAAATTTGAGAACATCTGCCTACCTATTCCTTAGAGTGCCAAAGGACTGTAGAATAACTATCCGTGTAGACTCCAGAATGCTTATCATCAGGATCCTTCTATGAGCCTGCCAGACTGTTTTATCAACCCTACTTGTCCATAATTTATAAGCAAAAGTATAAATTTAATTTCAGAATTCAATACCTAAGAATTACATGATAAAATAAAACAAACTTTTATTTTTAGTTATCTTTAAATGCCAACTTTTTTGAATATCTTTAAATATGTTATCCAGGTTTTCGAGGGTTCAAAATATTGGGGACATTTTCTTTTTAAAGATAAGAGCTGCAAGACTATACAGACCATTGGGTTGAGGCAAATCCTTTTACTGGAATTTTAAGAAAAATAAAATTCCAGTAGTTAGAGAAGATCATTGATATCTATGAAATGACCAAACAAGAATCACTTCCTAACGGATAGCTTTGGTTATCAAAACAACTATAAGGAGGCATTCCCAGAAAATTGGAAGAGTTCATTTCTAGGTGTTCCCAAAGACATAGATTTCCATGAACCCAGGCCCTGACATCCTGTAAGGTGCAGGTCTCAAGGTAATAAAAAGGCAGAGGATGAAAGCAAGAGCTAGAACATTCGAAGCATGTGAGCAAGTTCAACCTCTCACCACTGTCACCATGAATTAGCCAAGAGGGCAAGAGATGAATGATTCTGAAATGAGTAAGGGAATCATATTCTGGGCAGTAAGAGAATAACTCTACAAGCTCAAAGTGAGATGGTCCATTGTGTATGAGAGATGGACACATGATAAAATGCCAGGGAAGGCTACAATGCATTGGGTGAGAGATAATAGGTAGGGTGATATCACTGGGTCATAGAAGCTATTTTAAGGAATTTTCATTTTAAAGTGAAGATTTTGATATGCTCAACTGTAATCTTTGTTTTTAAATTTTTGGTCAGAATTGATCTGTATCAATTCATAGTCTGGGGCTTACTCTAGATTCTTACCAGTGGCTCATGAATGTTCCTTTTTGATTGATCATTTAGTTAATTTTAAATTAAATAGCGCTCTTGAGTTACCACCCATTGTAAAGCCTATGACACCATAACAGCCTTCATTGGTTTATGATATTTTTCCTTAGCAAACACACCACATATCCCTGTACTATTTTTCAGTTTAACCATTATACTAATTCAGAGTTTATTAATTCTTTTCATTGGTTTATTGTTTATATTTTATTCTCCTGTCTCAGTCTCTCAAATAATGCATGCTAACATAGTAGGCACTTTCTACATTCTTCAACTGTAATTTTTGTTTGTTTGTACTCTGGCTGCTTTGGGGGAAGTCTGGAGGGAAAGAGCTCTGTAGGAGAGCTAGAGTATTTAAATTCCACCAGGAGAATGGTTCTCAAATTTTGATCATTCTCTCCTAAGAGGCCAGTTAGCCTGTGTTCCCCAAGGCAGAACACCACAGCATTTTGCTCAATGCCTGGTGGCTGGGAAATATGCTCTCCATGGAGACTCTGCCTTCATCCAGGGAGGCATACGTGAGTCTCACTGTGAGATGAGATCACTCACGTTCACTGCGGTATGCAGTTTCCAAGGGCTAGCTTCAAGTAGGAGGAATGCTACATTTCTTCAAATGGCTATTCATTCCCATTTTCTCCAATAGAAAGCTCTAAATTGGGAGCACACAGAAAAAATAAGAGGTATAAACAGTATCCACCTTCACGTCTCAGTAATCCCTATGTGAGTCTCCTTAGAACACTTGTCACAGGTTCAGAAATAACCAAGATGGAGCTGATATAGGCAACACTACTGCAGGAAATGGTGAGTAGAGAAGCATATAAGATCAGGGGAATAGCAAAAGGAAATATGAGAGGAGAATTCAATGTGGCTTAAAGCAACACAAATGCTCCCCAAACAAGAAGACACAGGGAGGTAGGGCTGGGAGTGAGAGGGCAATGACCAAAGGTAGGAATTCGCTCCTTGCTTGCCAGTTCCCAGGGAGATTGCTGAGAGCTTCCAAGCTGCAGGCCCATCTGTCTTCTCCAATTCTAGGGCAAACCTCATTAGGATGAGGCAGCACCCTGTGTCTCCATCCTGCCCTCTGGGACCTCAGATCCCCATCTGGCAAGGTAAAGGAACAAGTGTGTTTGCTCTGCCACAGGGCTTACATTCTCTGGCTGTTTTTTTTTTTTCCCCCCACTGATTAAAAAAAAAAAATGTGGTTTTTTTATCTACTATTTGTTAACTTTTATTCAGTATTCCATGCTATGCTCTTCTTGCCTTAGGAGCTACACTAAACTCATTTAAGTGTGCTTGCTAAAAAAGCTAATAACTTCGATCTGGTGTAATTAAACTCCGAAAGGCAAATTCTTATTCTTCATCATCTAACCTGGCAGGAGGTCAAAGATATCCACCACGCTTGAAATCACTCTTTGGATACAGGACTGCCACTATGGGGCAGGGTTTTTCTGAAGGCTAGTGGGACAGTGCTTGACAACAAATTCTATTTCTTTCTGGGAGCATAGACAGGCCATTGGAGGAGTATAACAAATCCAGAAATTATCTTTCAAGAGGAGTAAACATGTCATACAGAGACCCTAAGTCAATACAGTTCCTCATGTTTTGGTGACCCTCCATCATAAAATTATTTAATTGCTACTTCATAACTATACTTTTGCTACTGTTATAAATCATAATGTAAATATCTGATATTCAGGATATCTTATATGGAATCCCCAAAAGGGTTGTGAACCATGGGTTGAAAAACACTGTCCTAAGTGAGGTCTGAGAATCATAACCAAAGTGTATTCAAGACCCATCCATGAGGGCAAGCAGAGTTTACACCAGAACACATAAAAGGTCTCAAGTGAGGCTTTCTCTGCTGAAGCATGGGGTCTGATCTAATTAAAGACCTAAGGATAGGACTTTTTTCTTCTACTTCATTCATTCATTAATTTAATAAGTATGTACTGAGTGGGTCCCCAATGCAAGAGCTGTGATAGGTACTGGGGCTATCACCTAAAACACCTCTTTTCTATGCCCTCACAGAGTTTGTACTTTACAATGATTGAGATTGCTTTCTGAGAGTAGACACTGCTAAATACTCTTTTAGTATTAAGATTTGGCACTTCTCTTTAGGGTAGTTGCAGAACTCAGTTCATTCTTGCCTTTCATTCAGTTGAGAATAGACCAGGGAAGGTAGGAAGAAAGAAGACAGAATGCCTGCTTCTGCCTCTAGCTCTTCTTTGTTCTTTGTGACTCTTCTGAGCCTCCATTTTCCTCATCTATAAAACCTCACCTGCCAGATTTACTCACCAACTTCTATGTTACTTCTGTGTCGCTGAGCTGGATCAATATGGGCAGTGTGCTGAAGTGCACTGATGGCAGGCTGCGCGTTTGCCTTGCCACTGGGGTGTCCAGGGCATCACTGGCTAGCCTCTGGGGAGAGGCAGAACAGAGTCTGCAATGGGAGGGGTTTCTCAGTCCATGTTTTATCAGGTACGAAACAGCTTGATCTGGGATGATTCTTGTGGTTCCCAGTCTTCTGTGTACCCAGGCACCACTGGGGTACCATTGGGAATGGGAGTCCCTGTCTACTTGCCAGGTATGAAAAGGCTGGCTGAGACCAGGATGGGGGTAGAACCTGGTTTGGTTCCCAGTGAGTGGCAAGAGTGCGAGGGCCTGGGACAAAGTCTTCTCTGGGAGATTTAGGCCCTGCTCTTTATGATGAAGCCCCCTCCACCCTTCCACCCCCAACTGCTATCCTTGATGAACAGATGGTCCTTATTTATCCAAACTGTATTATTTGAAGGCAGAAGGGAATGTCCAGGA
>CM052710.1:72891566-72931337 GCA_028551405.1 Uromys caudimaculatus
CCCCCCCCCCCCCCCCCCGCCCCCCAGGGCTGAGCCTGCTCAACCTTACTGGTTCTTCTGTCTGGTGGCACAGTCCACTAGCCCTTCTTCCCTTCCCTTGATTTTCGGGCCACCAGAGTCCCATATTTCTACTCTGCTATCACATGCTTGAATGGCCTGGGATGTTTCTAGTAGTCTCCCTGAGACTCAGCTTCCTCATCTGTAACTTGGCTGTTACTGCATTTTACACACACAATTGCAATGGTTTCATAAAGATAGCAAGGTGAAGTCCTACTCTGCTAGGCATAGAGTTGACTTTGTATAAAATTCCTTCATTGTTTCTGCTTATTTGCTGTTTTCCCTGCTTTCTTCTGCCCTTTCTGTTCTCACTGGAAAGCAACAGTGGGACTAATCCCAAAGTTACTGTGAGTTGGACAGCAAATAGCTCTACCTGCTTTTTATTTTGATACAAGGTCTCCATCCTGTTAGCATTAAGGGCCAACCACAGTCACAGATAACATGCAGGGCTACTAGTCTCTAGGCCTGGGCCTGTGTTCTTTCTATTACCTAAAGCAAATTTCCTCTGTCCTTTATGTTTCAACTTTCTCATTAGTAAAGTTTGAATGTGTGACATGTCTGTGTCTGGCTTTGTTTCAGCAAATATCATCCCTTTGAATAGGTGAAAAGATGCCTTTTTATCTGTTTCTATTCCCACAATTATCCCTTTCTTAGTTGTTAAGGAGCCTCTTCTTGATTCCAATATTCTCTCGGGGCTTGTAACGCCTCAGAGAATTGGCTCCTTCTTACATTGTTATTCATATCACTTCTACCCTTGTGTAATGGTTACATACTTTTTTTTTTTAAAGAATAGGAATGAAATAAAAGAGCCTAAACTTCCCTTGTTTGCCGTGAATGATGTGTTGTGACACTAAATATAACTGCCTTGGGTGCATTCCAAGTGCCAAGTCTATTTGAGAAAATACCTGTTGTGAATTTTTATTATTGTTCAATATGAGCTTATATATCTCCTGGATAAAGGAAACCGGGATGGATGAGGTGACATTTATGTTGCCAGTTATGCCAGGCAGACCACTCAGCTTCCCAGAACTATCTGGTGCTTCCTAGATGAAGGGTGTGTACATTAAGACGGTGGCAAAATATCCATTGTCCCAACCTTCAGGCAGAAATAAAGTCCCACCCACTTTTTCCTGCTTCAAAGAAACTAAAAATATTCCCAGGAACCTGTTTAAAATATGTAGTCAAATTCCCAGCTTTGGAATGAACTGAGTTGGTTGGATCTTCTGGAAAATAGGAGTTTAACTTAGATGGAATTTTGAGTATAAGAGTTATACTGAGTGTGTAATGCTTAATCATCATAGTCAACTTGACCTGATTTAGAATTATCTAGTAAACACATTTTGGTTATGCTTTTGATGATATTTCCAGAAATGTCTGACAGAGAGGTAAAAGAAGATCTACCCTCAATGTGGGTAGAACCATCACCATGGTCTGAGACCCCAGACTGAAGACAAATAGGAAAAGGAGGAGACTGATAGATCGCCAGTGTCCAGCTCTCTGTTCCCAGTTGTCATGAGATGAACATCTCAGCTTTCCATATCCTTCTCCCTTGATGTTCTGTTTACCACTGGCCCAGAATAATGGGGTGCAACAACTGTGGTCTCAAACCATTTATCAAAATAAACCTTTCCTCCTTTAAGCTGCATTTTGTCAGGTATTTCATCATGGAATGAGAGAAGTAACTGAGAGAGTATAGCAAATCAGCTTTGGTAAGGATAGGAAAAGTCTTAGTTAAGCCATTGGAGGATCTCTGGGAGATCTATTAACCTTTAGATAGGCCCTGTGTTCAAGTCTTCCAGGCTCTGGGGTCTTCATCCTTCATGATTGTCAGTGAGAGCTGCTCAGAGAGAGAATAGCACCAGTTAGTTCAGTGGCTGGGGAAGCTCCAGAAGATAAGAACAGTTGGAAGTGGCTGGATTCCTGTCCTCCTTACATTAGAAGGGCAAGTTCCTTCTTGAAGGGGCAATCAAATGTCCCTCTTGCAGCTGCTGCAATAAACTCTTGGATATATTCTGAGTTTGTCCTCATAGGTCATTCACTGGTCCGATTTGCCTAGTGAATTCCCTAATTTCATTTATTTTTGATCCTTCGCTATACTTGGGGTATGGAGGGAGGGTGTGTGAACATGTGCACTAGCCTGTGCACGAGTCCCTGAAGACCAGATGCAAATGTCTGTTATCGTCCTCTAGTGTATCTGATCTAAGTTTTGGAGACACTGTCTCTCATTAAATCTGGAGCTTGACATTGTGGCTCTGGTTCCTGGCTCTAAGCCCCTAGGATGTTCCTGTCTCTGCACACCCAGTACTGAATTGCAGATGTGTGTCTCTGCATCTGACTTTTTTTTTTTTTTTTTGATACTTTATTTACATTTCCAATGTTTCCCCTTTTCTAGGTCTCCTTTTTGAAAACCCCCTATCCCCTCCCCCTCCACGCCTCTATGGGGGAATTCCACCTCCCACCCACGCATCCCCATATTCCCACCTTGACATTGCCCTTTACTGGGGCCTCTAACACCCTCAGGCCCAAGGGCCTCTCCTCTCCCTGATGGCCAATGAGGCCCTCCTCTGCCACATATGTGGTCCGAACCATGGGTCCCTCGATGTGTATTCTTTGGTTGGTGGTCCAAACTCTAGGACGACCGGGAGAGGGGGTCAGGCCCATTGACACTGTTGCTCCCTCCATGGGGCTGCAAACTCCCTCAGCTACATCTGACTTTTATGAGAGTGCTAGGAATCTGAGCTAGGGCTCCATAGTTGCATGACACACACTTTGCTGACTGAGCTTTATCACCAGTCCTCTGTAATTAAAAATAAATTTCTAATAGGGGAAAAGAATGCATATTTAATATTTTCCCACTAAATTTAGAGATCTTCTTTCTCTTAAAATATAGAAATTTGGCAATAGTGTATATTCAACCAAACCTCAAATTATGGTAGAGTTGTTATAAATATATTTGCATGTTATGAACTTCATGAGACACTGTTTAAGTTATAAATTTGCTTTTAATAGTTACATTGTTTATTAAGATGAGAAAAACTAATGATGTAAAATTGTCATTTGAGTTTATCTGCCTACTTACTTTTCAGTGTTCTTCTGTGTTATCTCTGCCTCTAAGTTCTTAACCACTCTCCTTTCCTTTCGGTCTGCAGCATTTTATATTGTGTTTGCTAATAACGATTTCTCTTAGATCTCCTTGGAACCTCTCTTCAGTTTTGAAGTTTGTTTTGCCTTTGTTTTGTTTTCCTAGATTTAGAATCTGGCATGACTACATTTTTCTAAGCCTTTTAACACTTGAAAGATGTGTAATCTCTTCTAGCCTCTGTAGTTTCTGATAGGAAATCCAACATTAGTTGGATTTTGAAGCCTTGATATGTAATGTATCATTTTTTTCCTGTTGTTGCTTTCAAATTTTCTTTTTAATCTTTGGATTTTTAGAATTTGAATTTGATAGAAGGCTCAATCTATGTTTCTTTATATTAATTCTATTTGACGTCTATTAACCATTTATATTTATATCTCCCTTAAGTTAAATAAATAAATTTTGCCATTGTTTAAAAAAAACATGTTGTAGTAATATTTTTCTCCCCTCATTGTGGAGTTTCAGCTACAAATGTTTGACCATTTGTTGTTAACTGAGGCCCTCAAGGCTATGTCAAACTTTTTTGTTATTCTTTATCTCATTTATTCATGTTAGATTATTTCTACTAATCTACATTTAAGTTAGTTTATTCCTTTTCTGTCATCTGATACTTTGTCCTCAGCTGAGTGTTTATAAATTAGCTCACAAATAGTTCAGAATGAATCAAAGGCATACGTACAGAGACTCCTGGAGTCCTTTTTCTCTTTTCCTTCTGAAACTTTACCGTTCTCTTCATAGCTCCCTTTCTTCCAGTGGTGCTGAAGGATACTTTTCTCAGCAGCACCCTTGACACATAAGCCATACCTAGTATATTAGCCTCATGCTAAAAACATTGAAAACATATTGCTATAATAGAATTATATATAAACATATAGTGATATAAAGTGATATAATAGAATTTTATCACTCTGTCCTGAATCTAACACCTCTGCTGTGAGTGTGTACTCCTCACCGAGGCCTTCTCTGTAATGTTTTCCAATGCCTCAGGCAGTTGCTTTATTTATTATGTCTGAATGATGGTTGGGTTTTAGTAAGGGAGTCATCAAGTAGGGTCTTACTCAGTCATGGCTAGGTGCATCTGCCTGAAGTTTTTACCAACCTCAGCTGTAATTCAACTGCATACAACTTTGCTGTATTGATAGTTCTGCTCTGTGAGCATCTCTTGGACACTCATCCTTTTCCACTTTGAACCAACACACAGGTCCCTCTAGCTCTGTGCTGCTAGCTTCCTTGTTGTACTCATATATGAGAAAATGTAAACTTGAAATCAACTTGTTCAAATTCATCAGAGTGATCCAATTTGAGAACACATCTCAGGAGATCACTTTACTACTTAAACCCTATAAATATATCTCAGACTTTTAGAAAAATAATTAAATTTGTTAGATTAGGAGCCTGCACTTGGCTCTTACTAAATTCTCTTGACCCAACACTCATGTTTTGTGAGGTATAATCAACGTGGCTTATTTTCTTTCTTTAGAGCAGAAATCCTTTTCTATTGTTCTTTGCTAGGTAAATCTTAATCTCTGTAAGATTTTTTTGATGTACATGTCAGTTTGTTCTACTTTTTAATTTATTTTTCATTAGTGATTTTATTTATTTACATTTCAAATGTTATCCCCCTTCTTGGTTTCCCCTCTGCAAACCCCCTATCCCATCCCCCACTGCTTCTGTGAGGGTACTCACCCACCCACCCACCCACTCCTACTTCACTGCCCTAGCATTCCGCTATATTGGGGCATCAAGCCTTCACAGGACCAAGGGCCTCCCCTTCCATTGATACCAGATAAGGCCATCCTCTGCTACATATGCAGTTGGAGCCATGGGTCCCTCCATGTGTACTCTTTGGTTGGTGGTTTAGTTCTTGGGAGCTCTGGAGGGAGGGGTCTGGTTGATGATATTGTTGTTCTTCCTATGGGGTTACAAACCCCTTCAGTTCCTTCAGTCCTTCCCTAACTCCTCCACTGGGGTCCCTGTGCTCAGTCTGATGGTTGACTGCAAGCATCCGCATCTGTATTGGTCAGGCTCTAGCAGAGCCTCTCAGGAGACAGCTATATCAGGCTCCTGTCATATCAGTTTCTTAAGATACTGTATTTTAGCTCTAGCTCTTCTTTGTGATAGATCACAAGAACCTATGTTTCTTTGACCATCACCAATCTATAATTATACCGTTTCCTTTATGCAATGGTATCTTACAGCCTTAAACTCTTGTAATTTTATATTTAGGATTCTGAGGTAGAGTTATTTCTAAATCAATTCTGGATATGTTTTAGTTACTATTGATTGAAGCTAACTTTCACAGGCTGTTGTCTTATTGAAACATTGAAACATCACACACAATATAATAGAGAATTCAATATTTTTGGCACTCCAGGCATGGTAAGTATATTGACGTTCAATATTGCACTCCTGGATATTTTGACCTTATTCTCACATCTTCTGTCTTTGTAGCCCTCAGCTATGATCATTGTTTGAGTGCTGGATGATTCTAAATGCTTTTATGTGTCAAGGCCCAGGGCAATGTATCTTTATTCTATTTTATTACTTTTCAAAATTAATTAGGGAGTCTTGGGATTTACAGATTTTTAGTTTAAAAGGATCTTAGGTTTAAAAAAATCACAACTGGGGGTAAAGAGATGGACTAGCACTTAAGAGCCATTGCTGCTTGTCTGGAGTACTCAAGTTTAGTTCCCAGAACTCATTGCCAGGTGGTTCACAGTTTATTGTACGATTGTAACTCCTGCTTAGAAGAGCTGATGCCTTTGTGGGTACTATACACACACACACACACACACACACACACACACACACACACACACATATGCTTTAAGAATCAGAACTGTAGCTATACACACCTGTGAAAAGAAGCCTTGTGGGGTAACGTAGGTGAGAAGGGGAAATTGGATTTGTTGAAAAGAATCTTTATCTTCTTCAGCATGAGGGAAACATATTTCATACATAACATGAAAGAGTGAAACAATTCATTCTCTCTAAAAATGTCTTTGACTTCACATTTCCTTGTCTTTTTCAACTTTTAGTTTATTTAATTTTAAAGTAGTTTTTTTTTAGTTGAAATAGAATTATTTCACATCCCCCTACGTTTTTTTCTCCCTTTTGCTCCTTCTGAGTATCCTTTCTCCAATACCCTCATGTCCCCTCCCTCAAATGTATAGCCTTTTTAGTTTTGATTACTATTGTTGTTTCATGTGTGTGTTTGTGTATGTATGTGTGTGAGTATGTTGATAATCTCCTTAGATTTAATTTATTATTATTGTTGTTATTATTGTGTGAGTGTGTTGATAGACTATTATTATTGTGTATTCGTATGTGTTTCTGTTTGTGAATATATATGTATATATATACATATATATACATACACACACAAATACATAAGTCAAATTTGATTAATTAGTTTTTGTTGTTTGTATATATTCATTCCAGGCTGACCATCTGACAAACAATAAGGTTACTCATCCATAAAAAGGCTAATTATTCTTCTCCCAAAAGGCATTAATTTCCTATAGTTCTTTGTCCAGCGAGTATGACCTCCACCTTTCCTATTCTTAAGAAGGATGTAAGGAAAATTCTTTCCTAAAAATATTAATTTATTTATACAGACAGATTTAATTCAGAAACAAAGCAGTGACTTGACTTGGAGTCAAATAGTAACATATTTTCAGGGATGTTTGTTTGCTTGTTTCAAGTTGTTTAACAGGAACTACATCGGAAAGAGAACAAGAAAGGTATACTGTAGCCATGTCAGCACAGGTGCTTAAATCCCTACAGTGACTTACTCTTTTCTTTCAGTAGGTAAAGTTTTTATACTATAATAAAATCCATTTGAGACATGAACTTCCCAAATCTGTGATGATCTATATATGATCAATCTAGTCAAGAGAAAGTTAGTTTTTTTCAGGTACAGTGCTTCTGTTGGGTTGTTCATGATATAGAAGTCAGCCCTATACTTATATGCAAGCAGGTTACAGTCAGATCCAGTAGGGGTATATATATATATATATATTAGAATGGGTTGGGGATCACCCTGGGGTGAGTTGGAGAGTAAGGGATAAATTTGTTCAAAACCAAATCTATGCATAAAAATAATATTTAAACATTTTTTAAAGCAAGGAAAAATAACATAATGGAGCAAAATTATTTTTATTTGCAGAAGATATGATCATGTATTTAGGAGAACCTAAATATTACACCACAAAACTCTTTGATATGGTAAACTCTTCCAGTGAAGTATTAGGTTATAAGGCTAATGTATGACAATCAGTAAGTTTCCTATACTTTGCACCATGAGCAAACACATTGAACAAGAAATCAGGGAAACAGTCCCCATTTACAAAAATGCCAGAGTAAACCTAACTACAGGGATGAAAGGCCTCTGAAATAATAACTTTAAGACAAGAAGGAAAGATATTGAATAATATACTAAAAGAAAGACCTCCTATGATCTAAGGATTGGTGGAATTAATTTTGTAAAATAAAAGTTATTTATCAAAAACAGTTTATAGATTCAATGCAATTCTCATCAAAATTATAGTGGTATTCATCACATAACTAGAGAAACAAGTCTAAAACTCATAAGGCAGAACAAAAGAACCCTCATCGTGCAATTCTGGGGTGGAGGTGGACAATGCTAGAGGCATCACCAGGCTCAATTTCAACATATACTGCAGAGCCATAGTTACAAAAGCACAGTGGTGGGACAAAAACCAACATGGAGATGGTATATTGACAGAACAGAGTAAAAAGCTGTGAATAAGCACATAGATACAAGCACTTGACTTTTAACAAGGGTGCCAAACACATACTAAGGAGAAAAGACCAACTGTGCAACAAATGATTCTGGAAAAACTGGATAGTCAAGAGAAAGAAAGAAACTGTATCCATCCTTGCCTTGCACCTTTTATACAAATCAATGCATGCATGAAACACATGATCAGGAACTGTGAGAGTGAGACAAAATACTGAAAGGTACAGGTCCCAGCAAGGTTTTCTGGAAACTTCAATACAATAGAAGATAATAAGAAAAAGTGGCATAGGATTGTATAAAATTAAATAAAACATAATAAACAAACCATAACAAGAAAACTGCACTGTTTAGCATGATGCACATAGCATAAAGGCACTTCTTGGTATCCTGATAGCCTAGATTTGATGCCTAGAATGGATGAAGGATGAAGAACCAGTTTCCACAAGTCGTCCTTTGCTATCCTCATATGTGCCATGACGTGTGTGTGTGTGTGTGTGTGTGTGTGTGTGTGTGTGTGTATGTGCATGTGCATGCGTGTGAGTGTGGGTGTGCACAAGCTTCTGGATAGCAGTGGAAATGGTCAAAATTAAGAGGTCCTTGTAATTTTGGTATAAACATCTTTGCTAGCTATATATCTGGCAGGGGATTGATATCTATAGAATGCAAAGACTTCATTAAAATACCACAAAGTTCAATAAACAATGGGACAAATCAAATAAAGTGATAGTTCTCAAAATATGGATTATGAGTGGCTTTAATGAAGCTATTAAAACTCTTCAGTATCCCCAAACAACAAGCAATGCAATTAAAAGTACATGAGAGTCTCTCTTACAGAATAGCTGTCACTAAGAAAATAAGTAACGGTGCTGGGATGTCAGGAGAAAGAGACTTCACATACTTTTTATGGGAATGTTAATTAGTTCAGTAGGGAAACCAATTTGAGAATTCCATTAAAATGTAAAAGTCTGTTTATCATATGATGTACCTGTACCATTTGTCCTGGGTACCAGTAGTAGTAGTAGTAGTAGTAGTAGTAGTTGCTATTATTATTATCATTATTGTTATTGTCAACTTGATACAAATAGAGTCATTTAGAAAGTTGGAACCTCAACTACGAATGGAAAAAGTTGTGGGATATTTTCCTGATTAATGACTATTGTATGAGGGTCCAGCTCAAGTTCGTTGGTGACACCTCTAGGCAGATGGTACTGGAAGATATAAGAAAGCATAGAGGCAGGGGGAGGGGCTATGAGATAGGGGGTTTCAAAGGGGAGACTTGGAAAGGGGAAAACATTTGAAATGTAAATAAAGTATCAAGAAAGAAAGAGAGAGAGAGAGAGAGAGAGAGAGAGAGAGAGAGAGAGAGAGAGAGAAAGAAAGAAAGAAAGAAAGAAAGAAAGAAAGAAAGAAAGAAAGAAAGAAAGAAAGAAAGAAAGAAAGAAAGAAAGGCTGAGAAAGCCATACTGAGCAAGCCAGTATGTAATATGGTCTCTGCTTCAGTTCCTGACTCCAGATCCCTGCTGTGAGTCACTACCATGACTTTCTCAGTGATGGGGTGTGACCTCAAGGCTGTAAGTTTCCCAAATTGCTTTTGGCCTTGGTATTATATCACAGCAATAGAAACCATTATTAGGATACCACTTCTGGGAATATATCCAAAGGATCCTAAGCTACTATTCTGTGGGACACCTTCATATGCTTGCTTGTTAATTTCAGCCATATTCACAATAGCTCAGTTATGGAGCCACCCAAATATGTGTGTGTGTGTGTGTGTGTGTGTGTGTGTGTGTGTGTGTGTGTGTGTGTGTGTGTCTTTGTAATGAAGGTTTATTCAACATTTAAAAGGAACCTACACATGGATAACAAAGGTAACAAGAGACTAGAAAAAGAAAGTAGACTAATGGAACTGAGGAATGGCCCAGGCAGGGTAATTGACTTTGAACAGATCAAAGTACATGATATATTTGAATGAATATATCATTAAATTCACCTTATATTATGTATACATATACATATACTAGTAAGAGATTTTTAAAAATGTAATTTTCTTTGCTGTTATCATTAAAAGTTTTAATATTTTTAATTTTATAAATGATAACCTTATGAGCTTGCAGCAGTACTGAAGTATTTCAGGAGGTTTGCATGTGTGTGTATGTGAGGTGTGGATGTGTGCATGTATGTGCACACACACGTGTCTCTGTGTGCTTATGTTCATGTATGTACATGTCTGGGCATACATGCATTTTGGGGTGTATATTCTCTATGTGGATGTGCACACAGAACTAAGAGAGCATCTCTGGACATATTTTTCAGGTGTTGCCCACTTTTGTTTTCTCACTGAGTAGACTGGCAGGCCATTGATTCTCAGGAGTCATTGTATTTCTTCGTCCTGGTCACATGCTGCCAAGTCTGGTTTTGTTTTCTTCATGAAATTTGGAGATCAAACTCATGATCTTTTTCTCGAAAGAGAAACAGTTTATTGATAGATCCATCTCCTCAGCCTGATTATCAGCTTTGAATGTTCTGCTAAGATTGATGGATTGCAATTATACTACATCAACTACTTTATTTCTAGTTATGGTCAGATAAAATAGATAATTTCAATTTACAGATTCATGCTGAGCTCATATAAATACCTATTTAGTTCTTAATTTATGAAATTGTTCAACAAACTCTTCAATTTCAACTTTATTGGAAAACTGACTGTTAAAAAAGTGAGAAGCAATATGAAAATAGGGAGATAAATGGAATCTCAACTTCCAAATATAAATTTTGCTGAATTTCTTTACCTCTGCTAATATACTCATAATATCTCATGACTGTCTGTTTCATTTGTGTTTGTGTGTATATGCATGTAGATATGCATATATAACTCATAGATATGTATACATCAAATATACAATTGAAAACTGACAAAAATAATTCTTTGTTAGGCAACTGCCTAAGCCAGTGTCTAACAAATAGCAGCCTGAGAAATGAGAGTGATTTGCTCCCTGCTTGCATGCTACCTGTGTTTGGAAGAATTTTATTATTATTAATTATTATTATTATATTAAATATATAGAGAAAGAGTATCTCATGAAAATTACATGAAATCCCATTTCAGTCTCCACAAGGGTGAAGCATCCTGGCATTGCAGCTTGCTCATTGGTTCACTTGGTGACTATGGTTGCTCCTGCACTGCAATAGCAGAGTTGAGGACTTGCCACAGTGCCCCTCCTGAATCATTTGTGGGGTCTAAAATACTCACTTTTGGCTCTTTAGAGAATATATGTTCTTTGCTTTGCTTTTAGAATCCAAACTGAAAGGCAAAGGGCTACAAAATCTTTTGATCCAAGAAGTCAATGAGAATGATGAGTTTGAACTTTAGTGTCTTTCTGTGAAAACTGAAGACAGAGGTACCAACAGGAGGCCATCCCCATTTACATCTTCTAGGACACAAAGCAATACCTGTATAGTGTAAATTGTGAACTAGAAATTTTGAATTTTCATGTTGAAACAAATTTCAGGTTAAGAAGTCATGCACTGGAGTATAGCCACCTCCTGCAGTGATTCCCCAGAGACTGTCAAATTCTCCTGTCCATGCTGTACTTCTTGTTGGAATATGTGGTCCTTGACTTGTTTGATCTTGTGCAGATCTTGTTCAGGCAACCACAGCTGATGTGAGCTCGTGAGTGTAATGGTCTTGTCATGTCTAGATAGAATTGGAGCATGAATGGATGGATTAACAGAATGAAAATATGTTATATGTATGCTTGAAAATTTGAAAGAACAAACAATGTTGTACTCAAACATTAAAAATAAATGTAAAAATTAGAGCATAGAGGTTAAAATGTGTCTTTACTCCCAACTTTTCCCAATTTTATTGTCATGCCCTAACTACAGAATAAGTAATCAAACTAGAAAGTTGACACATCATCAATTAGTCAATAGTTTTCAATTTTGGTTGCTCTATTTTTCATGGTTACTCCGAACTCTAATTTCTAAACATTTTTGTGATCTTAATATTTTTGAGTAATTATGACCAGCTGTGTAAAATGTGGATTTTTCTGATACAACTATGAATTTTTGCAAGAATACAATATAAATAACATTTTTTAGAATGTGCATATGAATGTGTCTTATATTTTAATTTATCCTTGATCACTTCTCCCAGTACTCTACATATCCTTTGTTTTACAGATGGACATATTTTTCCTTTTACTTCTTATACCTTTAAGGCATATAATATTTAGAAATGTGGTGTTTCATTGCAAACATTCAAAATTTGTACATATGTTTTTATTGATTTATAGGTACATTTTATTTGGTTAGAGATATGCTTTGTTAGGCTAATATGTCGAAATCAACTAAAACTCATTTTCAATCTAGCATTTGGACTCGCTTAGTGATGATCCCATGTTCAATGGGAAAGACAGTTGTGTCAAGTAGTTTGGGCCATCAGAATCTCCAACTGTGAGTAGAGATTTCTTTTCTTCTCTTTATATATTCTTGCTTGTATATTTGAAAGTGTGGCTATCAGGCTTATGTACACTTATTGTCACTTTATTGTTCTAATAAAATTCTTATTGATCATATCAAATACTCCTCTTTGATCTCCCATGATACTACTTTTCTCTAAGTCCATTTATCTGGTGTTAATCTAGCTTTGAGCTTTCTATTTATCAGAAGCTTCTTTTTCTGATCTCTTGGTCTTGACCTGGTGATGCTATGACTGAATATTTAATATATAATATGTAATGAGAAAATTTATTAATTCAAACATAATGATCTTTGTGTTAGCCTATTCAAATTTAACAAGTAATGTTGTTAAATTTAATTTCTATTTTGTAATAAAAGCAAAGTGATTCATACCTTTTAATTTTGCAATTTTCCTTATGAGAGTTAACATATACCTTTTCTTTTAATTCCTTTTGGCGTTTTAGCTAAAACCATTAACATTATTTTGCGACTGTGCTAAGATGTATGATTCATTGTCCTTAATTTATTATGATGTTTTCCAGCTTAATTTGTATTAGATTCAGTAAAATTTAAAAAAAAATGTGGCAACACTATGGTTTGTCTTCTTCCAGCCTTTGTATTGTTGATACTCATGTTACATAGTCATATAATAACAACCCCTATAATAAGTGCTATCCTGCTTTATTGAACAGCCTTATCATATTTAAGAAATTAACATAAGACAAACTCCAGATATTTGCAGTATTCTGTGTTCTCTCTTCTTCTAGGAAAAAGTTGCTGCTTGTTATTACCTTGGTTTCAGTCGAGCCTATAGAGTTTCATTTAGTGTCCTTTTTTTGTAGTATTGGTTAAATGATGAATGATTTAATTTTTTGTAATTGCAGTTTCTATTGGCCCATCTAAGGTTCAGTCTATCCTGAATATGTGTCATTTCAAATATACATTATAGACAAGTATTTACATTTGGCTGCTGTTTCTATGTCCCCATTATACTTTCTCTTTCACTAGAAGTATATTTCTGGGATTGAGAGATATAGTTCAATGGTTAAGAGCATTGGTTGTCTTGGACAGAGAACCAAGGTTCAGTTTCCAGCACCTGTAGGGTGGTTTACAACCATTTGTAATTCCAGTTCCAGGGGTTCCAACATCCTTTTCTGAGTCTTACAGGCACTGTACACACACAGTGCACAGACATATGTGCAGACAAAACACACACACATAAAATGAAAACAAATATTTTAAAATGAAAAAAGGTACACTTCCTTTGAAGTCCAGGATCTTTGCAATAAGGTTTAAAAAGTCCACGATCTTCCTTATGGTGGGCAACAGCTGAGGCTAGTCAATTCCTTCTACCTCCCACCTGTGATTTCACAGCCAAAGTATAAGAATCTGTCTGATTATAAACATGTCAAAGCTCAAGGAAGGATTTTGGCAGGCATTATTAATACATTGGGGCTTGGACATATAACTCCTCCTGACTTCTACTCACCCAAAAAATGTAACCATAACTGTACAGGTTCTGTAACTTTGCTGCATTATCCTGATATGTCTTTAAGTTGGTGAGAACTGAGGCTCACCCCCCCCCCCCAGATCTGCAGTCTTGGTCTACATGAAGAATCAAAATACCCATCATCCTTCTTTTGTCTTATGCTTGTTTGCTTCAGGCTTCCATTGCTTGCAACTGAGGAATGTCTGAAGAAGACAAAGCATTCTGCTAATAAGCAGACTTGCTGGGAGGGCTGAATTTTGTTCATCAAGGAGGTCATGGGCTCCATTTTTTTCTTGTTCAAGTTAAATTCAAACCAGCTAGAAAATGGGTTGCACGTGCTCTTTGTCTAAGTAGAGTCACAACTAGGGTTCTGTGTGATTTGACCTCAACTCGTGATCTTTGTGCTCTGGTCTCCATGGTTCTGGCATTGCAGGCATGAGCCTTGCACTAGGTAGGGTGGACTGTCTGCTCATCAGCTGTACTTCTTGTTGGGCTTTGTGGTCCTTGATATCAGAGCCAACCTCTTCTGTGCTACACAGTATCTCCAGTTTATAGAATAGAATTATCCACAGTTATTTGTTGAATGGGTGAACTTGGGGTTTGAAATTGCCATTTGAATTGCACATTAATTTTAATGAAGTGGTTATTAAGGCAGGCTATTATTGATTTATTCATTTTGCACACTGAAGCACCAATAAACTGTTATAGAATCAAAACAAGTTATGCCCAGACTACGTTATACCCCCACAATAGCTCCCACTTGCACTCTGTATAAAACATAGTCTCATTTTCTAAGTTTACACAGAGCTCCACATCCTGGCTCTTTCTTATATCACTCATTTAAGTTCTTAATGCTCTTAATGGTCCTTTTTGTTCCAGTTCATTGGCCTTTTTGTTTCAACAATATATTCTCTGCGAGTTTGTTTCTGACCCACAGCATTTCACTTATGAGTCTAATCTGTCTTCAATATTCTCTCATAACTTGACCCATGGTTGGTTTCTCATTCTTTAGATCTAGAGAGCTCGGTTCTTTCTGAAACTTCTCCCTGATCTTCTAATCCACATGGTACCTGTGCATGGGCACTCTGTTGCTGTCATACACTCTTGCATCATGCTATTTTATCTTGTTATTTACAGCATCATTACTTTGTAGAATAATCTCACACATTTTTTTTTGTATCTTAATGGTTTATATATTATGAGAATATAATCTCCATAGAAGTAAGTATCTATCTTTACCCTCTGTGTATTGTCAATGCCTAGATCACTGTTCAGTGGTTCTTAGATGATAGAAATGATTAAAAATATTAGATGAATGAATTTACTCATAATAATGAAATCAAGAGATTATAAATGTTACATTTTACAAAAAGTATCAACTCACCCCATAAAGGTTGAGCCAGTAATGTGGAATTATGAGCTGTCACTACTTTTCTTCTGGTTCTGCGTGACCACGAAGTTGGAAGGTCCCAGAATAACAGCTGCAATGCAAGTGAGTTGACTACAACACCACAAAGACAGCAATGGGATTGCTTACAATATTGTTCTCTTTCAGCTTTTGAAATAGAATTTATATATAAAATGAAAACCATTAAATTTAATGCTTTCGTACACTATGACCATATTGATTTTTCTCCACAATTGATCTTATTTTGTGTGAAGCATTTACTATTTACTCGATACTTATTTAGAGGGAACATAGACTTCTACATTCATTGTAATCATTTTTGTTCTTTATTCTTTTATATTGTGTTCCAACCATTTCTACATAAAAGCGTTTAGTAACTTTTTCTGTGAGACCTGGGATTTTCTCTAATAGAGATCTCTTTTCAATACATTTGTTTATGAATAGAGCCACTTGTGTGCAGCTTTCATTGAAAATACCTTCTGGATTCTGTGCAGTTCTGTGTGGACAGAGAATGGGAAACATGGGAGTTTGTAGTGCTGAGCAGGAATTGAGAATATCATTACACGCAGGGTCCTATATCTGTTTGTTTCCTAGGACTTTCAGGCATTGAAAGACATTATCATCCGTAAGGACTCTCACAAGTCTCAGAGGTGAGTTGTGAAAAGTTCAGTCAATTACCCTGTAAGGACATCAAGCTTTCTCCCCTTGCTTTGGCTCCCTTCTAGGAAATGTCATGACTCTGTATCTTCAAACCTTCTGGGAACCGTGGTGGTTTCCAGGTGACCTGTTATTTTCCCCTCCTCTCAGCCCCTGGGCACTGTTTGTATGCTGTGGATACACTCATTGTTACATTTGGTGTCTGGAAGTACCCAAAATGGCAGTCTTGAAATTTTAGGAATACAAGAGTACATCTCTCTTTCTTGGCTTGTTTATCCACATGGTTTTCAATACAACCAATACTTCCTTGTAAATCATTCCTGAGGCTTGCCTTAGCAGTAGTTTTGTACAAGCCCACACTAATACATATATTCAAGAAACAAGTCCATAGGAATTGCACTTCTCTGCTGACATGTGTTGTTTACTTGATTCAGGTAACTACCACTGACATTCCCAGAGTGCTCTCATGTGCTTGCCACTGAGTTAAGAGTCATATGTTTTTAATATCATCTAAATCCTTAGAGGAGAATCCACTCCTTCCACTCCATTCTTATCTTCAATCAACAAAATGAAACCGTGCACAGAAGAAAAACAAGTTGCTTAACTCAGGCCTTAAATGTTTTCACTTGTGACCCCTTTCACCCTAGAGAGTTTATGTGACCCAAGTCATATAAATATATAGACCAGGTATACAGGTCAAACATTTATTGATAATAAAACATGAAAAATAATTTATTTCACATTTTAATAGATATACTTTATTTTTATTTGTGTATATGGATGTGTATATGTGTACATACACACACACACACTCACACACACACACACACACACACACACACACACACACACAGAGCTATATGTATAGGCCAGAAGAATACTTCAGATTCCCTGGAGATTCAGTTATAGATGAATGTGTAGTTTCAGACAGGAGTGCTGGGACCTAAACTTGCATCACCTGAAAGAGCCACAAGCACTCTTAACAACTGAGCCATCTATCAGGCCATCAATCAACTGATCTTAAATCACTTTATTAGAAATAATTTTAGCACTCTTTGTATGTATGTCTTTGTGAGGGAGTTACATGCCAGTATGTAGACTTGTGGAGACTGGAGGACATTACCAGCTGTTGATCATCAGGAATTGTCTACCTTGATTTTGAGGCAGGGTCTCTCACTGACCTAGGTTCCTACATAGACTGCAGAGACCCTCTTGTCTCCACCCCCAGTGCTGGGATTACAAACATGAACCACCATGTGTGTCTGTTTGTTACTTGGATTCTGGTTACTGAAATCAGTTCCTCAAGTCTTGCGATGCAAGCAGTTTACCAACTGAGCCATACTCCAGCCCCCAGTGTAAGTCATTATGTTTCTACAAGAGCAGAAATCATATGCACAGTTGAAAAAAGTTATTTAATTGCATGCAATAGTCTGGAGTCTCAGCAAAGTTCTTCCAGGCAATGCTCATTAGTGGTATGTGGCATGATGATATATACAGTGCAAAGTGTGCATGTTGTATGTTCAGAACTCAGGCTGCAGTTATGTGAGGTAAACAGTCAAAACATTCCAGGTCCAGCATGTCCTTAAGTTTTAATCATTTTGTATTATTTCACATTCAGAAAACATTTACTTGTGCCATATTGTCATATTGTTTGGAAAGCCTTAGGTTGAATTATACAATCCCATATGAGATTGTGACTCATAGTGAGGAAAGCTCTGGTGTACCTCAGCAAATTATTTCAAATTTTTAAGGTATTATTAATTTATATGAATTTTGCTTGCCTATATGTCTGTGCATCCTGTACTTTCACGGCTCACAGAGGTCAGAAGAGGGTGTCAGATCTCCTAGTACTGGAATTACAGATGGTTATGAGCTGCCATGTTGGTACAGGGAATTGAACCCGTGTCCTCTGGAAGAGCAGTCAGTGCACTTAACAACTGAGCCATCTCTCTAGCCATCAAGTTAAAGGGTAAAGCAATTAAAACAACTTTATGGAAACACTCTGATACCTAAATACTTTATGGAAACACTCTGATACCTAAATAGGATGGTCTGACCATGTAGTCCACCAAGCTAGCACCTGCAGTTAACTAGCATAAATAAATATTATCATTATCAGGAGGTTACCTACTTTTATCTTTTATTTATTTGCAGCTATAACCCTGAGCACCTGAAACAAGTTCTGAAATAGAAGATGATCTAAGCAAGTATTTGCTGGCCTATTGATTTCTCGTTTTTATGCAACTGAAGTTCAGCACGATAAAATAAATTGCTAAGAAACTTTGCAGTTCCAGAATATGAGGTTTATCTGGCCTCTAGGTCTTCACCTTGAAATCTCTGTTGGCAGATTTATGACAAACCTACTTTGCTTTCCACATTCAACTACCATAGCATGGACTGTCAGCTAACATCATTAAAAACTTTTAGAATATAATACTGTGAATAAAGCTAAGGTGTGGATATAAAATTGAAAACTTTTAATAAGAAAAAAGTTTAGAATTTAGTAAGTCATCTGTCATTTAGCCTCGTCAACATGTTTCTATACTGTTAACATCAGCTCAGAACCGCATTGCTTCTGTAGCTCTTTCAAATGCTGGGCCCTTCCCTGCTCCTTTCTCATACCACTCCCACCCTTAGAGAAGGATCAACTCATAAGCACCCATGTCAGTTGTATTATGGATGATTGGTAGGGGCATTATTACTTTCTTCTAATCAAGCTGAGTCACTAGTTAATCAATAGAGAAATGCTAAAATAATAGCATATTATCATAATGATATTACAATAATGATACTATATTAATCAGCTTACATGAAATTCAACTGACTGTACCACTTATCAGTTTCATGCTAATTTGAAAAATATTTTACACATGTCTGTCTCTTCATCTTAAGGATCCCAAGAGTAGTCAATGTTCTTTATCTCTTCACTCTGCACACTATGGGTAACCATGGATAAGTATAATCTTTTGACTAGTGAAGAGAACTAAAAGGAAAATTTGATAAAATAACTGAGCTTCAAGAATACCCAAAGCATCTCAACCTCAAGTGATGAACAAATCCAGGAAAAATAGTTTTACCAATTCCACATCTGATACAAGACTAATATTTAAAATATATAAAATACTCAAGAAACTAGAAATCAGAAAATCAAACAATCCAATTAAAAAATGGAATGGGGTTCAGATCTAAACAGAGAATTCTCAATAGAGGAATCTCAAATGGCTGAGAAACACAAAAAAATGTTCAACATCCTTATTCACTACAGAAATGCAAACCAAACCTCTTTGAGATTCCATTTTACACCCACAGAATGGATAAGATAAAAAAAAAAAAAAACCACAAGTGATAGCTCCTGCTCATGAGGATGTGGAGCTCCTTTATTGCTGGTGAGAGTGCAAATTTGTACAGCCAATTTAGAAATCAATATGATGGTTTCTCAGAAAATTGGGAATCTCTCTGCTTCAAGATCCAGTTATAGCATTCTTGGGCATATACTCAAAGGATGCTCCACAATGACATTCGTTCAACTATGTCCATGGGTGCTTTATCATGACTGTTCATAATAAAACAAACTGGAAACAATTCACATATCTCTCAACTGAATAATGGATAAAAAAAAATGTGGTACAGTCACACAATTGGAGTATTATTCAGTTGTTTTTTTAAAAAACTGACATATGACCTTTGAAGGTAAATGGATCCAACTAGAAAAAACATCATCTTAAGTGAGGTGACCCAGAACCAGAAAGACAAACATGATATGTATTCACTTATAAGTGGATATTAGCTGTTATGTAAATAATAATCAAGCTATCATCCATAGACCTAGAGAACTTAGGTAAATAGGGGTGGAGGAATGCATGGATCTCCCTGGTATGGGGAAACTGAATAGATTTTGCAGGTGCACAGGGAGCAGGGGGAGACAGGAGTGGTAAAGATCTGGTGTGTCTAGGGGGGAAGCTATGGAGGCAGAGAGGATAGAAGAGACAGCTAGAATTATGGGGCATTTGAGGGGTGGAGTGAACATCTACTACAGTGGAAGTTTCCTGGAATCTATGGGGGTGGCTCTGGTGAGGACTCCTAGGAACAGAGTTTATGGAGTCTGAACTGGCCATCTTTTTGTAGCCAGGCAATGCTTCCCCTGGTGGGACTTGGTTGCATTTGTTTGAATTGTTGTTTAAGTGAGTCTAGCAGAGATCCCTTAACAATCCAGGCTGATGCTGGGATAGGGGGGTTACTCTCTGAAAACCGTTAGTGGGGCCCAATTGCAGAGGATGACATTCACATAACACATTGAATGTAGAGGGGTCAAGCAGATGACTGTATAGAACCTTCATCTATATTTTCTACTTTTTGGTGCAAGAAGGTATTCTACGGGTTACACAAAGGGAAATGTGGACATTAACAGAGCCACAAAACCCTCAACCTACAATCTGTCCTGCTTGCAAGATGTACTGGGGCGATGGCAATTGATGGCCACTAAAGGTCGTGGCCAAACTATGTTTGATCCAACCTGAGACCCACTCTACAAGTAGGAGCCTATGTCCTACACTGCCTGAATGGGCAGAAAATGGAGACTGATTATCCAAGAGACCCAGGGTAGAACCAAACACAATAGGCAAAAAAAAAAAAAATCTATGAAATGATTCCTAATTATATTGTGCTATACTTATATATTGTGCCTTGTCCACTCATTAGATTTCTTCTGACAGCAGATGGGAGGAGATGTAGAGAACCATAGACAGACATTGTGTGAAAAGAGTCTAAATTGGTGGTCTTCATTGATTTGCTCCCCTCAGAGTTCAGGGAACCTCACAGATTAGGGCAAGGGAAGATTCTAGGAAGCAGAGGGAATGAAGGACAGCAGGAAAACATGGTCCATTGAATCAACTAGGTGCTAATATAGGTTTGCAAAGACTGATACAGCAAGCATAAGGGCTGCAAGAGTCTTCATCAATGTGCTCTGCCTATATGTTATGGCTGTTAACTTGGTATTTTTGTGGGACTCCTAACAGTGGCAGCAAGTGTGTCTTTGACTCTTTCATCAGTTCTTGGGACTCCTCTTTCTTCCTATTAGGTTGACTGTGCGGCCTTGTTTTATTGTATGTTGTTTTCTGCTGTTTTGCTGTAGTCTTTTTGAGGCCTCCTCTTTTCTGAAGAGAAAACAGAAAGAGAGTGGATCTGGTGGAGAAGGGAAGTGGGCATAGCTGGGAGGAGTGGACAGGGTATGAAAGGAAATTTTTTTCAAGTTAAAAATAAAAACTTTAATAAATAAAACAATTAACAAACACCATTGCACTCCTCAGGTGGGGTAAAAATAATTATTTCTGTCCATATTTATATAGGATTATGGAGTTTACTGGGACTTAGTAGCTAGGAAGACATTTTAAAGTTGTAATTTTGGGATGCTGTCGCAGAACTTTCTCTCCAATTATTACAGACTCAAGTATCCATCTCATCAATGACATCTTTTAAAAATCACAGAGTTGGATTCAAATAAAAATGTGGTACTCTACCAGATCAGCTAGATAGCAAGGAAAAGGGGAAACATATTAGAAAAAGTACCTCTCTGTAGCTTGTCAGAACAGTGAGCAATTCAAATTTCAAAATCCAGTCCATGGCTCTCATAGAAGAAAATACACGGAGCTACAACTTCCCTGAAGCCTCGTATCTTTATTATGTATCTTCAAATACAGTGAAATTTAGTTAGATCTCAACAAACAACTTGAGAGTCTGCAGGACTATATCTGTGTCAAAATGTGGAGACTGAAACATAATCGCTGAGAATGACATTGACAACCTCATTTGAGTCTGGTTGTCAGAAACCCCTACAAGTTGTGAACTCAGCCCATATTTCTTAATCCCAGTGAGCTCTGGCATCTTTACTTGTTAAAAGAGGATATTTGCTACATACCTGACTTTCATCAAGAGCAATGAGGTAAGGGTTATGAGATGCTTACATATCAAAATGGCTGGCACTCACTATGTCACTTGTCATTGGTTTTTTTCAAGGTCATGAAGCTAATAATCAAACTAGGCCTGATATATCGAGTCTCCCTAAGAAGAAAATGATCAAGGTATTGAAAACTGAGTGGAATGTTATGTGCCCATTACCTTTGACAACTTCTTACATTTGCTGTCAGTGACTTGCAGGAACAGGATGATGCTATAACAGCCAATTTACATTTCTATTGCACCTAATATTTTAATAAAGCTCTCCTCAATTTTCTCAAAATCATCTTGTACATTATTTTCCCATTTTCCATAGAATTCAGGAAATTATAATTCACACTTTTACCTATCCAGCCCTCTGTCCATTGTACTCAATGGCTCAGTAATGGCACTGGATAATAATCTGCTCAAGTTAAAGTATAAGTTTAAATGGATTCATTTGCTTTTATCTTCCTCTTCTACACAGACTTTGAGAGTCATGTAACTACACTCCACCAGTCCAGACTCTGGAACAAACTATGATTCTCCCAAGAATTCATGCAATAGTCTTGTGGTGACTCCATTGTGATCTACATTGTCAACCAGACTGGAAATATGTCTCTGAGTGTGTTTATGAGTGTGATTCTAAAACTGTTTAACTGAAGATGAAAAACTCATCATGATGTAGGCAGCATTATCCTATAGTCTTGGGTCCTGGATCAAACTAAAATTCATGTTCTCCCAATGGTACCTGTGCACTTGATAGACTTGGACTTTCCGACCCTTCCTACATTAGCATAAATGTTTCTGTCTTAGATTGGCTATTCCTAACCCTTTTAACTGAAGTAGGACTTGCACAGGTGTTCTATCAGTTTTCTTCCTCAACATTTGTCAACTATGTGTCCTTTTATCTATGTTATTTATTGTAATTGGGCAGGAGATTCCTTGAGCACAAGAATCAGTCTTGGTTTGTTTAATGCTACTTCTCTCTAGCCTTGAAGTACAACCTTTAGGACATCTAAACATATTTCTCACACAAATGAATGTATCAACACACATTAATTGTCTTTTGGGCATTCCTTCCTGGGTCTGAAGAGGAACTAGGAAACACTAAGCTAGTATCACATTGTCCTTAGATGACTTGGTTCTATGTGTAGGCTTTAAGGCAGAGCTGATTGCTAGCCAGAGTGCAGTGAGTTGGTTTCAGATGTATCACACTTTAGCTTAGGAATGACTGTAGAATGGCAGATGAGCCACTGAGCCCATTATCTTTCATCATATCTATTTGCCTTGGTGTGCCAGCAAATGAACTGCTTGCCAGGTTAATTCTAGCTGCTGCTTGGTGTGGGCAAGGTGAGTAGAATTGTCAGGGGATGGATAATCTCCATCAACTGCTGCCCCTTTTCATCTTAACCTGAAGAGCTGAACATCCATACATCACTTCATAGAAATGAAGCATTTATATGTTATATATAATATATATCTATTCCAGCACAAGCACACGCGTGCACACACACACATTTCAATGCAAAGAAAAATTTCTCCTCAAAAGATGATTGAAAAATACTTTCAAAATAAGAAACTGAGGCAAGTATTTCTCTATGGTGATTTATTATTATTTCCTCTCAGGAAAACCAGCATAAGATAGTGATGTTCAGTTTGCAAAGCTGAAAATAAATTTTCTGGGAGATTTTTGAAAACTTTTATTGCTCAGGCACATCCTAGATCCATTAAGTCTGAATGCCTGGAAGTTGCATTCAGGCTTGATGATATAAAAAAATAGGAGAACCTTGTCAAGACTTTATAATAAATACATTAGATCTCTGAACCTTTGCCTCATTAGTGACTTGTGGTTTTAGAGAATATATGAAAATGGCAGTAAAACTGAGAAAAAGCATTTTAACTGTCTTCAAATCATGTGAAAATTTCCAAAGACTGTCTCTTAAATGGAAAATGTAGTAATTTTCTTTTGACAATAGAAGGCTCTGTAATTTATTAATTTCTGAAGAAAGGATGCAATTCCCCAAGCTCAGTAGTTTATTTTACAACCAGAGTTAACCATTAACCTTTCTTGAAGTCCACATTCTTTGTCATATTTGACAATGTAGAACTAATCCAGGTGTGCACATGATGCCATTGTCATACGCTGAGACTATTGCCTAACTCTACTGAAGGCCACAAGTAGGTTTCTAGCTTGTGGACCCTCATCCTCAGATATGACTTAGCAAAGATGTTTCAGGTACAACAAGGAGGTCTGAAAAATGCACAGCATTTTGTCGAGCTGTCCCTTTCACTCTGGGGACAGAGGTAATCAGTAACGAAGTGACAGTAAGATGAAGACGTGAAAATGTATACAAAGCAGTTAACTGGGTACTTGTTGTGTGTTTGGCATTCACGCATTATCACAGCCTGCTCTCATTTTTGCAGTTATGTTGATTCTCTTGTTAATAACAACAATTTTAAAATCAAAGGAAAGACAGTACCCTTTAGCACGCCCAGGTTCTTCTAACTTATTCTTAACAACTATCATGTATTATGTACCACTATCTTAGATACAAGCTAGATACATGCTCAATACTTATTAAATGGGTAGATACTAAGAAGAAAAGTTGATCCAGGAATCCTATTTGTTAATAAGTTGAAATACTAATTGATCTTGAACCTTTTCATGTTATCATAGAGAAAGTACTAAAATTTTTATATACACTTGTTCCCTTCCAATTAGGTTTGCAAAATTCTCGTCAGTTCTCCTGATAAAGTTGAAGATTGTATAAAACTCAGAGTAAAGGAATTAGGGTGTACTTCATAAACATGAGATATAAAGCATATAAATATTTTAGAATGAGGCTATTTATTTAGAATTAATTAATAATATTTAGAATTAGGCTATTTTAGAATGATATCTATAGCTGTTATCTGAAGCTATCCATGTAAAATGGAACACACAGAGCTAGGATCAAAATGATTAAGATGCTTAATAGCATTTAACTTCACTTTAGCCAGAAGTAAACATATGAAAAGTGCATATAGGCTTTTCACTCTCTAAAGAATCAGAGAAACTGTATTTAACCAATGTATTAATAAACATCAACACTTAAGTTATGTTACTACACATAATGGAGAATCCTAAAGGAGACAACTGGAATCAGTAAGGAAGGTGCATTGAAACTGGACTATTGAATTAATGTTATTACATGAGGGAATTTGCATATTAAATGCATCATGCAGTAATTTTTAGAAATTTTATATTTTTATGCGTATAGCTGTTTTGTCTGCATGTATGTTTGTCCATATGTGAATGCCTTGCGCCCATGGAGGCTAGAAGAGGATATAGGATCCCCTGGAACTGGAATTACAGACAGCTGTTAGCGACCTTGAGGGTGCTGGGAATTGAACCTGGATTCTATGAATGAGCAACTAGTGCTCATAAATGCAGAGCCAGCCCAACATAATTAGTATTTTCAAATATAACACTGAGTTTTTTCATGTTTAATAGGAAACTGATGTTCATTCCTCAGGTTTAAAAAGAATTCCCATGTCTATTTTCTTTCCTTTAAAAATATTTTTTTTCAGGAGCCTACCATGACCATCCTCTGAGAGGCTCTACCAGCAGCTGAGTGAGACAGATGCAGATACTTACAGCTAACCATTGGACTGAGGTCGAGGACCCATACAGAAGAGTTAGGGGAAGGATTGAAGAAGCTGAGGGGGATGGCAACTCCATAGGAAGACCAACAATATCAACTTACTCAGACCTCTGGGAGCTCCCAGAAACTAAGCCACCAACCAAAGAGCATACATGGGCTGGCCCATGGCCCCAGGAACATATGTAGCAGAGGACTGCCTTGTCTGGCCTCAGTGGGAGAGGATGTGCCGAATCCTGTAGAGACCTGATGCCCCAGAGAAGCGGGATGCTTGGAGTGGTGGTGAGGTGTGGGTGGGTGTATGGGGATGGGGGTAGCATCCTCGTAGATGCAAAGTGGAGGGGGTATGAGGTGAAGAACTCTTGGAGGCGGTACCGAGTAAGGGGGGGTAACATTTGTAAAGTAAATAAATACAACAATTTTTTAAAAAAGAAAAAATATTTCTTTGACACCAGTATACACATAAGGATCAGAGGACGACACATTGGGTCTTCTTTCAAACATTTGGGCTCTCTGCCTAGTTCCAAAGACGCCTTTAACTGTCTCTTCATTTATACACATTTCCCTAAAAGTTACCTTACAGGTTTTCCATGGTATTCCTAGGTGAAAGTGGATCCTTTGTTCCAGCAAGGTCAGAGTCCTATTCATAGGGGGTTAGTGTCAACGGGCCTGACCCCCTCCCCCGGTCGTCCTGGAGTTTGGACCACCAACTAAAGAATACACATCTATGGACCATGGTTCGGACAACATATGTGGCAGAGGATGGCTTCATTGGCCATCAGGGAGAGAGGAGAGGCCCTTGGGGCTGAGGGTTTAGAGGCCCCAGTAAAGGGGAATGTCAAGGTGGGAATATGGGAATGGATGAGCGGGTGGGTGGGAGGTGGAATTCCCTCATAGAGGCGGGGAGGAGGAGGGGAGAGGGGATTTCCAAAGAGGAGAACTAGAAAAGGGGAAAGAATGGAAATGTAAATAAAGTATCAAAAAGAAATCGTAAGACACTATCCAAAAAAAAAAAAAAAAAAATAAGAATAGAAAAAAAGGTAGAGGAAGATGTACTGATTCTAACAGCTCTTTGTTGTTATTATGGTCTATGCTTAACCATATCTCTTCAATTTAAGGCCTTGTCTGACTCTGAAAACAAAACAGTGTGCTTCAGAAATGTTCAATATCCTGTTTTCTACTGACTTCTTCCTGCATCACCCATTAGAGTATAGAATACTCTTGCTTATGTATTTGATACCGTCTCTCCTCTCCAATGGTAACTATGCCCCATGTTCTGTGTTCATGGTGGGCTTCTTTACAACACACACACACACACACACACACACACACACACACACACACACACACACACACACACTTTCTCTCTGTCTCTCTGTCTGTCTGTCTTTCTTTCTATGTGTGTGTGTGTGTGTGTGTGTGTGTGTCTGGATTGAGAGTTGAACCCAGAGTCTTTTGCTTTCTAAGCAAGTGCCCTGTCATTGAACTAAAACCCAGACCTCATGAAATTTTAGAAAGAAGAACAAGAGTTAAAATGGTATGGGAGGTTGTTCAAAGAGTTAGAAGCTATAGACTAGTATCTTCTTACTCCTGATGAATATCTGTGTAATGACTGACAGTTAAATCAGCTAAAGTTTCAAATTCTAGGTCTTATTAGAGATGCTCCCTTCTTTCCATAAATCATTTTCCTTTTTGAATTTAGTCTGTTAGAGAAAGGAATATTTCAGGGAACAGTAATGGTCTTCTTCAATTTCTTATCTCAAATTTCAAACAATTGCCAGCATCTCTGTCTTTTACTTTTTTCCCCAAAATCTTATTGTCAAGAGAAAATATTACTTAATTCTTGGGAAGAGGAAGGGTTTGGAGAAGAGGAGGAAATTGAACACCCCAACTTAATATTTTACAGATATCTAGCCTCCTTTGGCAGATACCTTTGAGCCTTAAAGAAGTATACACTACTTTAAGGTGGGAGCTGACTCATCAGGGAAATAGTATGATGACTATTAAATCTAAGTTTATATAAAGCCTATATTGTGCTAGGAACCATTCCAAATAGGATACAAAAATAAAACAAAACAAAAACAAACAGAAAGCACCAAAGACATATTTTCACTTCAATTGCTTATAATCTTTTTCTTCATTCTAAGTGGGCATGATGCAAGCTTACAAAGAACAAAGTAAATTAATGTATAAGAAATATGTAGATTATCTCCCCCCCATCTTTCTGAGTGGGAGAATCAGACCTTCAGATCCTGAACCATACAGGTTAGTTTCTCTTCCCTCATCCTAAGTCCTTTGGGGCACCCTAAGCTCCCCTGAGCAGCCCGCTGTCCCTGGTGGACTTCCATTTCCATCCTCCCTCCACTTCTCTGCCCACCTTCATCAGATCTTTGGAGCCTGAACCATGTAGGTTAGTTTTCTTTCCCCCACCTATCTCCTCTGCTCGCTAGGTCCACTGGGGCTCCTCAAGCTGCCATGAGCAGTCTGCTATCCCCAGTAAACCTCCATTCTCCTGGACTTCTCCACCCACTCTTATCAGACCTGTGGATCCTGAACCATATAGACCTGCTGATCTAGAACTATATAGCCCAAAGATACCCATCAGAGGCCTGCCACACCAGGACCATTGATGTTAACACTTCTTCCAATACCTACTGCAACAGGAACATCCAGGGACCAACCAAAGCCATTCAGATTGCTAAAGGCCCTCAGAAGAACACAATAAAAAACCCCCAAAACAAAACAAAACAAAACAGGGCAATATGACAACTTCAGAGGACAGCTGTCCTACTATAGCAAGCTGTGGATATCCTAACACAACCAAAACACAAGAAAATGACCTTAAATCCAATCTTATAAAGATGATAGAGGCCTTTAAAAACTAAATGAATAAATCCCTTAAAGAACTACAGGAAAATACAATCAAGCAAGTAGAGGTCTTTAGAGAGGAAACAAATAAATCACTTAAAGACATACAGGAAAATACAATTAAGCAGGTGAAGGAAATATATAAAACTGTTCAAGGCTTGAAAGTGGAAATAGAAAAAAACAAAACAAAACAAAACTCAAACTGAGGGAATCCTGGAGATAAAAGTCATAGGGAAGAACAGATGCAAGCATCACCACAGAATACAGGAGACTGAAAAAGGAATCCCAGGGATAGAAATGTTAGAAGAAATTGATAATCTCGCAAAAAATGCTATATCTAAAAAATTGCTGACACAAATCATCCAGGAAATCTGGGATATCATGAAAAACCTAACCTAAGAATAATAGGAATAGAAGTAAAGAGTCCCAGCTCCAATGCCAAGAAAATATTTTCAACATAATAATAGAAGAAAACTTATCCTACCTGAGAAGAAGAGGGGAACCTGTTCTGGTATTGGGTGAGGGAAAAGGACTGAAGCCCTGAGGAACAGCAGAAAGAATGGAAACAAGCAATCCTGGGAGGTGAGAGACTCTCAGGACTCAAAGGGAGGGACCTTAGATGAAATGTCTGACAGTAGGGAGAGGGAACTTATAGAGCCCACCTCCAGCAGGAAGACAGGGCATCAAATGAGGGAAGGGGTTGTCATGCCACAGACAAAACTCTGACCCATAATCATTCCTGTCTGAAAGAACTACAGGGATGGAAATGGAGAGGAACCTGAGGAAAAGAAGGTCCAAAGTAGGATCCAGCTCAAGGGGAGGCCCCAAGGCCTGACACTATTACTGAGGCTTTGGAGTGCTCACAAAAAGGGACCTTGCATGACAGCACTCCAGAAGACTCAATAAGCAGCTGAAAGAGTCAGATGCAGATATTTGCACCCAACCAATGGACAGAAGCTTCTGGCCCCTGTGGTTGAATTAGGGAAAAGCTGGAAGAAGCTGAGGAGGAGGGCGACCCTATAGGAAGACCAGCAGTCTCAATTAACCTGGACCCCAAGATCTCTCAAACACTGGCCCACCAACCAGGAAGCATACGCCAGTTGATATGAGGCCCCCAACACATATACAGCAGAGGACTGCCAGGTCTGTGTTCAATCAAAGAAGATGCACTTAACCCTCAAGAGACTGGAGGCCCCAGGGAGTTTAGAAGTCAGGTGGGCTAGGGAGTGGTAGGTGGGAGGTGGGGATATCCTTCTGGAGACAGGGGTTGGGGAGGAGGTATGAAATGTGGGACAGTCGGGGGTAGACTGGGGGTGAGTATAAAATCTGGAGTGTAAATGAATAAATAACTAAATAATTTTTTCTTAAAAGAGCTGCCTATAAACATACAGGTTTAAACATAAATATAAACTATCAATTAGACTGTACCAGAAAAGGAAATCTTGCCACATAATAATCAAAACACAAAATCTACAGAACAAAGAAAGAATATTAAAAGCAGCAAGGTGAAAATGCCAGGTAACATACAAAGGAAGACGAATCAGATTTACAGCCAACAGAGACTTGAAAAGCTAGAAGGTCCTGGACAGATATCTTACAACCTCTAAAAAAAAATCACAAATGCCAACCTATACTACTATGCCCAGCAAAAGTCTCAATCATCATAGATGAAGAATTCAAGATATTTCAAGACAAATCCAAATTCAAACAATATTTACTCAGAAATCCAGCCCTACAGAAAATACTAGAAGGAAAACTCTATACCAAGAAAGATAGCTACATCCAAGAAAACACAGGAAATAAGTAACTCCATAGACACACACACTAATATCACCATCATCAAAATAAAAGGAATTAACAGTCACTGGTCATTAATATCTCTCAATATCAATGGATTCAATACCCCAAGAAAAAGACACAGGCTGACAGAATTAATGCAAAAATGGGATCCATCATTGTGCTACATACAAGAAACTCAACTCCACAATAAAGATAAATATTACTTTAGAGTAAAGGGCCAAAAAATGTTTTCCAAGCAAACCATCCCAAGAAGCAAGCTCTCGTATCCATTCTACTATTTAATAAAACAGACTTATCAACCTAAATTAATCAAAAGAGAGGGAAGAACACTTCATACTCAAGAAAAAAATATACCAATATGATATCTCAAATCTGAGTGTCTATACCCCAAACACAAGGACACCCACATTTGTACAAAGAAACTTTACTAAAGCTTAAAATGCACATTAAACCTCACACATTAATAGTGGGAGACTTCTCACTCTTACACCGCACTCTTACTCACTGACAGGTCATCTGGACAAAAACTAAACAGAAATAACTAAACTAACAGACATTATGAATGAAATGGATCTAACAGACAGCTATAGAATATTTCACCCCAACACAAAAGAATATACTTTCTTCTCAGCACATCATGTATTCTTCTCCAAAATTAACCATATGATTGAAAACAAAGCAACCTCAGCAGATAAAAAAAATTGAAATATGCCTTATAACTCATCAGACTATCACGGATTAAAGCTGGACTTCTACAACAACTGAAGTACCATAAAGCATACACACTTGTGGAAACTGAACAATTCTCTACTCAGTGATCTCCTGGTCAGAGAAAAAATAAAGAAATTAAAGACTTTTTAGAATTCAATGAAAATGAATGCACAACATACCCATATTTATGGAACACATTGAAAACAGTGCTTAGAGAAGAGTTCATAGCACTAAGTTTTTTCATAAAGAAATTCAAAGGTTTTCATACCAAGAAATTAAAGGTAGACCTGAAAGCTCTAGAAGAAAAGAAGAACCAAGCATACCAAAGAAGAGTAGAAGGCAGAAAATAATCAAAATCAGGGTTGAAATCAATCAGTTAAAAAGAAAACGGCACAAAGAATCAATGAAACCAAGAGCTGGTTCTTTGAGAAAATCAACAAGACAGACAAACCCTTAGCTAAACTGATTTAAAGGCAGATAGACAGTACCCAAATTAAGAAAGTCAGAAATAAAACGGGAGACATAACAACAGATACTAATGAAATTTAAGGAATCAGCAGTCTTGCTTAAAAATCCATGCACAACAAAATAGGAAAGTTTATATAAAATGCATAGTTTTTTTAGACTGATGCCAATTACCAAAGTTAAATCAAGATCAGGTAAATTATCTGAATATTCCTATAACCCCTAAAGAAATAGAAGCAGTTGTCAAAAGTCTCTCAACCAACAAAGCCCTGGGCAGAGAGATTTAGTATAGAATTCTACCAGATTTTCAAAGAAGAAATAATATCAAAACTCCTCAAAATATTCCACAGAATAGAAACAGAAGGAACACTGCCAAACTCATCCTATGAAGCCACAGTCACCCTGATACCTAAACCACATAAAGACTCAACAAAGAAAGAGGACTTTAGGCCAATTTCTCTTATGATCATTGGTGCAAAAATACCCAAAAAAACACTACCAAACTGAATCCAGAAATACAATAAAGAAAAAGATGACCCACCATGATCAAGTAGGGGTGCAGGTATGGTTCAATATATGAAAATCCATCAATGTAATCCACCATATAAACAATCTGAAAAAAAAATCATGATAATCTCATTAGACAATGAAAAAGCCTTTAACAAAATCCAGAACCCATTCATGTTAAAAGTATTAGAGAGATCCGGGATAAAAGACACATAATCAAAGCAATAAACATAATCAAAGCAATATACCAATAGCTAACATCAAACTAACATTAAAGAAACTTAAAGCAATTCCACTAAAATCAAGGACAAGACAAGGCTGCCCACTCTCTCCCTATCTACTCAATATAGTACTTGAAGTTCTAGCCAGAGCAATAAGACAATTAAAGGAGATCCAGGGAATACAAAAAGAAGAGGAAGAAGTCAAAGTATCATTATTTGTGGATGATATGATAGTATGCATAAGCTGCCCCCAAATTCAACCAACAATCTACTATATCTGATAAACATTTTTGGTAAAGTGGCTGGATACAAAATTAACTCAAAGAAATCAATAGGCCTCCTTTACACAAATGATAAATGGGCTGAGAAAAAACTAGGGAAACAACATCCTTTACAATAGTCATGATTAACATAAGATACCTCAGTGTAACTCTAACCAAGGATGTGAAGGATCTGTATGACAAGAACTTCAAGTCCCTGAAGAAAGAAATTGAAGAAGATATCAGAAGATGGAAGGTCTCCCATGCTCATGGAGAGGCAAGATTAACAGTGAAAATGGCCATCTTGCCAAAAGCAATCTACAAATTCAATGCAATCTCCATGAAAACTTTAATGCAATGTTTGAAAATTTTTTTATTTTAATTTTTTTGATACGTTATTTACATTTCTTATGTTTCCCCTTTTCCAGGTCTCCACTTTGGAAACCCCCTATCCCATCCCCTCTCCCCCACCTCTATGAGGGTATTCCCCCACCTTAACACAATTTTTTTTGACCATGAATAAGCAGTTCTCAACTTCATATGGAAAAACAAAACAAAAACAAAACCAAACAGAAACAAAAAACAAAAAAACAAAAAACTAGGATAGCCAAAACAATCCTGAACAATAAAAGAACTTCAGGAGGAAGTTCTAAATGGATGGTCTAACTGGATGTCTACATGTTGAAGAATGCAAATAGATCCATATTTATCACCTTCTACAAGACTCAAATCCAAGTGGATCAAGGACCTCAACATAAACTGGATACACTAAATCTCATAGAAGAGAAAGTGGGGAAGTAGCCTTGAATGCATGGGTACAGGAGAAAATTTCCTGAACAGAACACTAACGGTTCAGGCTCTAAGATCAACAATTGATAAATGGGACCTCATGAAACTGAAAAGTTTCTGTAAGGCAAAGGATATGGTCAATAGGACAAACAGCAACCTACAGATTGGGAAAGGATCTTCACCAGCACTATGTCTGACAGAAGGCTAATATCCATAATTAATAAAGAACTCAAGAAGTTAGACATCAACAGCCCAAATAACCCAATCACAAAATGGGGTACAGAGTTAAACAGAATTCTCAGCAGAGGAATCTCGAATGGCTGGGAAGCAGTTAAAGAAATGTTCAAAGTCCTTAGTCATCAGGGAAATGCAAATCAAAACAACTCCAAAGTTCCATCTTATACCCATCAGAATGGCAAAGATTAAAAACTCAAGGGACGTTACATGCTGGCAAGGATGTGGAGCAAGGGGAACACTCCTCCATTGCTGGTGGGAGTGCAAACTTGTACAACAACTTTAGAAATCAATTTGACAGTTTCTCAGAAAAATTGGGAATTGCTCTACCTTAAGATTCAGCTATTGAATCCCTGAGAATATACCCAAAAGATGCTCCAACCTCCCACAAAGACACTTGCTCGACTACGTTCATTTCATAGCAGTTTCATTCATAATAGCCAGAAACTGGAAACAACCTTGATGTCCATCAACTGAAGAATGGATAAAGAAAATGTGGTACATCTACACAAAGAACTAGCATTCAGCAATTAAAAACAAAGACATTATTAATTTTGCAGGTACATGGAGGGAACTTGAGAATATTATCCTGAGTGAGGTAACCCAGTTCCAAATGGACATGCATGGCTTGTCACTTATAGGTGGAAACTAGCCATAAAATACAGGATACCCGTGCCACACTCCACAGACCCACATAAGCTAAACAAGAAGGAAGGCACAAGCAAGGATGCTTGAATCTCACTTAGAAGGGGATAAAATAGTCTTAAGAGGCAGATGAAGTGAGGGAACTGGCTGGGAGAGGGAATGGGGAGGGGTTCAGGATCAGGTGTGGGGAGGGACAGGAGATATGGTCAGATGGCCATGAGAATGAATGGAAATCTGCAGCTGATGGGGTTGGGGAGGTGGGGGGCATCTCCAAAATGTGGGATATGGGCAGTGTCCAAGAATCAATGATGGTGGCCTTATCTGTGACTCACAGCACTGGGGATATGGAACTGAAGAAACCACCTCCTGTAGTCAGGCAGAAGCCCCAATGGAGTGATAACCACACCAACCCACCCACAAATCTTTCAAATCCCAATGTTTCCTGTCTACAAGGGATTGGGGATAGAGCAGAGATTGAAGGAACTAATAACCAGCCCAAATTGAGACACTTCCCATGGGCAAGCACCAATCCCTGACACTATTAATGATACTCTGCTATGCTTGCAGGCAGGAGTTCAACATGGCAGTCTACTGAGACAGCTGTGTCCAGCAGCTGACTCAAACGGATGCAGATATCCACAGCCAAACAGTGGATGGAGCTTGGGAACTTACAGAAGAGTAGGGTGAAGGATTGCCAAAGTGGATAGGAACTCAACAGGGAGACTAACAGAGTCAACTACCCTGCACCTTTAGAACTCTCAGAAACTGAACCACCAACCAAAGAACATACAGTGACTGGTTCTAGACCTTCCAGCACATATGTAGCAAATGTGCAGGTTGGTCTTCATGTGGGTCCTGAACAACTGGAGCGGGGGCTATCCCAAAAGCTGTTGCCTATCCATGGGATACAGTCTTCTAGTCTCAGTGGGACAAGATGCACCTAGTCACACAGAGACTTGATGTGCCAGGGTTAGGGGGATACCCAGGGGTGCCCGACTCTCTCAGCAGAGAATGGGAGAGTGAATAGGGGAAGGATTATGGGAGAGGGTGACCAGGAGGGGGAGCAGTGAGCAGGATATAACATGAATAAAAGGAAACAAAATGAACAAAAATGAATTTTGACTATGTGAAGAAAGAAAGAATGAGAGAGAGAGAGAGAGAGAGAGAGAGAGAGAGGAGAGAGAAAGAAAGAAAGAAAGAAAGAAAGAAAGAAAGAAAGAAAGAAAGAAAGAAAGAAAGAAAGAAAGAAAGAAAGAAGGAAAGAAAGAAGGAAAGAAAGAAAGACAGCACATCAAAGAAGTTGTAGAAATTCAAAAGCAAATGGCTGTTTGTCATTGTTAACGTTATTATTTTGGAGTAATGTGCATATCTTTGTGCAATTAATACATCTGTCTATGAACAATGATTATATACTCAGGCTTTTGAGGAAGGGTAAATTTATTTAAGTGGGGGCTCACTTGCAAAATGATAATTATAGGTCATGCTCATGTTAGGATAGAAAGAAGTAAAGCAATATGAAAAAATGTCTTTGAAGACCTGTTTTAAATGCAAGGAAGGGGGCAAATGGTCTTTGAAGTTTCCTCAGGAAATATTAGTTAGGCTTGAACCCAAAGCGAGGGAAAATAACAGTCTAGGAAGAGGCAAGTGAAGGTACAGGTAGGGCACATAAAGAGCCTGAAGAAAGAATCAGCTTGGCATGCTAGTGGAAACAGGACTATATCACATTGCTGAAAGACAGGATTTGCAGAACCTGGTGATTAGCTGTGTTGGACGTTGTACATGGTTTTCTCTAGTTGGAGAATAATTAAAATTAAATGCACAGCCCATTGCTCCTCGTGTAGAGATTTGTCAATCAGTCATTACTGATTGGGCACAGTGCTAGGCACTTATGAGTGGATCTCTGAGATGCAGCTGAAATGGACTGTTCTCATCCCGGAATAATGATGCCTGGTAGAGTAGGATGCTTGTTCAAGCCAAAAGTTTTCCCTAGCTTTTGTTAAAAGCAGTCAGTGATATAAATACCCTCACCTACTCTCTGCTCATTATTATTAAAAGAAATTATAAAGGGGGAAGTACCTTTATGAGAAAAAGCTTCTTTAATCTAATTATAGCTAGATAATGTTTCACATTTGCTTCTGAGCCTCCTAAAGGAGATTTTATTATTAGCATTGCTGGTGTTGTGTGTTTTTCTTTCTGCCAAATGTTTTGGAAAAATCCCACTGACAGCCGTGGCTGTGGCAATGTTCAAAAATTACAAGTGCTGTTAAGATGTTAGGAGGCCCACTTGCTCCAACAAGTCAGAAGAGGCTAAAATAGAACCTCAATGGTAGTAAGTGTGAAGAACTTGAAGCTTTTTTTTCTTGATGTTCATGAGAGGTGGGAGGAAAAATTTTGAACACATCTCCAGCCAGTCACTTCCTCTTTAACCTGCAACATTAAGGTTGAATGGGTTGGTGCAGTACTGTGTGATTGAGAACTTATCCACCTTGTTTCCGTCTGCACAGCATCTTCCCAGGACTCTTTGCAAGGTGTAGATTATGATCCAGATACTTATGAGTAAGGACGAACAGACTTTCTGCATTTCTAATAAACTTTCAGGGGTTTAGAAATACTGATGCACAATACATAGAAGAGACACAATTTGTCTTTGGAGTAGAGTGTGCTTCCAAAGTTTGAAAAAGACATATTTGCCAATAGCTTTCCTACTTCAAAGTCTTGGTATCTGGAATAACTCTAACAAACAATTTCCTCGTTGTTAAAATGTATACATTGGGAATTTCATATATATATGTGTGTGTGTGTATATATATATATATATATATATACATATATATATACACACATATATATACACACACATAATGTATTTTAAGCATACCCACCCTTCAATTACAAATATGTTCTTTCCATCTCCATATCTCATCTTTCACTGCTGGTTTTCTCTTACAAAATACAAATACTTCATGGGCTAAAATGATCAAACATTACCAAATGCTACAGAGCATACTTCCGAATATCTCTGTCATAGTGTTTTGATTTTTTTCTGCCTTATCATCCTCTCACACTGTCCCCACAGCATCCTAGACATACATCCTGGCTATGGTCTTCTTTATGGCTCTCCATAAGAAATCTCAGCTACTTTTCTGCAATGCAAATCCTACATCAAGGTCTGCCTTGAATCTCTTCCAGTGACTTCATGGTCTTCAGGATAAAATTCAACAGGATCATGGTGGAGGGCATTCCTGTTACTTAAAAAAAAATAAAATAAGTTCAGTGTTGAGGATAAAAGACATTTAGATCCTATTTCTTTAACTCAGACTGCTTCTAGGTAAGCTTAACATGTGTCCCATGGGAAGGAAGACATCTGAGAAGTAAGAGGGCAACAGTAAGTTGGAAGTCTACAAGGCAGGACAGATGAAAGTCTTTCACTTTATCATGTCTTTAACTTTGATGATATGAGGATCTAGTAGAAGCAAGGGTCCTTTGATACAAAACTAAACAAAAGCCAAGTTAAGCAAAGAGTAAGCAGATCAGAAAGGAATTTCAAGTTCAGGTCCTGTTTCACTGAAACAAACAGCAAGTTCATGTGTAAGAGGGTTATTGTCTGCAGATTTATTTTCTTCTTTCAAACTACCTGAGTAAAAATTGTCATTCTTGTTATATACACCAACTAGAGATATGCAGAAGTTAATGCTGGAAAGTATAGTTCTACATAATTAGGATATTATAGGCACATCAACATTGGGCTCTTCAATTAGTAATGGGTTTATAGGACCAAATCCCTTTCTGCAGAGTATTTCTCTGAGAATCTGGGATTCTTTGACTAGGCACCAAGCTCCATTTGGTAGAATTAGAAAGCGTAAATTATCTATAGTAATAGAAAGTTTATCAAGAATTCTTTTTGATAGAGACGGTAGTAAATAAAAATTATAAAGAAACTGAGAAAAGCTTTGAGTGTGACGGATAGTGTGAGGATCTAGTAGAAGCAAGGGTCCGTTGATGCAAAGCTAAACAAAAGTCAAGTTAAGCAATGAGGATATCTCATTATCTTGATCTTAACCAAGATACTCAATACCGTGATTAAGTTGTAGGAAAGCATAATGCATCATTTACAAGTTGCAAAAAGGCATCCAGTAGACGTTATCTCTCTCTTAGTCTGAATTGCTTCTTTGATGAAGAAAAATCACAATCTGTTCCTGTTAATTACATTCATTTAATTTATTCACTTTTCTCCTGAGATATTTATGTTTTTCCCATTGATTTAGAGATAATTTTATATATTAAGAAAATTAGTCTTTCACCATACTTGAGAAAATTTAACATAATTTTTCAATGTACCTTGGAGTGTGCATATGTAGTAGGTGGGTGAGTGTAACTAGGTATGTAAAAACCACGTGGTGAAATTTAAAAACCATGTGGCTAAATTAGTCAGCACTTTATTGCCTTTTAAGCTATACTTAGTTAGACTTGCTACTTTGAGATTGTTTTTTAAAAAACTCTGTTTATAGTAGGTTGCCTTGATCTTCATTAGTTATGGGTAATTTTAGTTCTGACACCAACAGGGCCTTCTGGATTAAAAAGCTAAAATGTAGTCATACCATTGTCATTACAACTTCAACTGCTTTTTAAATCATGAAACTATTAAAATACATACTTAATAAAAGAAGTATTTTTAGGCATTGGAATATATAGAAACTTCATGTTCCTAGTGTTAGGAGTCTATATTATCACCTAGAAGTGAGGCCGATACTTGGGAACACCTAAATAAAACGTTAATTTCCAATGATTTGTTAAACTTTTATTTCATTTAAAATTTGTATATAATATATATTTTTTATGTATTTCCTTTCCCTCAACTCCTCCCCGATCCTCGAATCCTCCCTACCCAACTTCATGTTCTCTGTCTCTGTCTCTGTCACCCGTCAGAAAACAAAACACAACATGAGGGTTCAAAACAAACTTTCTGTTATTTGAATGGGCAGTTCTCCAGCTCTTTCCAATCATCTCTACACTAGTTTGACGGTAAGCTTTTCCAAGGCTCCAAAATTGTTTCATCCCCAACCTCCCCCCCCCACACAATTCCTTCCTTGTTGACAAGAATTTTTGCCCATTTATTTACTTTTGTCTGTTCTAGAGTCATATTAACATCTAGATTTCTTTCCTTTTTCTTTCTTTCTTTTTTATTACGTTTATTTTTTTACAGTCTAGTTGTTACCCCTTCCTGGTCCATCCATTCATAGTTTCTTTTGGAACTGGCTCTGATGAATCAATTCTGGTATTTGATGCAATTCTTGCATCAATCTTTAGCCAGATCATTGATACTTTCCTGATCATTTTTCTTGGTACAAATCTATTGATTGGATTTGCTTTTAATTCAAGGTTCGACATTAGATAAGGATTTAGTGCTGAAGAAATTCTTGCATCTTAGCTGTACTTTCACCTTTTGTTTCCTTATCTGAATATGAGCAGGTATCAAACAATCAACAAAATCTGCATGTTGTCCACTTTCTTACACGGATATATTACAGTTCTCACATAAGAAATAGCAGGAGGCACAGGGCTCCACAGCTAATCAGTGCCAGGACAAAGATCCCTCTCAGATTGCAAGAGCCAGGAGAGGGCCAAAGACACGCCCCACAGCTCACCAGGTACTGCCCCAAACCCACGAGACACAGGGACCGAGGTAGGTGGGCTTAGAAACCCCCCTGGATCCCAAAAGCGGG
>CM052710.1:72931837-72972696 GCA_028551405.1 Uromys caudimaculatus
AAAAAAAAAAAAAAAAAAAAAAAGAAATAGCAGGAGGTTCAAATTGGAGACTGCGTGTCTCACCCAAGAATTCATGAAAGAAAAAGGTAGAGTAAATGAAACATAAATTATAGAAAAAATCATTTAACTGATTTGTATTTGAAGCTAGGAAATTCAGAGACAAATGTCACCATAATCAAACATTTTGAAAAGAACTAATTTGTAAATGAATCTATAGCAATGCTAATCCAGTAAAGTATATGGAAGACATAGATTATCAATATTTGAAAGGTTGTATCACTAAATATTATTATTAATAGCATAAGAATGTTTCATGGATAACTTTTCTATTGACTTTCAAAAGACATAAACAACTGAAAATGACTCATAAAGACAGTGCATTAATCCCCTCACTATTAGGAAAGTAGAATCTGCATTTTAAAAGCCCCCAAAGAAAATTACAAGCCAAGACAGATTCATTGGTGAATTTGGCCAAATGTTTTGGAGGGAAATATCCCTTCAGCATCATATAACCTAGGAGTTTTGAGAAGAAAAAATGCTATCCAAATACTTCTTACTAACTACTAAACCCAAGACTCTACAGATAAAAAAATATGCAAAACAATATCATTGAAATATGCACATGCTAACTAACCCTCTAACGAATCTTAGAAAAGTGAATCTAATATTATTGCAATGTAATACATTGTGATTTACAAGAGTTCATCCTGAGGGTACATGATAATTATAACACACAAATCAATTGATATAGTTCACTATAAAATATATAAAATAAAAAGTTAGCTGTAACCTCAATGGACATAGAAAGAGCACTTAACAATATCCATCTTTTATTTCTGATATTTGGGAAATATATGAAGTCCTCAATCTGACGAACATATACAAACCCCTCACAGTTTCATTGCTACAGTGAGATACTAATGCCCCTAAGAGCAGCTGCAAGGAAAAGATGCCTGCTCTTAATACTTAGTAGATATTTCATGTCTAATTTTATTGAGTATAATAAGGGAGTGAAGGGGAGACATAGAAAATAGTAAGAAGCAACAAGTTTGGAATAGAAAAGTAGAAAAAATGCTATTGTCAGTTGCAACTAAATTGAGTCAGTTGATTCTACTAGACAACTTTCAAAATATAAACTAGACACTGAAATTAATTATATTTCTTTATCTAGTCAGTGAACTGTAAAATATTGAAAACAGGAAACATTGCTAATTAAAATAACAGATATTAAATAATTGAAAGTGGAAATGGAAAATAATTAAAATTAACACTATGAAAAATTTAAGGTTATGATAAAGTGATAATAATCGAAGACAGTGTGGCATTTGACACAAAGCTATAATAGACATATAAATTAAACAAATAGGTAATAAATAAAATACAAATAGCAAATAAATAAAATAAAGATTCTAAAACTAAACCTACACTTTGAAAACAATAAAAGTATGACAACCATGCAAAGAGAATTTAACAGAGAAATTACTGTCTTTTGTTGGATATACTGTGACTGAACTGTTAGATATATGTTTGTGAAAAAAATCAACTGTTACTCACATAGCACCATTGTATAGATTGTTGAATATGCACTATTTAGTCTTATAAAAAGCATAAAGTAGTTCTAAAAGTTCAGAAGGAATTATCTGAAAATGATTTTGTGATTCTGAGTGAAGCAAACATTCTGTAGATATGACAATGAAAGTTTATGTACAAAAGACTAAACATAAATTTTTTCAGAATTAAAAATATTTGCTCATAAACTGTTAAAAAATTACAAGAAAAGGCACTGTAAGAAAATAATTTTTGATGTGTGCTCTGATAAACATGTGTGTCAAAAAGATACAGATGTAGTTCTTAAAAATCATAATAAGAAAACATGAAGTAGGTTTCTTAATAGGCAGAAAATTTGTATTGATAAGTACACAAGAACACTCTTGCCCTCAGGAGTCCGTAGGAAGTGCAAACTAAAAGTACTATAAGAAACACTACATAGCTTTCAAAAAAACTAAAATTTAAAAGGTTGGCTATAATATTAACAAAAATATGAATATTTGGAACTCATATATGATGCTAGGGTTGTGAACTGATACAGTCACTGTAGGAGAAAAAAGGGTGATTTCATAGGAAGTAAGGTCTAGTTGTGAATATTATGAACTAGAATATCAACTTTGAAGTCAAAACATGCCTACTGATGTAATAGTGGGGGTATGGCTGAGGGAATAACCAACCACTTTGATTTGATTTGAACCCTCTTCTACAAGAGTAAATTCATGCCAGGTACTGTAAAGCTGTATAAAATCCATGCCTGTGAGGTCTTAGGCGCTAAGAATCAACTTACTACTGTTGGCTTAGTTTAGCTATCATTGTGCAAAGCTAGCTTCTATTACCATAGAATTGCTACTCTCATCCTAATTACAGAAGCTTGAGATTCATGGCTGCTCATATTATAGGATTAGGTTGATAACTCAATGTTTTTCCCTAAATAAAATATTCAACAACTTATCAAAGGCCCAGATATTATCACAGAAGTAGCAGCATAAAGAATAGAAGAGTCAGAAGCTAAGGAGAAGTACTGTGAAATGCTGTCTTCTGGGTATGGCTCAGCTGGTGCAGTTGTGGCCTCATAATTGTTGTGGTTACCTGCAATTGACTTTCACAAGATAGGGCCTAGCAATCCTCAATCAAAGATGATGGAGGAATTCATGGGGCCATATTCCTCCCTGTTAGACTGATGGATACTTAGGAAAGGGTAGTCATTATCTTTGATTGTATATCCACTGAGGAGCTAACAGACTCCTGTGCATAGTTCCAAACACATGGTCACATATGGTCCTGATCCTGGTCCCCAACCAACCAACCAACCAAACAAACAAACAACTTATAGGGAGGGAGTTATAGGGAGGAGGAAGGATAAGGGAGGTGAGGGATATAGGAAGGGTGGGGAATTTATACTAGCTGAAATATATTTTATACATGTTCGAAATTGTCAATATACAGAGTCAATATATTTTTTTAAAAAAAGGGACAGCCAGGCAGTGGTGGCACATGCCTTTAATCCCAGCACTTGGGAGGCAGAGACAGGCAGATTTCTGAGTTCAAGGCCAGCCTGGTCTACAGAGTGAGTTCCAGGATAGCCAGGGCTACACACAGAGAAATCCTGTCTCGAAAAAAAAAAAGGGACTACTAACATGATCTAGCCATTCCTCTCCTAGGTGTTTACCTAATAAAAACAAAAACATATATTCCAATAAAAATTGCACAATGCTATTCATTTAGCTTTATTTTTGTTTTTCTTTGAGACAGGGTTTTACTATGTAGCTCCAGTTGTCCTAGAATTCATTATGTCGACAAGACTGACTTCAAACTCACAGGGATCTGCCTGCCTTTGCCTCTCTAGTGCTGGATTTAAAGGTGTGCACCACTATTCCAGGCTTCAGTTTTATTTGTAATAATTAAAATATCTGATAACAATGGAATTAATAGACCAAATGTAGGCTATTCACAAAATAAGTGTAATTCATCATGGAGAGGGAATGAACAACTCACATCGGCAAGAACAGTAATGAATCTCAAAATAATGGATGTTTAATGAATGAAGACAAGAAAGTGAATATGTATTGAATTTTTCTATCATATAAAATATTTGCAAAGACAATCCAATATATAGTGGTAGAAAATACATTAGCTATTGCTTGGGTGAGAAGTGCATGGTGTGGGAAATGAGATTCCAAAGGGACACGAAGATACTTTTGAAGCAATAGGTGTGCCCGTTACTTTGACTGTGAATAGGAATGGGGTGAGCAAGTATGTTAAAACTTATTAAATTATATGCTTTAAATTTAAGCAATGTATTGAATGATAATTATACTTCTAATAACACTCTTTAAAGATCAGCCTTGCCCTTCAAGGTGCCATGGGTTTTTAATTATTATAACTCTGTTATTTTGTTCTCTCATAAAACTTTAAATTAACATTACAATGGACACTAAAGGGAACAGAAGAGCTCAAAACATACAGGACACCTTGTTATCAGCTGTCTACAGAATCTAACACAGTGGCTTCCCACAAGCCCAGTTAGTGCCTCTTAGAAGTTTTCTTGTGAAGTTATAGGACTTCTCTTTCTCTGCTGAACTGAGTGAAAGCTTTCAGGCATTTGAAAAATGGTTAAGCACATTCCTGAAAAATCCACTTTCAGTTTCCATGATGGAATGAAGCTCTTTCCCCATTTAAATTCAAGCCACAAACTCTGATGACCAAATTTCAAAGAATGCTTATTTTATTTTTAGATGCTAGAATGTTAATATTTAGATCACTAAAGAGTAATATTAAAGTAGTAGAAACAGGACTACATAGTTATTAAGTAACCTTAAAATTATTTATAGTTCAATTGTGATTATTTTATACTAAATATTTTATAGTACAAGCTGTCATAATATTAAAAGAAAAAGCAGCAAAACTAAAAATAGGCAGGGTGACTGTTTTCTTCAATGGCATGTTTTATCCGAATAAAGAGCTGTGGTGAAGTCATTTGTCAGTGTGCTGGCCTTTTGGTTGATCAATGTTTATTACTTCCTTACCTGGTCACAATGATTTATTGTGCAATCCTCACTTTTTATTATCTTGTCTCATGAATTTTTCAATAAGGACTGACCATAATTCCTTAAAGTTGTGCTAACAATCAAGCAAGGCTATTAGGATAGTTTTCTCTAGAGACTACTCAGTGTTCATAATACCTGAATAATTTAAGTGATTTGTGGATTGCCAGTGACAGAGGAAACCCCACAAATAAAATCCCAATTGGAAGTTTCATTTTTGAGTGCGAGAACCTCCCTGTTTCATGGTAACGTCAATGAATTTACCACTGCTCTGAAGCACACAGAAATATGTTGAAACAAGAAAGCCCTATGTTATAATTGCACCCATGATGCAGTTCAGTTTTAGTCACCTATATACTTTATAGAGGTTAAATAATAAAAGTTCATCACAGGTATAATTTTTATGCAATGCATTTATTAGTTAATTAGCAAATATTTACAAAGGAACTATATAATGCAAAATAGTATTTCTAGGTACCACAGAAAAGTTACTACTTCAAATCAGGAGCCCTGCTGCACATTCCTAAAGAGATATCTTGGTAGGTAGAAATCAATGCTGAAAAACATTGGAGGGAATAGGAAATAAACAAAAATCTTTGCTATACACAGGATAAAGAATTTTCATGTGATTTTGAATAATGTCAACATTGCTAGAATTTTAGCTAATAGATAGAAGACAATATTCATTTTTCAAACAGCGTTTTCCTGACTTGACAGGATTATTGTCCACATGAACTCATAGCTTGGCATGTACAAGACCTGGACAAGATCAAGGTAGCCAAAATTCCACCATGAATGGGAGACATGACAATGTCACAACTTAGCTGAGGAACTCCTGGCAAATGATAGCTCCTGTGCAAGAGAGAGTCCATTTTCTTCAGATGTTTGGCCCCTAGAAGACTACCCATGTTCCAGTAGATGGCTTTATAATCATATACATGCTGTTCTCTTAAGACATGTTTTTCTACTTCTAAATCTAGCATTAATATTTGTTGATTCAGTTTAAATCCCTTTATATTTTATTAATATACAATTATTGTCCTCATGTTGGATTTAAACTAAGGGATTGAATAAAATTAATTATAATTTTGGGAATTATCATAGCTTTGTCATGTAGCTCTGACTTATACATTTGGAAATTATATACAAGCTTGTAAATGTGCCCTATCCAAGGGTAACACTATCAGCTTCAGTTCAACATACAGGTTTTTCAGTCATTTGTAATATTTGGTATGACAACTATTTTCTCTAAAAAAGGCAATATAATGGAGCACAGATCTTATTACAGTTCCTTCTAATGTATACTGGAATGATAACAAAAGGCAAATAAGAATACCTGATTTTATAGTATCCTAGGATAAATAATCAATAATATTCAATAATCAATAATATTTTCCTTTCCCTGATTTGAGGAATGGATACAGAAAATGCGGTATATTTACACAATGGAATACTAATCATGTATTCAAAACAATGACTTCATAAAATTCACAGGCAAATGGATGGAACTTGGAAATAACATCCTGAGTGAGGTTGCGCAGTCACAAAAGAACACACACAGTATGTACTCACTGATAAGTGGATAATAACCCAAAAGTTCGGAATACCCAAGATACAACTCACAGACCATATATAAAGCTCAAGAAGAAGGAAGACCAAAGTGTGGATGCTTCAGTGCTTCTTAGAAGGGGGAACAAAATACTCACAGGAGGAAATATGGAGACAAAGTGTGAAGCAGAGACTGAAGGAAAGGCCATCCAGAGACTACCCCACCTGGGGATCCATCCCATATACAGACACCAAACCCAGACACTATTGAGGATGCCAAGAACTACTTGCTGAAAGGAGCCTAATTTAGCTAGCTCCTAAGAGGCTTTGCCAGAGTCTGACAAATACAGAGGCGGATGCTTGCAGCCAACCATTGGATTGAGCACCGGGTCCCTGATGGAGAAGTTTTGAGAAGAGACTAAAGGAGCTGAGGGAGTTTGCAGCACCATGGGGGGCGCGGAGTAGCACTGTCAACACATCAGACCCCTGGAGCTCCTGGGGACTGGACCACCAAACAAAGAATACACATGGAGCGACCCAGGGCTCTAGCTGCATATGTGGTAGAGGAGGGCCTTGTTGGACATCAGTGGGAAGAGAGGGTCTTGGGCCTGAGGGTTTCGATGCCCCAGTGAAGGGGAATGCCAGGGCAGGAAGGCAGGAGTGGGCGGGAGCACCCTCATTGAGGCAATAGGAGGGGGGATGGGATAGGGGGTTTCTGGAGGGGAGATCTGGAAATGTAAATAAAATATCCATTAAAAAAAAATAGAAAAAGAATGAATGCCATTATATTTATTCCCATGTTTTGTTCTTTTAAAATTGTATTTTCTTGGCTACCAAAGTGATTTATGAGAAAGAGTTCAAATCTCTGCCCAGTATCATAAGAAAGCAACACTCTGTTCAAATCCAGTATGCTAAGGGATGAGGCAAGTGCTCATATTGCTCAGTATGCAATAGTAAAAAAGTATAAGACTGGCCAACAAGGTTGAAGACTTCTATATTGAGAAAAGTGTCATTTTCTTTTTAAAAAGACTCATCCAGAAATGCAATAATGACCTTACACAAGTTATTTCACACAAGTCCAAACAGACATATTTTATTCCCTAAATCCTCATTGAGCACAGTATGTCCAGCCCTGGTTTAGTCATAGGAAATTTAACAGTGACCAAACCACAGTGGCAATGAATCAATGTTTATAGGCACCAAGATACACTATAAACAGACTGCATATAAAAACTATAGGTGCACACACCGAGTCAAGTATAAGTGTAATACAGGCAAATAAAGCAGGGTGGAGGGGGTAAGGTAGCAGGCATGACACACTGTTTCCATGAGCTTAGTGATATCCCTAGGCACATCTCTGACATTAGAATAGAAATATCAAGTAAAAGAAATTCTGAAGTCCCAGTTATAGAGGACTGTTTGACTGTGTTCTATGAAGAAGTTCCATTTGGTCAGACAAACTGAAATATATTGAACTGATTGGGACAATGTTGTAAACAAGATGGGAAAGAGAACAGTGGAGAGGAGACACATGGATTCTAAGGGTCTGAAACTGTTATTTTATAGATTTTGATAGACTATTGCCACGTGCTATTTAAATATAACAATGCTTTTAGTAGGCAGAAATAATGTGGAATTATCAATAAACAACATGAAAGAAAACTCATCACAATCATTTTCCTTATCTCAAGGTTAATGTTAAGGATGATACTATTATTTAATTCAGTTTATCACTTCCACAAGCTTTGAATAAGAGCCTCTTAGGATCACGAGTCCATTGGGTCTGTAAACCCACAGTGGCCTGGGCCTTCCCACATCTATGATTAATCAAGAAAATGTCCTATAAATCAGCCGGCGGAGGCATTTTCTCAATTGAAATCCCCTCTTCCCAGGGGACCCTGGTTCATGTCAAGAAGACAAAACATAATAAAGAAGACTAGCCAGTAAACCGATCATTGAAATACATTTTACATTACATTTGAGGGGGAAAGTATCACAGCTAATTTTTGCTTCACCAATCCACTCAACAATATGCTGTTCACATCTTGTGAACTGAATGCATTCTCCCGAATCTTCCATTGAAGCTGTAATCTCCCACAGGATGACATTAAGAGGTGGACCTTTTAAATGGATTTCACTTTGCAAGGATTCATGCTTGGGGAGCCCTCAACATGGGGTTCATGTCCTTCGAAGGACGAGACACATCAGTATACCCTCTCCAGTTTATGAAGACACAGGGGAAAGATGTAGCTTTCTAGGAGTCAGGACGTTCGCCCTTATCAGAGACAGAATCTGACAGTACATTGATCTTAAGCTAGCGTCCAGCTCTATGAAAAATTGTTGAAGCACCAATCATATCATTTTATAGTATCCTGAACTAAGATAAGGTCTTCAATGTTTTCAGTGATAGTTCATTTGATCCAGACCTCTTGGACTAATGGCTTTGTCAATGGATGGTAAGTGTATCTTGTATATTTATCTTCACATTGCCTGTAATTTCTTGCTGAAAAGTTGTGCCTGTGTTACTTAGTGTATATGTAATAAGAACAGTTATTATTTTTTTCTGTAGACTTATATTTTGGTCAGAACTCTTTTTCTTGCTTGAGAACAACTGATTAACTCCTAATTTTTTATTAATTTGCATAATGTGTCAGAGGTGTCCTTTTATTTTTATTTTTTTGGAGTTTCTTTTGTTGTAGTTTACCATCTTATTTTCAATATCAAAGTACATTATGTTTTTAGTGAATTAAAAATAATTTTATTATAGAAAGGGGATACTATTCATTACAATGAGATGAAATGATACATGGTCATGGTTCTGAGTTTTAATAGGGATTTCCTCTGCAGTATATATGAAATCACTTTGGTCAATTTTAGCTTTAAAATAATACTTTTAATATTTCAATTACCTAGTTTCCCTTTAAATGTTTAAAATCAAATCCTTTTAAATACTCTAATAGTATAGTTTTATGCTATTTGAAATAATTAAAATTAATTTATGAACATGTATTTCCTGTAAGGGCTAATGATGGGGAATGTCAGAAGTAAAAAAAAAATATCTATAGCTATATGTATGTATCTATCTATATCTGTCAATATCTAATATAGTATATGTAATATATGTAAATATATATGGTGATTGAACTTCCTCCTGCTATTTCTTTAAAAGTTACAAACCCAGGAAATCCAACATGTGAGAGAAACCTCAAAAGCCTAATTGTTCACTTTTGTAACTGAAAAATGAAAGGAAAAGAAACAGCTGAAGGGCGAATGTAAAGAGAAATGATAATCCCAAATAATTGTAACTTTGCCTTAATTGTGTGCTAACTCAAACTGCGTACCATAAACACACAGACATATATCCATTAGAGAATTAGGCATGCATACATGAATAATAACTTGTTACTTGAAAACATTTAGAAACTAACTTTGATTTTTGCAATAATAGTAGCATGCATAATTTGTTTTTATCCTTTTAATTTTTTAATACTTGCTTTTTGCATATTGGTGCTTTTCCTGAATGCATATCTGTATACTCTCTGCTAGTTTGGTGCCCCACAGAGGCCTGAAGAGGATAATGATCCCCTAGAATTGGAGTTACAGAGAATTGTGAGCCACGATATGGGCTCTGGAAATCAAATCCGAGACTCTGGAAGAAGAGCAAGTAGTATTAACTATTGAGTCATCACTCCAACCCCAATTACTTTAGTTTTCATCAATCACTTTTTGCATGGTGTGCGTGTGTGTGTGTGTGTGTGTGTGTTTGTGTGTGTGTGTGTGTACATGATTGCATGTATATGTGCATAGAGTGTATACATTTTCTCTGCCTTGTTTGTTTGTTTATTTGTTTGTTTGTTTATTTGACATAAGGTCTCTAGTTGAAACCCTTTAACCTAGACTGGCAGCCAGAAAGCTCTAGATATACTCCTGTCTCCACATCCTCTGTGATGTGGTTTGAGGTGCGTATGGGACAAAGCCCAACTTTTATCTAGTTGCCGAGATCTGATCTTAGATCTTGGTGTTTGCGTAGCAAGTGCTCTTCATCACTAAGTCAACTCTGATGTCTCTTCTGTAAACCACACATAGATAGTATTATAGACAAATATTCCCTCTTCCTTGTTTCTAACTCATATGGATTGTATAAACAGAATAGGGAGCACAGAAAAAATTTTCTAATATGTATCTTGAAGCTATGGATAGATAAATGAGTTCTCTGTTTATTGTACTAGCAATAATTGTACACATTTGATTTTTTGAGCATAAGTTATCTTCTAATTTAGGTAGAAAAATGGATAGTAGATGTACTCATTGAAAGACATTAACATAGAGGCCAGGGAGATGCCTCAGGGTTTATGTGTTTGATGCATGAGCAGGACACTTCAAGAGTTAAGATCCTGATATCATATGTGTAAAAACCCAGCCATGACACTACACACCTATAACTCTAGGAAGGAGAGTGGGGTGTGGCAGAGGCAGATGCCAAAGGCCCCCTGAGCAGCCAGTCTTTCAAAAAACCTAACAATGTCCAAGTTTAGTAAAAACATCCCTTCTAAAAATATAATAAATAATAATAAACATTAGGAGTGATAGGAATATACCCAGAAGTGACCTCTGGCTTTCACACACACGTATATACATGTACATACACAGCTGTATACACATACATATAATACACATGCATGTAACTGTATACACACAAAGATTAAATCATAATGAATCTACATATTCATAAAAAATAGACTCCCTCACCCCACAGAAATAACTTGTAGTGACAAAGCCCACGTTCTTGGTAAGCAGTGAATCCTGCTAGGATGCTTACCATTGCTTAGAAGGATGGTTACTAAGAGGCAATAAATAAGGACCTTATTTCTGCCATATGTAGTTGACCACAGAGGGATTGAATAACCCTGAAAAATAAGGGCAGCTACTTTATGAGGGATTCCAGCTAACACTTGCAAAACTAATGGCATAATTAGGGTAGCCACCATGTTACAACCAAAAATAAAACAGTTGGCTTGAGTAAAAGGTCCTCAAATAAAGAGAACTATTAAGTGAAAGATTAATGATGTACTTATAATGAAAAACTCTGCCTCCCTCTACCTATATTGTTGATCAATTAGTATCATTAAAACAGAGGCCTATATACTTCAGAGCTTGCAATAGGGGAACTATAACCGAGTCCACAGAGGGTCCCTAGACATTGAAACTCTTCCCTTATTAAGAAGCTGAGTATTGTAACGTAGTCCAGAGAGAACATAGTTGTGAAATATAAACTCAGTAACAATATGAGGACTCGGCAAATTCAGAATGTGTAGGAGCACACATTGTCTGGATTTATTTTTAAGCAAATAGTGGCATTACAAAAACAGAAGACAAGGAGAATTATTTTATTCTGAAAGAGACTGGCATTGTCATGCCCTCCTTCCATCAGTATATCTTACTTACATACTAATTTGAACAAACTAAGTGGGGAGGGAGACATGTCACTATATAATTAGAGAAATTTAGGTCTGAATTTGAATTAGACAACATTAAGAAGTTTGTGTTGACTTTGTTTTGTATGAAACAGCATTGTGGCTATACGAAAAAGTAATTTTTGAGATGTATATTCAAACTATTTTTAAGTAATACTGTATCTGACAGTTGCAATAAAATATTCCAGAAAAACTCAAAGAATTATGTTAAACTAGGAAATAATAAAGGTAATTGGTAGGTGGAGATGGTTTTAATTATCTTATTTGGGATACAACTAATAACTTCTATAATGAAGCCTACAAAATAACCAGTCTGTAACCTAGTGTAATTTACAAACAAATCATAGCAGCTGAGACAGACTGGAGCTAGTCTTTAACATTTTTCTAATTAAAGGCATTGACTCCTCATACACCACCCCAAAGCAGTACAAACAAACATTAATCCAGCTTGAGAGACATTCATCACCTGCATCTTTACCGTTTAACAATAGTTGAGGGGGAGAATAAATCAGAGTCTCCCTGTGGCAAGAAGTTTGAAATTTGACATTGGTGATAGAAAAAAAATAAGCAAAGAATCAGAATGTATGTGCTAAAAGACTTTTGTTTTTCTTCCCCTCCAGAATAAACTCAGCTCATGCAAGCAAGATGCAAAGGGAATTATTGAATAACTTAAAAGTCTTAAGTGAAAACCAGTTGTGTATTCATACACAGAGTAGTAGAACACAGCAATGTCATTATGAGGCAAGCAGTAAATAAATCTACTTAACCAGATTATGAATTTTTTTATAATACCAAAATGTTTTCCCGTTTTTCAAAACAAGTTTTGTCTGATACAGAGTACATAGAGAAAGTTCAGGTCATAGCCTCAGAAGTCAAACGGGGTAGATTTTACTGTCTCCTAGATGAATGCGACTTAAATATTAAATCTATAAAACACGTATAACAATAGGTGCTCCATTGTTTTGTAGTGATTAATTAATAATTACAGAACATATTTACTGCAGTGCTTAACTTGGCAGCCTTCCATGACAGGGAATACATCTTTGCATAAGATGTCGTTTGAAGACAGATTCTAGGATTTGCCTTGCTGGGAACAAAGTTTTCCTTCCTCTGCCTGCATATTTTAGTTTTCTTTTAGGAGTCTTCGCACTCTGCACTCTTCATGCATAGATATAATCTCCCATTAGAGATAAATATACATGCTACATTATCTTGGCTATAACAGGGTTTTCTAAGCTCTGAATTACTGGGTTCTTTGTCACTGGAGACTGGCATTGTGTTCTGTAATATGCATTGTAGAATGGTGAGCTTTATCCTGTCCTGCCTGAGCAGATGTCTGTAGCTCACCTAAGTTGAGGCATTGCTAAGCATGCATGACTGTGCCTTGTTGACATCTACTGGACAACAGTGATTGGCATAAGGACTGGAGATATGACACAGTTTGCTCCGATAAATTATTGGAATTGCTGGGTTGGGGATGCGAAATTGCCCTGACTTTGTCAAGCTAGGCAGTTAAAGGTTAGAATTATAATGGATTTCTTGTCACCAGCTGCCAAAGTTATTCCTGAAACTGAAGATTATTGTCAATAGATAGAGAAGGATAGAAAATAACTAGACTTTGTGATCTTGTAAAAGACCTGTAATAACCATATCTGGAGCAGTATATTCCTGGAGTTCTTAGCATTAAGAAACAAGCCTCCCTTCAACTCCAAACTCTTCTAGAACTGATTTTTAGAAGCATTTTGACGGAAACTAGCTGTATAGGAATTATTGGACTGAAGTGGAAATTTAATGAGTAATCTGAATTAATTGAGGATTAGCAATTCTTAACACTTTTTTTTTAGCAAAGATCTCTATCATGTTTGAGATAACTGTAGAATCTTTCTCTGAAAAAAAATGCAGATAGTAGTATTGTTTTTTATACTTGATTTCAAGAGACTCAAGAACAGCTTCCTGAAGCCCTAAAGATTTAAGTCACACACAATGGGACCTAAAATAAAATCACCTGAACCTTTATTCATCTTCTTACTTTTCAAGCACTGTCCTACCTGTGAGAAGAAAGTTGGGTTGGTAAGCACACAGCTACTACAAAATGTGCTAGGCAGTCAGGAACACTTTCAAACGTTTTGGATAATAGGTAAGCATGCAAGAATAGTTTCTTATGCTATATTTTAATGCTTAATGTATTTTGGGAAGCTGAGACAAACCTCTCTGGGAAGCAATGGTATTTTGAGGTTCTGTTCCTAATATTGTATATGATTAACAAGCATAAGGAAATTCAATTTAAATAAAGTGCTTTGCATATTAATACCCCGGCTGACACATACAACATGGAAATGAGTTTTAAATGTGATCTTTACCAGTGACTAAGTCTGCAAATGAATTATAATCACCAATGTGAAGCTTTTTGAAAGCATCTATTTCAAGGCTTCTTGGCGTTAAATAGTTTATTGGGGTGGGAAAAACCTGCTCATGCAACAAAGCTGTGGCCAAAGGATCTTTTTAACCTTTACTTTCACTTTATGAATACATTCACAGAGATAAATTTTGCTTCTCAAAGTGGCCCAAAAGTGAGTTAAAAGGGGGGAGAATAGAACTTACAGTTTCTTTTGTCTGAATATTCTGCTGTTCTTGTGATATTGAACTACTATGATTGCCTTTTTACTACTGATTTCAACTGAAAAGAAAATGAACAAAATAATGTTATCATCAGGGAATTTAAATTTTGATCTTTGTTTCTCCTGACTTAGTGGGATTTTGAGGCTCTAGAATTATAGCTTTCTTTATAAGCCATTTCACATACCAGAAAGGAGCTGGGAGTTACCCTTTCTTAGGTAGAATAATTGTTCTACTTTCCAAGAAGTTTAAATAAAAAGTAGGATCTCTATACTTCAAATAATCAAAGTCCCCTTGAGTAACCTAGGAATTTCTGGTCTGGATCTATATGGAAGTATCACAAACTCTGATTTTGAAACATATTCTATGCAAATCTATAGTCAATAAAACAGTATGGTAATAGCATAAAAACAGACACATGGGCAAAAAGAAATCAAATAGAGTCCAGAAGTGAATCCCATTCACATATCAACTGACTTTTGACAAATACCTCAAGAACATTTGGCAGAGAAAAGACAATTTCTTCAGAAATGATGATCACAAGATTGAATACATGCATTCAATAGGACATAACTCTCTCTCTGTACTAAAGCAACCACCACCACCACCACAACAACAAAACTCAAGTCATAGTGAACCAAAAGCCTCCGTCTTCAAAAATGAAATTGTGGCTTTCCCTCTACTACGTGGAGGCAGAGACTTCTGTGTTAAAGAATCTGCATTATTCATTATAGATGACACAGGGAATCAATCCAGATGTTTATCAGTGACCAAATGGATGAGAAAAGCATGGTATACACACAATAGCATGTTATTTAGTCATAGAAGAGCAAAACACTGCCATTTGCTGCATCGCAGATGGAACTAGAGGTAATTACATCAAGTGAAATAATATTCATAAAATGAGAAATAACATATTATACCTAATTTTTGAAAGCTAATAAGTTAGTTATGGAGAAGAATGGAATGAATATTGGTCAATAGGATGAAGGGTAGAACAGAAAGGAGTGGATAGAGTTTATTTTAAAACACCAAAACACAGAGCAGAAGAATTTGTTCTCGGTTTTTCTTTACAGAGCAGAGGAAGTACTGGTTGAAACTTTATAATGCATTTTAAAATGAACATACAGATATGACATTCCCAATACCGAAAAAATACTAATGTTTGAGGTACCAAAAATCAGAATCTATTACCTAGATTATTTTCTCAAGTATATGTATATTGAACTGGCATAGTGTAAACAATAAATAGATAGATCATACCTTAATAAAACTCCTTGATATAGCTTAAAACAACACAACACTTCTGAGTGACATCTTCCCAGTTTGTGTATTTAAAAGTGCTTCTTCCAGCCATCTTGCCAACCTAGCTATCTTTTCCTGAATACCCATGATAAGATGTTTATTTGAAGTAGAACACTGAATGGCTGTTGTATGCCTACTGTGACATCAGAGAGAATCATGAAGTCTCTAGGTATAGCTCATTTCCTTGATGTGAACAAGATCAATTTCTAGAAAAGGCTTGTCATCCATAGTGAGGAACAACAGATTTGCACAATCTCATCTGGGGATATTGGCATTGCCCTCACATCACCAGTATAATCAGAGAGAGAAACTCATTTTTCCTTTAGTTTTGAAAATAACACTGCTCAGTTGAGTTCCCAAATCCCATAGTGCTAGTTGACGAATGGCTGCCTGGGTTCAGTAAAGCCCAGTGATAATGCCTTTTAGGCAAACAGCTACTGCCATTATCCTTTCGTTATCAGTTAGAAAGGTCATAATTTCTAGGGCTCTAATTTTCTACAGAAGACAAACACTTGTGGAATGGCCTCAGCCTTGTGCTTCACATAGGCAAAAAATTTTTTTAATGCTTCAGGGATATGGTGTTCACTGTGGGAAGCCTGGAGCAGCACACAGGACACATTGTGAGCTGATGTGAATCAGGGTTTGCCTGTTGTTAACTCCGTCTCCTCCAGTTCTGACCATTATTTTTGTTTAGCTTACTCTGGGTGTTGTTATAAAATTTAATAATTTAAACAAAAAGTACACTGCTTTTCTGACATACAAGACAAGTACCTTGACTACACATGGCCATCTTGCAGTTAGTAATTCCAGAATCCAGGCTCAATCCACTCCACAGCTTTCATAGAAAGCATGTTATTCAGTTTTCTGCCACTATAACAAATATCCAACACAAAGACCTTCTAAGGAGAAAAGGGTTCTTTTGACTCACAGTTTTAGAGATTTCAGTCTGTAGATTGTTGTCTCTATCGGGTGTTGTCTATAGTAGCACATCGAAGTGTGGGCACATGGCATACTTCAACAGTTCATCTCATGGCTGGAAAGTAAAAGAAAGAGTGACAAGGGGGCCAAGGGTCTCCCAGTCCCTTAAAGTACAAACATTCAATACTACAGAGGGCCTTCCAATAAGCCCCGCCTTTTAAAGTTCTCACCACCTTCTAGTGCATCGACTCTGAAGACCAAGCCTAAATTAATACGTGGGTCCAAACTCCGAGCTTCCATTTAAAATGAAAACCACTGGAGATGCCTTCCCGAGTATGAGGATGAGACAAGAGTAGTTGTGGGGTTTTGTTTTGAATCAAATCTGAAGGCAGAGCTCTGTTCCTCTCTAAGTCTTTAACCAGAACTTACTAACCATCAGCTGAAAGGGAATGTTGGGAAATTTATTTTGAGTGCATTTCCAGGGGAAAAAAAATGACAAAATGGTTTGAGTAACAAGTAGCCAGGCTATGCCATACTGCGTGAGCCAAGAAATAGTTTGTCTCTGCCATGTTTTCTTCTTGCATAAAGTTTAAAACACCAGTTTCTACTGGATGGTTTGAGAACATTTACCTGCTTGCTGATCAAATAGCATTGCTAATTCTTGTAAATAGTTCAATGACATTTCCTCCGTGGTCAGAAAGATTTTGTGAACCATCATCTTGCTCAGCCAGAAATTCTTATTCTCAATTCAAAGTGTGGAAGTGGAGTGGATGACTCTTATACCACAACCTTAGTTGGATTTAAAAAAAAAAAAAAATCAAGGAATCTGAAGATGGCAAAATAACAAAGGACATAGAAATTGCAAACATTTAAAGAAAATGTAACGGAAAAGAGCAGCAAAAGTATCATGTTAAGGATGATGCTAGTTCTGGTATCCTGTAATCACAGCTGATTCTTCAGGCCCAGCTAACCAAAACCTCAGAATTTTCACAATCAAAACAGCAATGGCCCTGGTAAGAGTCTTTAATCTTCCCTCTGAAATTTCACAAGCCAGGCTTCCATTGTCTGTGCTGTTCTCAACATTATCTTCCAAGCTCCTACAAGATATCCCACAGAGCTCTTAACATCCCAATGGCTCTTCTAGCTCAAAGTTCCAAAGTCCTTCCACAGGCCTCCTCAAATCATGGTCAGGTTGTCACAGGAATACCTCACTTCCTGTCCAGTTTGCCTTAGTCAGGGTTTGTATTACTGCACAAAACATCATGACCAAGAAGCAAGTTGGGAAAGAAAGGGTTTATTTGGCTTACAATTCCACATTGCTGTTCATCACCAAAGGAAGTCAGGATAAGAACTTACACAGGGTAGGAACTTGGAGGCAGGGGACATGGAAGGGTGCTGCTTACTGGATTTCTTCCCCTGACTTTCTCAGCTTGCTTTCCTATAGAACCCAGGACTACTTGCCCAGGGATGGCACCACCCACAATGGGCCTTCCCATTCTTGATCACTAGGCCCTCCCATTCTTGATCACTAGGCCCTCCCATTCTTGATCACTAATTGAGAAAATGCCTTACAGCTGGATCTCATGTAGGCATTTCCTCAAGAGAGGGTCTTTTCTCTGTGATAACTCCTGGTTATATCAAGTTATCACACAAAACCAGCCAGTACATAACCTGAGAGTATTCCATGTGCTGTTGAGATAAATAGTCATATGGTGACCATTAGGATGTTCTGTAAACCTGCTAGGTCAACAGGGTCAAGGGTACAGCTCAACTATCCTACTTATGATTTCTGTCTGTATGTCCAAGCAATCGGTTTCTCGCTGAAAGTCAGGCTTAAGTTCAAAACCGTTATTACTGGAAGCTATTTCTCCCTTCAGGTCTGTTAACATTTGTAATACATATTTCAGTATTCATTGTTGGATGCAGGAATATTTAGTATACTTATTTCCTCTTACCTCACTAGCCCACTATCATTCTGTAATTATTTTTCCTGTCATTTTTACTGCTTTTGATATAAAAATATACTTAATTTTAGTTGCATGGTTTTTTCTGCTTTCTCTTATATTCTATTCTCAGGGAACACCTTATCCTATGCTCTCAGTTTCATTTTGAGACCTTAGAAGGAAAGTAAGGTTTTTTTTTTTTTTTTGTAAGTGAAAGATAATCAATTAATGCAGTTGATATGAGAGGTTTACATCCCACATTTAAAATATTAGGACAATTTGAAATTAATTGTGAATATTACTATTCATGCTGAATTTTAAACTTCCCTGTCTTCTTTATGTCTGAATAACTCTCGTTAGCAATTCTGATAGGTTGGGTTTGGTGAAAGTTGTTTGTATAGTTTTTGTCTAGAGATGTCTTTGTTAGCTTTATAAATGATGGCTTTTCTGAATCTTGTCCTTACTGTTTTGTACATTCCCAGGAAATATACTGTGATACATTGATTACAGTTTCGAGTAGTGTTAGAAAAAGCATCACCATGTCCACTTACACTGTTTTGGGGTTCACATTTACAAGAACCTGCACAGTCTTAGGGATGCAATGTGGGCCATGCTTTCTCTGGCAGTGCTACAGGTCAAAAAGACTGTTCTGAGGCACAGGTTTCTGTTTGGGCTGAGTTGTTCTAGTGGCTTACGGCTGGGAAACAGCTTCCCTGCCATAATTTAAGGATAATTTGTAGAGATTGTGCCTTGAATACTAAACCAGACTCTGAGATGAGGAATCTCATTGCATAGCCTCGGGAACCTTCATAGTCTCAGAAGAATGGCAGCTACCCACCTCTCAGGCAACAGATTATGGAATTTGAAACTCAGTTCTGTTCTACTAACCTTGAGGTTCCCATCTGATGCCAAGTTTGTTTTAGTTTTACCGATCAGCTCTAGATTGCAAATGGACCTTCAGCTTCCAAAGTGTGCAGGATCACACCATGATGATTTGCAGATTAGACTTAGAGACAAAGACTTTCCAGATTTTTATGTTGTCCTTCTTAACAGTTAGAGTTCTCTTCCAGTTCTGTCCCCAGAGATTGAGGGAAGTGTGTGTTTTGCAGAGTAGGCTGAGCCAAGGCAGTTCCAGCAACCCAGGCTCAGATGGTACTGGCCAAGTCCCAGTAGTTAGAATCTTACTTGGTTTCTAGTCTAAGACGTAGACTCAATTCCTCCCTCCCTAAATTAGAAAGTGACAGGCATCTTCCCAGGTTGTGTTGCTTTGTGTCAGGGAAGACCGACAGGGGAAAGTTTTACCCTTCCCCCTCTTTCAATGCTTCTTCCTTTGATATACTAATATCAACCACTATAATGATAGCCAGTTTTCCTAGCTCCTGTGCTGGTGGTTTGGTGAGTGAACAATTGTTCAACTTGGAATAACTGTGGCAAAACTGTATCTGGAGGTTCTTTCTCACCTGTCATGGTGTTCCTCTTCCCCTGGCAGAGGCTTCTGGTTTCTTTTTTCACTTGAGATGGAGGCCAGCATCACTATCTATGAGTGAAAGTCACCTTCTCCACTTCTTCCTTGCTTCCTATGTCTGCCCTTTGGATAAAATATATGTTTGTTTCTTGGTTACTGATCCCATGGAAACTAAAACATTAGACATGTTTGCTTTTCAAAATGGCAATTAAGTAAAACTTAGTTTAATTGAGCTCTTAGAATTTACCTACATAAAAAATGTTGGAATTTTACTTATCCAAAACCACCATGGCATTGGAGAGATTGCTCAGTAGTTAAGAGTACATGGTACTCTTGGTTCCTAACGCTCACATTAGAAAGCTTACTCTTGCCTTTCACTCCAGATCAAAGGAACTGATGCCATCTTCAGGCCTCCCCGAGTATCTAAAATACACCACATGTGGCACGTACAGACACATACACAGACACATACATATAAATAAAAATAAAAGTAAATATTTAACAAATGGCATGATGTGTTTTTAATTCAAACCAGTGCTTTCAAAAGCTGCCACCAAAGATTTTTCTTAATCAGAAAGTGATTTACCTATAAGCTCTTCCTCTCCTGGGCAAGTTTCTGTCTCTTGATGGCTACTGACCTATCTATGTGTTCTCTAGAGCAAACCCAACCCACTTTGGGTTACATCTCAAAACCATCCACTCCTGCCTATTTTGGATGCTTAGCACTGATTTCTGAGACAGAATGTTTCAAGAAACTGGCATATTCATGTTCTTGCTATACAATAAGTAATCATGGAATAGGCCAAGAATATTTGGTTACCTCAGTGTGTAAAAAAATGGGAAATATTGGAACTTAAATCTCTGCCATGCAATTGAGAGGAAGGCATCCATGCAGGAATGGAAGGATGAAGACAATTGATATTACTTGAGAAGTCTAATGTCAAAACATAATATTGAGATGCTGAAAGACATGTAGTATAATGTGGCCCTAATCTTACAGGAACCTAAAAATTCTGGTCAAAAAGTGCAGGTGGAAAACACCTATAACCCAGCTGTCTTAATCAGGATTTCTATTGATGCAATGAAAACACAGTTCCCAAAAAGCAAGTTTGGGAGGAAAGGGTTTATTCAGTCTACACTTCCAGATCATAGTCAATCACTGAAGGAAATCAGGCAAGAAGTCAAGCAGGGATGGAACCTGGAGACAGGAGCTGATACAGAGGCCATGGAGAGATGCTGCTCACTAGCTTCTTCCTTCATGTGGTTCGCTCAGCCTGCTTTCTTATAAAACCCAGGAATACCATCCCAGAGATGACACCACCCACAGTGAGCTGTGCCCTCTCCCATTGATCACTAATTGAGAAAATGCCTCTCAGTTGGATGTCATGGAGGCCTTTCCTCTACTGAGGTTTTTTGTTTTCTGATGACTAACTTGTGTCAAGTTGAAACACAAAATAAGGCAGTATGCCAGTACATGGGAGTCTGAGCCAGAAGGCTAGAAAATTTGGATCCACCTTGGGTTACTTCATGAGTTCTAAGTCTCTATGGAGTATATGATGAAATACTGAAAGAACAGATTGTAAAAAAGTGAAACAACAACAGCAACAACAAAAGCCATGGGCAGGTAATCTAGAACTGGACTGGTGAATAGTCTCAGATGTGCAGAAGCATGTTAGTGAAGCCACCCCTGAAAGTTTAATGAGTTGCATGTGGTACTGTACAATATGTCCACCATCTTCTCCCATACCTTTTTCATTTCCCTACAGTGAAGTCTGACTTCTTGCCAGTTAGGTGGATTGTTGCACAGCTTTCTGCTACTTTTATTTTCTTTTATCTAAGAACCACATGACCTCCTTTCTCCATTAGACAACTCCTGTTTATGCGTATGGTACTTAAATAAATGTCTTGAAATTTCCTAGGCCTTTTGTCCCCACACGTTTCGTCCCCATGGGGGCCATATTTTATTCAGTGATTAACTTTACTAAAGAAGTTTCCTTTTATCATTTATTATATTTTATCATATATTATATTCCACGAATTTGGAAAAGCAAGCCTGTCATTGTGTTCTTTCACTATTCCATGAAAGGCTATGCATACAGTAAACATTTAATAGTTGTCAGTAAATGAACAACAAATGAATATTATTTTTTGTTTTTTAACCAAAGTAGGGAATTTCTGGATTGTTTTCTTGCTAAAAGTAAGGTATACACCAGCACTATTGTTCATTGAGTTTGGCTCATTTCAAATCAACCTTGAACTCTTTGGAGATCTGTGTAAAGGTGACAGATAAATTAGTCTAAAACATCAGGGATTATCTAAAATGCTCTGATGATTATCTGACTTAAAGAAATGGTAATGTCTGTCCTGTCCTTTGCTTAAAACAATATTTTCTTTAGCATTCCATATGATATATGTCTCATCTCTGAAAAGCTATTCCTTATCCTGGTCATGCAGAGTCTAAATAAATTGTGTTTATAAAAATATACTCTAATCTACAGAGGAGTGCTGCTGTGAAGATAGTAAAACCTAAACTGCTATCTTCAGTCGCCATGGGAAGTTGTACATCTGAAAACCATCAGCTTTCAAATTGAATTATGCTCCATTTTGTATTTCTAGCTAATGATTAAAACAGCACGTGGACCAGCAGGTTTCCACCAACGGAGCACTTGCATACGAGATACTGCCTTGCCCGTCCATCTACAGAGTACTTGGTAGAGATGAAAGGTCAGTCACTACTGCTTTAACAATTTGCTGTTGTTGATTAAAATGCCCCATTTAGTTCGATCACATTTGTATGATTTTAGGCTACAGAAATTCCCATTGACCCTCCAAAGAAAGGGCAGTCCCCTTACTAAATAATGTGTCCAAAAGGCGAAGAAGAGAGACGAAACAAAAATAAAGAATAGAAGCACTTTGAAGAACGCTGCAATAGGAAGTTCACCATGGTCCCCGAGAGAACAGCTTCCACATGGGTCGAAAAGAATACCAGTGGTTTCTATTTTCAAAACAAACCAACTACATTATAATACTGTGAAATATAGGAAAATGAAATTCCCATTATAGTCAGAGTATATATAGCCAAGGAAACTCACAGGCAGGGCAACCATTGACATTTCTTAAGTATTTGTCATGTATCTCTTCCCATTTATACTACACACACACACACACACACACACACACACACACATGCATGTTAGAATTACTTTATATATTAATCATTTTTTACTTAGTTTTAAAGTAGATAAAACTTAGGGTCATGATCTGAGGACCGTGTGCACACACTGTATGTAAGGATGGGTGGGCATAACTGCAGCTCTGTGGATGCCACCATGCATATGTGAAGGCAAGAGGACAAGCTCAGTTGTCAGGTGTTGCTTGCTAGCTTGTTTGAGACAGAGTCTCTCCTTCACAGCTGCATAACCCAGCCTTCCTGGTGTGCAAACATTCTGTCTCTGCCTTCCATCTTCCTGTAGGAGCATTCCAATTATAGAAACACAGTCCTGCCCTGGCTTTTCAAAGGTTTTGGCGATCTGAACTCAGGTCTTCACACTGAGACAAATTCTTACCCATAGAACAGTCTCCATATGACCTTTTGAGTTTTAATTGGAAAGAAATCAGCTATAAAGGGCTCCACTAAAGAGTAGACCCCTTTAGAAATGCAAAACTGCATTGAAACTTAACTTGTTTTCAATATTTGGAAGTAAGAGTTAAGTATTTGAGCCATCTTCTTTTTCCTTTGATGACATTTACACCAAAGGTTCCCACTGGCATTGTTCATAAAACTTATTTAAATGGTCTGTGTTCTGTCTTAGCTCCAGGCCTTTCACATATTCATATAAACTGCAGTGATTTATGGAATATGGCCTATTTAGGATCTATATGAAAATGTAGACTTTAAAAATCATTTTCCTTCCCTGTTTTATAAACATTTTAATAAATTGTTCAAAAATTAATGTAAAATTTAATAGTAAAACTATATGCATTAAAGAGTACAGAAAGGCCTTGATGGAAATTGCCGGAATCCCTTTACACAATTCACAGCATTCACTAAACTCTTGTTAAATGGTGCTTGCTACTCAGGTTGTTACTCAGTGGGACCCTCAGAATATCATGGGGATATGTAGTCATTGTAAAATGCTGTAACTACTTTAAATCCGCATCAGACTCACTGAATAGATATACTTCAAGAGCAACTCTGCAAATTATCAAGTTAGCCTCTATTTAATAGATAGTATAGATAGGCTGAACCTATTTCACAGATCAAACTCCATGGTTGATCTTTAAAATGTAATATAAGGATTTTGCTCTAGGAATACATCTTTATCCTAAAAAGGATTTGCATCTTTATACATCACTCACTACAAACCACTGTGTCCTGAATTAACCATAGAGCCCAAAATAATTTGCTTACAGGTTTAAAATATTGAGGATTAACAATTAAAGCAGTGCTGAGCCTGAAAGACAAGCACTTCCCGTAGTTATTTAATTAGTAATTTTTTCATACTTAGTAATTAGTATTTCATTTTTCAATGTAATCTGAAGCCTATATCCCACGTATCTGCTGACTTTTGACTGATAACATGGAGAAACAAATAGCAATTCAGTCCATGTTGATGCCCCTTCATTCCAAGAACAGTACGAGCCAGCCCTCTAGCAGCCATTTACCTGTGCAGAGGACTCCCAGCTTTCAGCTTTCTGTTTCCTTTCCCTGTAGGGCTCTCTTCACTTCCTTATAGGTCTAGCCTCTACTTTTTTTTCTCTGCATCTTAAAGAAACTCTTACCTTTCAGCATTTCCCATAACCTCTAGGATAAAAACACTAAGCCAGTACAAACATTCCTCATAATATTATTCAATTTCCAGAAAGGGGGACTTTTGCAAACTACATAACAAAGTAGATAACAATTCACAAGGAACCGAACATAGATATGAAGATGCCCATACTTCCCCATGTGAAGAAGGCCAAAACCACACCGTCCAGGCTGCAGGGCAACAGGAGCACTCACTCGTGTTGCCTGTCTATGGGTACCCATCTCTTCCTTCCTCTCTGCTTGCCTCCTATGTTTTTCATTCCTATTCTTTCTCTTACAATTCCCCATCTTTTATCTCCCCAACTCATGAAAAGAAAAAGATAGCCAGAATTCTGAAATATCAATTCAACCTCCCCCCAAGGGAGGAGTTGGAATTAACCTACTTCGATCATGGTATATCTTTCTGCGTGAGGGGCTTACATAACTCAAATAGAACACCAGCACCATCTTTCCTCTTCCCTCTGCCTGCCAGGGTATAGAGCACAGTTTTCTTGGAGTGTCTGCATTTTAATTCAGTTCTTCATTTTGAAAAGATCATTTCAAATCCATATGTTTTCCCTAAAAAGATTTCTCCCATTTTTTATTACCTCAGGGAGAACGCAAAAAGGATAACTCTTGCAAGCATTGCCAAGCCTATTCATATTTCAAAAGCAAAGGAAGACACCATAGCTAAGTCCTTGGAGGCATTCTGTACAGGTCGGGAGATGACACCTAAGAAATAAACCAGTTTCATTACAACAGCTCCACCCAGCCTTATACACATGCTGAGAAGGTCCTACTTTACTCGTGCGTGTTCAAACATGTGGGCTGTTACCATGAGCAATGTCAAGGATATAGTCCAGTCAATGTCAGTCCCCATTTCCATAAACACACAGACACTCAGACACACAGACGCACAGACACACAGACACATAGACACACACACACACACACACACATACTCACATTAGCAAATTTATTTCTGAGGAAGTCAGATTTTTTTTTTTAATAGTCAGCATGCTATCTATAATGACTAAAAGGAACCACATTCTACACTGTATTCTGTCCTTTTGTTTTACTAATTTTCAAGGCTATGCTAGTGCTAGACACTGTACTGTACCTGATAGTACAGGAGTGGGAAACTTTGGCCCATATGCTTAGAACACAGCCTCATAAAAGGCAGCCTTAACTAACCGGGTTACAAAGATCCAGAAGATGAGCTTTTGGGTCAAGCAAGATGACTGGGGAGAACATTTTCTAGCAGAATTTTTGAAGAGTGTTTGTCAGGTCGAAGTAGAACAAATAATGGAGGTAAAGACAACTGATTGAGAAAATATATACATTAAACAAGTACTTCCATGTCACAACTTGTACTGTATATGGCATACAATGGCTATGTGTTCACTGGGTCTGTGGTGTTTAGTCTAATGAGGAAGCCCAAGAAAAATAAACATATGCACTAGACTTGCCAGGAAAGAAGAGAACCAGGGAAACGAACCCTTGTTAAAGGAGAGGAGTCCCTTATTTTGCTTATTTTGTCAAAGAATGGTATGGTTAGACATATTTAGTCAGGAAAGGTTGAAACACAAAGAACAATTAGGAGTCTACTGTGAGTGGAGGAAGACCTTTGGAAGCATAACGTTGGAGGCAATGAATACCACTTGGTCATGCAAAGCCCCACAGATGAGACTAAAAGCTTTGGTCTGGACCTAAGCGCAACTGATCTTCACTGAGGGTGACAAAGAAGTTGGATGCTTGACTTGACTTTGAAATATTGTTCTGTCTAGTGTACAGGGAAGATTGTTTAGTTGCAGGGAAGGCAAATAAATGCTCAGATTGGAGGAACTGAACATGATTTCATCTGATTGGAGGTTTAGATCCTGGGGCTGTAAGGGGTGAGGTGAAGGTGAACAGCAGAGTGTAGCAAGGATGCATGAGTCATACTCAACAGTAACACACAGGGCATGTGTTCTCTGTATGTCTCCCAAGGATCTGTCATTGACAAGACCAGACAATGGAAATCAATCTTATTTGTCCATCAGACCAACTCTTCTAATACATGGACCCTTAGAGAAAAGCTGGAGCCTTGAAAGATTACTTTTGTTGACACATCTCAGAAAATAGCTCATAATAAGTCATTCAGTTAGATCTTATTCAGGGTGGGGGAGAGATTATAAAGAAATCTTTTATATTTTCCTATTCATGCCAAGCCTTTGTATTGTGATTATGATTCATTTCATAAGATAAATGTTTCTGGGAACCAATATTGTATTGTACTCACATTAATCTGAGGACATGCTATCTTGAATACCCTTCACCACATTTCAGCCTTTACTTATTCTTTTTATCTTGCTTGTGAGGAACCCAGAGATGCTGGCAAGTGAGCAACACTCCTTAAAAATAAAATTTAAAGCATTATTTTTTTTTATAATTTATAATGGCAGTGAATTGAGTTCAGTGCAAGGATTTTCAAAAGAATTGCATATGCATTCTCACATTTATGAACATGTTTAAATAGAATCTGGATTACTTGAAGGCAAGAACATTGAGCACAATATGATGCATAAGACAAATGTAACCTTAAAATTTTCCCATCAACCATTTCACCATGACCTGGTATCAGGCCACTAGACACAAAAATCTGTCTCTATTTTGGATCTCAGAAAACTGCAAATTATTTGTTTATATACATACTTATTTATCTCTACTTGCAGAATCTCATATTATTATGTGCTCATTATATTTATCTTGTTTAAATCAAAGTGAATATTATATATTGAGAATTAGAAGCAATTCTTTTGGAGATATCCTAAGGTATGCTTTGCCAAAGTAGATTTTACAAGGCATTAAGCATCTTCCAGATGCTTCTAGATGAGACTTCAGTTCTTTATTTTACAAAGGTGCAAACTAAACATTCTTGAGTTTGTAATTCGGGGTATAGATGGTACAAATATTCTCAGTCTTTTTCTACCTTTTAATAGCAAGTAGCACAACACGTAGCAAATGAGTAGATTTTGTAAATGGATAAGTGTTTTCTCTAAACTGACAATGTTGAGACTTGAGTAAGTTATTTGAGCTGTGAGACTATCCATGTTCTCATTCCTTAACATGTAGGTATAGTACCCAATATGCATGTTAGCAATAATTTTCAACAATGCTTGGCACACTGTAGACATTTACAATGGGAGACAGTATTATTAATAATAGTTGCTTCCGTCTAACGCACCAGTCTCTCTTATATTTCCATTTCTTCTCTCTTAGAATCACTCATTTTCCCAGGCTGTTTATACCGGCTTACAGCCTCCTTCTGGCTCTGGCCAGGAAGACTGTCAGATTTCTCACTAGAGGTTAGTAAGGGAGGTAAGAAAACCAGCTTTAGACTGGCTTCCTCCTGAAGCCAGAAAGACGAAGGCCATGTTGCTCTCACCTTGCTCCTTTTCCTTATGACTTAACTCTAAAATTCTCACCCCAGGAAGTCTGAGAATGATCTCCCATTGGATGTGGCTGTATGCTCATCTGATCTTTGTCTTTAAGGGCTTGCTGTTAAGTGCTGATTCTTTGGGAGGTTGAGACTTGTATAAATGAAATGAAATGAATAGAAAGACCAGTGTCAGTGGTAAAGTCAACAGATAAATATCCTGGATGCACCCCCACAATGTATTCTCCACCACTTCCATGACACAACCCCAACACACACACCCTTTCATCAGAAATATTCACAAAGGAGCAACCAACATAGGGGCAGGCTGGACTTGAAGCCTGAGACTCTGTCTATGACTCCCTGTGACAGCGTTTTCAGCTTCTAAATGATTTCTCATGTAGAATTTCAATCAACTTTTCTATTTTTTTCTGATTTAAACACAGTTAATACCCAATTTCCCGCACTAGTGAAGAGAATAATTTACAGCTGACGCTGGAATTCATTGTATATCGGTTCTTGAGTTCTTCATTTCTAATTACGTTTGTCTGAGGCAACAATGCCGAATGCAGTGTGCGGTAGTCAAGGTGTTAGGTCTGACTTATTATTTTGCACATAGTGTCTATGGCATCTAACATTTGACTTTGAAAAGACAATTTGTTTCTCTAGGATGCTTAGTCCTCCCCCCCCTACTTTGGAAATAGTCATAAATATTTAAGGAAATCTACCCTGTAGGATATAATGCATATTAATTTGAATGTCCACAGCATGGAGCAGAGGGACTGGGACACTAGAGGTGTTTATTCCTGCTTATTAGGAGATTTGCTTTTTCCTCCGATATGGGGTATTCATCCAATGCGAAGTAAGAAGACTCGTTTCTAGATTTCATTTTCTTCCCCTGCCAAATGAGAAGCTTTCTCTAATGATTATTATCAGCAAATAACAACAGCTAAAATAGTTAGGTTACCTCAGGCATCGGACTATGAACTTCTCGTATTTCCTGTGCTTTGTTCTCCAGAACATCTTTGTACAGCAGATTTTTACATTGGCTCCATTTTAGGTGAGGAAACAGATAGGCAATAGTGGGGTGTAAATAAACTGTCCGACCTGGATAATGTTCATGCAAGAGAAAAAATCCAACCAAACAAACAAATAAACAAACAAAAAAATCCTCTCACCTGAGAACACAGATTCATGTTACCCCAGCTTCCAACATGGTAATAGTTTTGTAGAGTTTTATAGGAAGTAACAGAACAAAGAAAGTCACAAAGCAATTCACCTTTCAAATATCTTCATGGAAATATCATGCAGATTGGTTAAAACAAAGGCAAGACACCACTATTATAGGCCACACACACACACACACACACACCATCTGACAGTGTTCTTAGCTTTTGCATTGGTAGAAATTGGGTGATATGTTTGTACATTTCTCAATAGACTTACCCAATAGTCACAGAAATGTTAGGTCACACTCAGAAAACGACAATGGCAGCTCCAGATTTCTTGCAACCTACATTCAAATCTTTTTACAAACCCTAAAGTTTCAATCATCAAGTAAGCTCATCAAGCATGTATCTTCTTCCAGGAGACTTTAGGTCACACTACTAATTTGTTGTGGAAACATACTGACATTGTGCTCAGCTTTTCAAATCTTACTTGGCTATTGGGTTCCGGTCATATGATCATAAATAAGAATTGAAATATAACACTAAAGTTGAGCGCTTGCTTCTTTGCTCCCTGACTCTGCTCCAGATTCTGTGGACAAACAAACAGTATCTTTAAGAGAGAGAAGTTCAGATGTGGATGAGGACTGAACTGTTTCCAGCCTCAGTCACTTGAGGAGGTATGAGGTATTTAAAAATTAGTCTCACTTGAGATAAGTGACTTTCCCTTGATAGAAAGAAAGCACACGAGGCAGGAGGAAACAATAGAACCTCCCCCTTCTGACCAATGGACTGGTCATAGAGACAGAAAGTAAACAGAAATAACCAAACTAAAAGAGGTTATGATTTAAATGGACCTAGCAGGTATCTAAAGAATATTTCACCCAAACACAGAAAAATATATTTTCTCAGCTTCTCATAGAACCTTTTCCAAAACTGACCCCAAAGGACATGTATGTTAGGTGTGGTAGTTTGAATATGCTTGGCCCAAGAGTGGCACTATGAGGAGATGTGGCCTTGTTGGAGTAGGGGTAGCCTTGTTCGAAGAAGTGTGTCACTATGGGGATGAGTCCTTCCTCCTAACCATGTGGGAGCCAGTCTTCTCCTGTTTGTCTTCAGAACAAGTTGTAGAACTCTCAGTTTCTCCTTTGCCATTCCTGCCTGGAAACTACCATGCTCCCACCTTGATGATAATGTACTGAACCTCTGAACCTGTAAGCCAGTGCCAATTAAATGTTGTTTCTATAAGAGTTGTCCTGGTCATGCTGTCTTTTCACAGCAGTAAGACAGTATGTAGTCACTTATAAGTAGATATTAGTCATAACATACAGCATATCCTTGCTATAATCAACAGACCCAAGGAATCCACATAACAAGGAGGATTCAAAGAAGGATGGTTGAATCTTTCCCCCAAGGGAAAACAAAATAGATATCAGAGGTCAATGGAAGGAGGAAACTGAGTGGAAGAGGAGATGGGGAGATGAGTGGGTGGAGATTAGATGTAGAGAGAGCTGGGGAGAGAGAAGGGAGATCAGCCGGGGGGGGGGGGAGGGATGGATATCCAAGATATACCTGAGACCTGGGCTAGGGGAAAGCCATTACATTAGGGGAGTCATAATGGCAGGAGCTTGAGAGGGCTGGTCACATGGTGTCCATAGTCAGGAAGCAGAGATCAGTCAGTGAAGGACTGTGCTTAGCTCTTTCAGTCTGTTTTCTTTGTATAAATCCTGTTCATCAATGTTTAGAGGAGACAATGAAGGAATAGTCCAAATGTACAAAAGGAATGTCAATAGCTCTGTGATGATAAGGACTTTGAAGATGTTTAACATATGATGTCACAAAAGACAGTTGAAAAAAAGAAAGACTAAAGGCATCTTTATGAAAGCAACTCCACTGAAGAGCACAGTCACTGAAAATAACCATTGGTAAGAGTGTGAAGCGGAAGGATAGAGTACCTGCTTGCATAAGTCAATTAATGTCGGGAATCAAGACAGTAAAAAATCATACACTCTAGGCAGAAAAGTAGCTTCTTCTGACACTTAACACTGTTCCATAGGCTATCCTGCTATCATTAAACACTGCTATTAGTTTTCTTCTACCAGAAAACCAAGACAGAAGGAAGATGCTCTGAACCCTGATGTAGTGCATTGGTACCTCTCTTCAAGATGCCAGGCATTATCCTAAATTCTTTCATTTGTTATCTCCAAGGTCACTTGCTGTGTGAAACTTGCATATGTTTTTGAAACAAGCATGGAGACTAAGATCCGTTCATATAGTGATTGGTGGAGCTGGGAACACAGGGCTGTGTTGGAGCAATTGCTTCACATTTTGACAGATGACAAAGCAGGAATCCCATTTACGTAGCTGGTGTTAGTCACAGAGCTTATCTCTGCTTTACAGATGACACTGCAGAAAGCATAGTAATGAGGACAGAAGGCCTCAGTCATGTTCTGTTTCAGACACATGATTTATAAAGGTTGAGACTCATTGTTTGTCTTCTCTGGGCCTTCTTCCTTTAACTGTAACATGAGTTGTTTATATGAAATTATATGGGATTAAGTTTCTCAGTGTCTATGAAAGCTATTTGACCATATATTTGAAGAACTGTGACTTCTTTGGTCATGCGGATGTTCTTGTTCCTTTGCTGTTCTACCCAATGTGCCCTAATCTATGAGGAATAATAGGAAATTCCCAAGAAATAGAAGTTGGCTTATCCTAAATATTAATATTGCCAATGTGACAAACTCTAACATCACCTTCGAGGCAAAACTGTGGGCATGTCCAAAAGAATTTCTAGACTGCATTGAGAAGAGATGATCTAGGTTAAAAAAAATGAACAACACTATCCCATGGCCTAGAACTCTGAACCAAATGAAGAGTAGAAAGTAAGCTGATCAGGAGTTTTAATTTTTCCCTGCCTCCTGACTTCTGATGTCCTGTGACCAGCTGCCTTAGGCTCCTGTGGGCAGGCCTTCCTAGGCATGATATACTATACCCTCAAACTGTAAACCAAATAAACCTTAACGTTCTTAAGTTGTTTTGTTAGTTCTTTCATCATACCCTCAAGGAAAGTAATTAATATACCAATTTACTAAAGCAAGATCTATTGTGAAGTCTAGAAATCTAAAACTTACAAAGTACTGTTGCGCTAACCTCCAACCCAAATTAGCCCGGGCAAAGAAAATACAACTCAATTGATAGGAATATAAGCTACAAGCCTAGACTGGGCAGATCTACCCTGACATTACCATCTTCCCCACCTATGAGACCTCTTATAACTTGTGGTTTCTCCAGGCCTCATGCTTCTGCTCCATTCTCCTTCCAACTCCTCCTCCTCTGTCATCCTCCCTCTCTCTCCCCCCTTTCTCCCCCCCCCCAAACTTTTCAGCTCCACCTTCCCTCCTACTGCCCAATCACCAGCTCTAGCCTTTATTTGAAGTTAGGGTGAGGAGAAGGTTCACAAAGCACCTGTATATGTGATTCACTCCTTGTCTGTTGCCCCTCCCTCCTGGGAAAGCAGAATTAGCATCAAGATACAAGACCAGGGCTATCCACAACAAAGTACTACTCCATATTTTATAAAGATGATTGCCAAGTTCCCAGATGTTTGCTTTCCATTTCTCCTTTTTCATAAATATCTGTTTCTTTTAGATATCTACCTAATTCATTTTTCAGCATTTCTGCCCATTCCTCTAGAATACACAAGGGTGGTATTGTATCAGCTGAGATATACAAAATTTATATGACCAAACACTCTGGGTCCTTTGTCTCTGTTGACAACATTTACTTCTGTATAAATTCTCAGTCATCAAGATGGCGTACAGGAGGGGGTTGTTCACTCCAATCCGTGTTCAAGAGGCCTTGGTAAGATATTTTTATACTGTGATAAAATATTTTTTTATAAATGAAAAGTACAGATGAGGAAGAAAGTGTTGACAACTTTAAATAGGCACAATATGTGTCAAGAGAAACCCAGAATCACTTAGGTGTAAAGTTGCTTATTAAAATGTTCCTTTGACATGCCAGGCATAAGGAATATGGAATGGTAAAGGGCTTTTTCTAATGTTATCCAGGTAAAATTGGATATAATTATGCCATTGAGAAGAGAGCTAATGTTATTGGTGGTCATAATAAGAAATTTAAGAAGACAGATGCTATCATTTTCAGCTCAGTTCCCTCCATGTCTTATAAATATATCCCCTGTGATAATTTCCATAGATCTAATCCTCACTGGTTCTTAATATATACTTTTTGGGATGCTAGAACCATACAGATCATGAACTCAAAGGCAGAAATGTAGCTTTGCCACTTCTTCTAACACTTGTAGAGAAAGAACATACTGCCAAGCTTTGATTTAATCACCTCAGAGTGTTCAACCCTAACACTTAAAATAGATAAGTAAATGATTCTTGAAGGAGCATAAAATTCCTTTGTCTCCATTGGCAAGTCCATTATTTAAAATAGGACATTCTCTACAGTGTTTAAAAGTTGAGTTCTGCTCCAGGCCATGGGCCTCTTGCCAGGAACTAGCAAAGTGCAATAACTTAGAAAAGGCTAATAACTGTGAAATGTTATTACATTATTTAGACATTGCTTGGAGAGAGACTAATAGCAGTAACATTATGTGTGAACTGCCAGGCGCAAAAGCCACAGAACTGGATCTCTGTTCATCAACAACTCCACAGGGTAGCGAACCTCATTCAGTTGGCCTGTGTGTAAATCTCACTATGATCTCTACGCTCTCCATTGCTGCAAACCTGTCACATTCTTACCCAGCTCACAGCTTCTTTGACAGAATTGTTGGCTCTATATGTCCTTAAGAGGGTTAAGACTGAAGGAATTTATGTTTAGAGAGCAAAAGAGAAATGTATGGGCAACTGCTGTAAAAAGAAAAGACAAAGATAAGAAATTCTCATGAAATATCATAATTAGGCACTTTGGGGGTAGAGGAACAACCCAACCCCATTTTCCTCTGTTAGTGGCTGGAAGTGACTCTCAGATAAAGGCTAGAGAGAAAGTCCAAATAATGTAGGGCTGATAGCCTCTCCTGAGCAAGCTTACAAGCACTTTGTTTCTCATGGATTTGAAGTAAGGAAGCATTTAAATTTGAGTTGGTGTGTGTGGGGGGGGGTAAGGAGGGAGGAAGGGAGGGAGGGGGCGGGAGAGAGAGAGAGAGAGAGAGAGAGAGAGAGAGAGAGAGAACACAGGATGGATAATTTCATTTAGTTATATTTAAAAAGCAGCAAAAGAAAGGGAGTTTGAGCTGGGCAGTGGTGGTGCATGCCTTTAATCTCAGCACTTGGGAGGCAGAGGCAGGCGGATTTCTGAGTTCGAGGCCAGTCTGGTCTACAGAGTGAGTTCCAGGACAGCCAGGGCTACACAGAGTAACCATCCTGAGAAAAAAACAAAACAAAACAAAACAAAACAAAAAAAAAAAAAAAAAGAAGGGGAGTTTGAGGGCAATGAGAAAAAAATGTGGCAGTAAAGGGTTTGATTGATGAGATCCTTTGTGAGTTGTCCATATTTTAATACATTTTTTTTACATGTTTTTGTTTTAAAAGACAAAATTCAAACATTTCATTTTCAGTAAACAGTAAGTCTGATGAAACTATTCTTTGAGTTTCTTTACTATTATGATCCACTCAAGATATTGGTTAGGGTAATAAATCATTAAGCTGCCATAAGTATAAAAATTTCCAACTGTGTATCTCTCCCTTGACAACTTATAAAACCAGACTGTCATGAATTGTCTTCTCATCATAGAAGCCAAATTCATAGTGACGGCAGCACAGTCCTGGAAGAGTTTCCATCCTACATAGTATGGTGACTTTGGGTGAATTATAGGCCTGATTGCTTATTTTCTGTAGTAGGTACTACCATGCCAACCAGAAAATCTACTGAAGAAGAAGAAAGGACAACAATAAACCAAAGAATATATGTATCCAAGAGTCCACAGGGAAGATGCAATCATATCTCCTAAGATGATATTAGAAGAACTATTGATGACTAGTGGATTTTTCATGTGTGATCAGTTTTGAGGTGAGCTGATTTGGCCAAACAACTTCTCACCAGTGAACTGAAGAAGAGATACTATTGGAAAATGCTATTGGCTTTGCTTTTCTGTTGGTTGTTGGTTCTACTTGTGAGAAACTGGTTCAAAATAATTTCTAAGTGGTAAAAGCAATTCTATGGTATCATCAGTTTCTGCTAGCTCCAAGGAGAAACAATATTTGTCCTTGTGAGCAGTGGTTAGTGGAGGACCCCAACTCTGCTAAAGCTGTGTCTCAGAAGTCCTGGGAACTACATTTTCCATTGTAAACGGTACCTGGAAACTGTCCACTAGAGTCAAAGACTAGATAGAGACTGTCATGACAATCTTGATGAAGCCTGAAGCTCTGTGAGACTTTAAGCTAAAACAAGAACCATGAGGCCAACTACCAGAGGAATAAAGCTAGGTACCCAGCTGTGTGTCTTAATCAGTGTTCTACCACCATGAGAACACACCATGACTGCTGCAACTCTTATCAAAGAAACCATTTAATTGGGGCTTGCTTAGAATTCCAGAACTTTAGTCCATTAGCATGGTGGGGAACATGGTGGTATGCAGGTAGACATGGTGCTGGAACAGTCTCTGAGGAGTCTCCATTCAGATCTTCAGGCAGCAGGATGAGCACAAAGCCTCTGCGTCTGGCTTGGAGCTTTAAAAGCTCAAAGCCCAAGCCCACTGACACACGTCCTCTAACAAGCCCACATCTCCTAGTCCAGTCTCAAGTGGTGCCACTCCTTGATAACTAAGCAATCGAATATATGAGCCTATAGGGGCCATTCTTATTCAAAAAAGCACACTGGCTTTCTTGTTTCAGGATGCAATAGAAGTGTGATGCTGTAGAGTGAAAAAGAGTATGGTCAGGGGAGAGATTCCTGTCACTGTTAACATTGAGTTTGTCAAGGTTACCCTGCAACTGGTTGGTTTTGTTATTATTGTTGTGTTTGGGGGAGAAGAGTACAAGAGAAAAGATGGTAATGCTGAACAGATAAAATACAAAAAGATCTGTTTTATAAATTTTCTTTCATTTAAATCAAAACTCTTTACTTTTAATGTCTATGAAAATTATCCTTTGACTTCAGCAGACTAGATGCAGTGGATTCATAGTTTGGCCCTGAATTCTCCTCTCAGGATGTCCAGCCCCTAGAAGGTAGCTTCTGAGGTAAAATCTAATTCATTTACTGTGTAAGATAGGACTCCTGCAGTTTGGGAAGAAGAGAGAAAATCTAAATGCTGTGGGGAAAGGTAAACCTAAATTAAGGATTAGTAATATGTTTAATATGATTATGCAAAGAGAAAGGCTTTTATTACTAAAATGGAACAGGATATATATATATATATATATTTTTAAGTAAGCAATTTTTTTTGTTTTTTGTTTTGTTTGGTTTTGGTTTTGGTTTTGGTTTTTCGAGACAGGGTTTCTCTGTGTAGCCCTGGCTGTCCTGGAACTCACTCTGTAGACCAGGCTGGCCTCGAACTCAGAAATTCGCCTGCCTCTGCCTCCCAAGTGCTAGGATTAAAGGCGTGCGCCACCACTGCCCGGCAAGAGGGTATATTTTTATAACCCTTACATAAATAAAAAGAATCATAGAGGACTAAAATGATTGTAGGCCAATAACCTCATGCTACCCATCAAGTAGAAATGTTTCAAGAAACAGTAAACCAAGACAAATCCAGAACAAATAGATTTTTTGAATAAACCTATAAAAAGTAAAAAGGCTGAATTACTAACCAATTTTTTTTCTGTAAGGAAAGCCAAAGACCAGTGGCTTCACTGATACATTTTGCCTCATGTTTGAAGAAAATACAGGAGAGATAGCTCAGCTATTAAGAGCACTGGCTGTTCTTTAAGAAGACTTAAGTTTGATTCCCAGCACCTACATGGGGCTCACAACCCTCTGTAAAACCTGTTTCAGAAAATTCTGCCGTCTTCTGGTCTTTGTGGTACTTGTATCTGGAATATGTAAAAGACTTTTATAATTTAACAATGGTAAGACAATTAACCCAATTAAAAAACAGGTGAGAAATTTGAGAATATATTTCTCAAAAAATGAAAGAAATGGCAAATAATCACATGACTCGATATAAGAAAAATGTAGATTAAAATCACAGTGTAAAAGCAGTTCTCGTTTGCTAAATGACTAGGCTGCTAACAGCAGACAAGGTGAGTGTAGATGTGTACATAAAGAAATTGGAACCTTTGTTCAAGTGAGATTTCTAAACACTGGAGAGTCATGTCCTCAGTCTTCAGTCATCAAATAGACCCCCCTAGGTATGTACTTTGAAAAACTGTAACATGTTCCCATAACAATATATAAAAGGTATTAACAACATTATTATTCCTAATACCCCCACAGTGCAACTCAAATGTCCATCAACTCTTCAATAGGTGAACAAAATATTCATGCAATAAAATATTATTCAGTAGTAGGTCACAAAATCTCACATTATGGACTTATATGAAACACCCAAAACAAATAAGTCCATAGCAAATCCAAACAAACAAGCAGATCAAATGATTCTGAGGAGTATATGGACATTAGAGATTAGAAATGACAAGATTGTCAATGGATGTGCTTTTCCATCTACAAAGAAGAGAATTGGTACAAATGTTTTAAAACGTAAAGGGAGAATGACGATGGTTTTACACATGTGAATTTGCAAAAATCCATTGAGTTTATACTTCAAATGGGTGAATTTTATGGCAAATAAACTTTATCTCAGTAACACTCTTTAAAAGATATCCAGTGCCTTCAATAGCATAGTTACAACAACATTACTGACATAATGAAAATGTATTAGAATGTTAACATAATATCAATTACTTTAGGCGATTGACAAGTGTTATTTGTTACCAATTTATACTTAATGTGACTTGGCACTTGTCCCAGACTTCTCAAAGCTCTTGAGACAGTGTTACGAGGCCTAAGGGAGATGCCAGATCAGCTGTTTCATGAATGAAACTGCTGAACGGCATCTACAGACTTGGTGGAGTAGACCGTGTAGCATTCATCATCAGGAGGTATTGCTCTGTAGATCACTTAGCGTGAGGCAAGGGAAACTTCCTGTTTCCCACCTGTTTCCCTTTAAATATATTTCTGAGGGACTGAGGACAGCCATCAGTGTGTGCTGTGGTTTAAACGTAAAGTATCCTTTGTAGGCTTATGTGTTTGGGTAGATTATGGAACATTTCCGTGGTGAAGGCTTCGCTGGAGGAAGTGAGACACTTGTAGGTGGGGCTTAAAACGTATTGCCTGGCGCTACTTTATGGCTACTCTCTGCTCCCTAAGCATAAGTACAGTAAGACTTGCTCTTTTCCTGCTCCAGATGCCAGTTCTCCCTCCCCATAGTAGACTGTATCCCTCTGGAACTGGAAGCCAAACTACATCCTTTCTCTCTTAAGTTGCTTTCAGGAAAGTATTTTATCATAACAACAAGAAAACAGCTACAACAACAAGACGGTCTGGTGTTTCACAACTGACTTGGTTGACATTCTCGAGAAAGTCTTCCAATGAGGCAATACATACCCTGCAACATTTGAGCTGCATTCTGGAATATTCTATCCTAAGTTTGACCTGGAATGACTCTTGGAGAACTCTTTTGGGAAGTAGATCTAAGCATTTCATTCATCACCCTAAATATTCACAGAAGAGCTAGCAACATCCAGAATATTTAATTTCTGAAAAATATGTACATACAGCAGAAAACAATTCCAGAAATTAAATATCAAGAGAAATTTTAAGTTGTAAGAAAATTTGAGGTAATTTTAATAATTAATTATCAATTTGATTTGCTAATGAGCTTTCCTTTTATGTTCTTCAAAGTAAGTTATCATTCAGATTCTTCAATTGCATTTTAAAACAATCAAATATTTCAATCATAGAGATTGAGCAGATTCTATAGCTAAAGAATTAGTGGGTGACTCAAATTTTCGGGACCCAATTAACAGATGAATGAATTCAGTATGAATGAACCTTTGAGAACTCAAAATAAATGGAGCTTAGAGTGTGAGATAAATGATGGAACAGAAAGATTTTCCCTTCCCGCATTATATTGGTGAAATATGCATTCTTCAGCAACATTGCTGTTAGCACTTATTATTTCCTGTTTATATCCATCTGTAAACAAAGAAAAATTTAGTCATGAACCCGGCTTTCATCGCATCAAGTATCTCTTCATTCAGAAAGTTTCTGACTTGTACTAATCTATTTACACCTAAATGCTTGCCTCAAAACTAAAAGCCCTGGTTTCCTTCCTGTAACCTTTGCATTGACTTTTCCTTTCAACATATATAAAAAGAAAATCTGCACCTTGAGCAATTTTTAGGTCCATGATATATTATTAGTAACAAAATATTTCCAGACTTGATTTTATCAACTGAACATATTGCCCTGGCAACTGGAATCTCCTGATATCACCTGAACTTATTGCCCTGGCAACTGGAATCTCCTGACTAACTTGTCACCTTTTCTAACAGTTCTGTGTCTGTGAGTTCAACAGTTTAGTTATCAAGTAAGATAGACTGTTTGCTATTTATCTTTCTGTGCCTGGCTTATTTCAGTTGCCATAATGCCCTCCAGATGAATGTTTTTACAAACAGAAAGGTTTCATTTTGTTCTGTGGTATATATAAATGTAGGTTTATATATAATATATATATATATACATACACATTTATACATACACACACTATCTTTGTTCAGTTAGCCATTGTACACACTTGTATTGATTCCAGATGATAGCTACTATTAACAGTGCTACAGTGGAACTAGGACATTAGATATCTATTTAACACACTTGTTTCATTGCTACTGAAAAAATACTTCTTAAAGCTTTTCCTCATCCTACGTATTCATTGTGTTGGTTGCATTGTCCCTACCCCCAACTTCCCCCCTCACATATGGATCTTACAAACTGTTACCCTTTTAGTCTCAAAGTCTGTCTGCTGTGATTTTTACCCTTAGATCAACTAGTTTTGGTACTAGACTTCTTTAATTACTTTTCAAGCATTTTTCTGATGCTGGCACAAATCAAAGATTGTTCTGATGCTGATTTTAAAGGTGAGACTGGTTCTTCTTTAGACTGAGATGTGGAGAAACTGACACTATCCAGAAGATAGGTAGGGGCACTAGGGAAGAAGGGACATGTAGCTTCTGATAGTTTTAGGCAAATAATTATTGTGCTAGAAATGAAATGGCCATCTTTTTGGAAGAAAGTAACTTTTCCATGACACCAAGTGTGACTAGCCTATGGGCCACACTTTTGCACCATGGGAGCAAGTTTATAAACCTATACATAAAGGACTCTCACAGCTCACAATATCATCAACTATTCATAACATATACTGTATGCTAGGATATTTTCTGAAAGGCATCTATAATTTCTCCTAGTTGCTAAAATTAAAGTTGATGCCCAGAAGATTTGCATAATTTATTGCATTTTCTCATCTCATAAGCAGACCATTTTGAGTCTGTCTGAATTTTCAAATCTGCTCACTTTACTATACATTTCACAAATTAGCAATTATAACAATAGAGAATGAAATGGTAAAAATGTTAAACTTTGCCCAGAGAACCATCT
>CM052710.1:72972796-73022538 GCA_028551405.1 Uromys caudimaculatus
AAACCCCGTGTCCCCTCCCCCTCCCCGCCTCTGTGAGGGAATTCCTCCTCCCACCTACCCGCCCACCCATTCCCATATTCCCACCTTGACATTCCCTTTTACTGGTGCCCCTAGCACCCTCAGGCCCAAAGTCCTCTCCTTTCTCCCTGGTGGCCATCGAGGTGATTCTTCTGCCTCATATGTAGTTCAAATCATGGGTTAAATGGAGCATTGTTTCTTATACTCTGCCAGTTACTGTCTGTTTTCCTGCTCTATTCCATTTGACTACAAAGCTCCAGGCATGACGGCAGAGTATTCATTTTCATGTCTATGGTCTATGGTATGTGTTCCCAATTCCAAAGTCCCTGTTACTCTTTAGTGTTTGTAGAGAGAAGCAGGTAGGCTACCTCTGCATTCCAATCTGTTTAGAAGCAGTGGAAGATTTTACTCAAAAAATAGGGACACTGAGGTCACCTTACTCCATCACTTAAAATAATCAAAACACCTGCTAGTGAAACTAAAATGTATGTGTGTGGAATGGGGGAGGGTCAGGAAATCTATTCAAATGGAACCACTATTTTTAATTTCTTTTAAAAGTTTATAGTTTTATTACTAATTTACAATTTTTTGATGATGTTGAAAGATGCTACCCTGCTATTTTCCTGAAAGAGTTCTGAAGATGAGCTCTATTGACTCATAAATTCATGAATGCTCTTTTCTGTATAGGTCCTACAACAATGAAATTAATACTGGGACTTTTACACTTTGGTTTGCGGATCACATTCATAAACTTTAACAGCAACTTTAAAAGTCTTAAGAATTGTGTCAAGGTCTAGAGAGATCAAGGGTTAAGAGCACTGGCTGCTCTTCCAGAGGCCCTGGCTTCAATTCCCAGCAATCACATGCAGCCCACAACTGTCTGTAACTCCAGTTCTAGAAGATCCAACATCCTCACACAGACATACATGGGACAACACATCAATGCACATAATAAAAATAAATAAAATCATACAAAATAATTGTATCTTTTCACTCTAGACACCTTCAGTTTTTGCTTCCACATCCCATAAATTGAAGTATTATTATTTAATGTGTGAAGAAATGAATGGAAACAAACAAGCATCTGTAAAACTGTTCAATAAATGAGGTTTCTTTGAATTTCAGGAAAGCAGGGGTCAGAAAGAAAACCCTAGTCTACATGCAACTTCGTCTGACTTAAACATTTATCATTCTTTTCCTTGCCATTGTGTTTTACATCTCCATTTCCCTTGGGACTACCTGACTAGGTCTCAGTGATTTGGGTAGTCACTTGTGACTTAGAAGGTTCAACACTAAAGAAGACAGAGGCATGAGAAAAAAAGCCACGGAATGCCTTCCACAGCCTAGCAGTCAAGGAGAGACTGCACAATCTGCCAGTGGAGGAGGTCCAAATGCAGGGTGAATCATCTGTTGCCTTTGGAGTAAGATGGATTCTGTTCACATTGCAACTCGCTTTCTAGCAAATCTGTGACTCTCTTTCCGTGGCTGGAAAGGTCAGGCACCTCTCACTGGGATGCGGGCAATGGCTCTGCCTTCTATATCTCCTTGATCTCAAACTGTTGCTTGTAAACTTTTCCTCCATCATCTTTTCTGATGGATTCTCATTGCTGCTGAGGCCAGCTGCTCACACAATATGCTGGTGGCACATTCCTGGCAGGCACTTTCTCACAAACAGTCTTGTTTATGGCCTTTCCAGCTGACTGTGTGTTCTAAAGTTCACTCCGAGCTTCAGAATCAAAAGAACACAGATGTGAGTAGGTATGAATCTTCCTGGGTCAAGTCAAAATTTGTGGGTTAAATTGCATATTTATGATATTTATCATTTCGTGTTAACAAAGCAACATGGGACAAAGCAACAGCAGTCCTTTGTATATTCTTGAGATGTATAAACATAGCAAACAATTGCCTGACTGGAGACCACTGCATTAGCTGGCAGAAGTATAGGATGTAGGAAGACATAGTTGGTTCTATTTTTTTCTTTATTACTCAGATCAATAAAATTAGACTGCTAATGGATCCAGTTAAATTAGCCCAAGCACATAGAAGGAATTTATTGACTCACAAAAGTGAAAAGAGCTTAGCTTTTGTAATAGTTGGATCTGAGCACTAAATCACATCAGGAATCTCTTCTCTCTTCCTCTCATTCTGTCTGTCTGTGTGTCTCTGTGTCTCTGTCTCTGTCTCTCTCTCTCTTTCTCTCCCTCCCTCCCTCCTCTCAAATTCTTTACCCATACCAATCTTGCCATAGAAAATTCCCAGTATCCAATGGATGACAGGCCAAGCACTACAACACTGAAGCTAGAAAGATTAGTGAATTGCTACATAAAAGCACACATTGGAGATGGTGATTATAGGAAATCTTGATTGACAGTCAAACCTGAACTCCTAAATTTAGTTGCTTACCCAAAAAGAAGCCCAGCAATTAAACTGGGTTTCACAGCTCCATGCAAAAAGAATGTGCGATATGGTTCTTCCTTGGAGAATTAATCCATTTCCAACATTTTCTTCCAATGTTGTTATAAAGACCTGAGTCTTTGTCTTTATCATCATTGCCTTCCTGGCTGTGGTGGTCAGTACCTTTAATCCCAGCACTTTGGATGCAGAGGCAAGAGAATCTTTGTGAGTTTGAGACCAGTCTGGTCTACAGAGTGAGTTGCAGAACAGCCAAAACTACGCAGAGAGACCCTGCCTGGAAAAGCAAAATTAATTAATTAAAATAAAATAATCATTATTTCCTATGGTAGTTCCATCAGACAGAGCTTATTCAATTCCTCATTGTCTTCTTATTCCTAGACATACTGATGAGAAATAGTGATTTCCTTCTCATTGGATCAATTGATTTATCTTTTCCAGTACAAGAAGATTTTAGTAACAAAACTATTTTGGGAATAGGAGGTCATTACATTTTGTTTATTTTCATGCTATCTGTGATTTTAAAAATGAAACTTGAGATTTTTCAGTCCAATAAAAGCATAACAAACTCATCAAATCATCTTATATTAATAAGCAATAATTTAGTTTTAAATGCCTTAAGTGTCACTATTACACTTCCTCAGAAACTGTACATGGACAAGCAAGGTCCATGAGTCAATTGAAGAGCTTCTTAAATAAGCAATGTCTTATGGCTTTTGGCAAGATTGAAAAATAGTGTTCATTTAAATCTCTTGGCCTGCAACCTGAATTTCTCCCATCGTGGCATTGCTTTTTAATTCTAGTTAAATTAGTAGGTGGGTTAACATGATCAGTACAACAATATCACAGCAAAATCCATAAGCTGATGAAATCAAAGTGGAGCCACATTGATTCACCCTTCTCCTTGGCAAAAAGGAAAAAAAACCAGGCAATAAGGAAATAGTTCATAGGATAGTATACAGCAGAGTATATTTTTTGTGCTTATTAAAAAAGAAATTAATCCTTAAGTTCTAATTCCTGGGACTATCATCTTGTAGGTGACAAATAGGACAAGTGAGGTGACAAAGTATAAGGAGTCCATCATGAAACATTATTTTGAAATAATCCTATCAAGGAATCAGAGATTATCTTGATTCTTATTACGTGTGTTCTCCCAAGGGCAAACTGAAGATAAGAAATAACACTTATACTTGCTAGACTCTTTTGGAAACAAAAAAATAGACTGGTAGCTGACTTGAATTCAGAGTCAAGGATATATACACTCTCCAAGCTTGTACTATTGTGGACTTTCTTTTGATGGAATTTTAATAGTAACCCCAGTCTATTTTCTCCATTTCTTTCATTATTCCAAAACCCAAGATGTATATTCCATGTTTGTTTGTAAATATAAGCGCCTATAATATTGCCATATTCATTGACATCAAGGTGACATATATTCAGGAGGAATTGTACACTGTATTAAGAATTTTGACCTATTGCTGGGATAGCCATGTGTGGTATTATATTCCCTTGTGATGTCTGGCAGCAGCCTTGAGCCATGGCTTCCAAAGAGCCACACTCTACAGTGCCCTGTGTTGATATTGGTGCTCACTGGATTCTATTCACTGCAAGCAAATATGTGCTACTTCTGTCTTGAACTACTTTGAGTTAGATTTCTATACTTTGAAAACCCTTAACTGATATAGAGTTTATAAAAAGCTTTAGGATGAGTGGCTAAGAAACCAAACTCTAAGCTGAATGAATTTGAGAATTAGCTATCATAAAGGGGGGGCTAAATAGGAGAATAAATAAAAAATGGAAACAGTGTTAATCTCATAGGGCTAAACCACATTCATTTTCTCATTTCAAGAGGTTGGAATATTTTTGGTTAATTTTGTAATAGATTCATTTTATAATGGAGACTACTTTCCTTTTTTTTTTTTTTTTTTTTTTTTTTTTTTTTTTTTTTTTTTTTTGGTTTTTCGAGACAGGGTTTCTCTGTATAGCCCTGGCTGTCCTGGAACTCACTCTGTAGACCAGGCTGGCCTCGAACTCAGAAATCCACCTGCCTCTGTCGCCCAAGTACTGGGATTAAAGGCGTGCGCCACCACCGCCTGGCAAGACTACTTTCCTGCCTCACAGATTTCCTCCTAACTGAGCCTCAGAACATCTTTTCGTGATACTGTGCCTGACAGGAAAAAAATAATTCTGACGGTACTATTCTTATAAAATAACAAACCAGTTTTGAGAGTCTCATCCCAGAACACATTGAGTCCTAACTCCTTTCCAGAGATGCCATATGCAAATGCTATCAAATGGGGACAGTGCCCATGTGCAACTTCCAACAGTCAGTCTAAACCACGATCTGCCGTTTGGTGAGTCATGAGCAATCCGGCAATGGTGTGAACAGTAGCAATATTTTTGTGTATTTATTTAGTCTCAACTTATATGCTGGGTATTCGGCATCTAATTGTATCACATGATCTTCACAAATAGATGAATGATGATACTACTGGCGATAATGTTCACCTCTCAAATATTGATGAGACAAAGAAAGCCGAGCACTTAGACAATCTGTCCATCGGGTTCACACGATGAGGGCTAAAGCTTTACTTCTGGGGCTTATAGCACTGAAGCCCATGCTCCTAACCATCGTACTTTTTAATTCGTTGAAAACCTTTCAAATCCTCTGCCTACATTTGCCCTTGAAGTTGTGACAATGACATATATCTCACCTCATTCATTCCATTTGAATGGCTACCCTGAAAGGACCTTTCAAATATATTTATAAAGGGACGCTTGAGTTATTGTTATGCATTTTTCCTGAAACAAAATCACACTTATCAATTATTTCCATTTATTAAATACTAGTTGTGTTTCTGTCTCATACAAGCCATATAATACAAGGCATCAAAAAATTCTTTTTACTTCAGCGAAAGTTGAAATGCTTTTGCAGAAAGGGTGCTGTGTCACTAGGTAAGGAAATGTTGGCTGGCTGGTAGAGCAGCTTTTGGGGGGAGAAGGTTCAGATAAAATCTGGCAGTGGATGATTCAGGTTCGGAAAAGAAGATAAAATCAAAGGACTGAAATAGCTGTTTTATGATGTGACAATGATGTCTTTCAAATAACTCCCAATCCTTATGGCTTAAAAGAGCAAATATGGCTTCTCAGTTCAGCTCATTAGCAGAGGATACATGGCAGGACCAGAAGGAGCAATCTTGAAGAGTTAAATTCTTCCTTATTTCTTCTAGTGGTTGTTGAAAAAATAATTTTGTTACTTTTATAGCTTCATAGCTCCAATATGGCTTCATGTTAAAATAGACAACTTCTCTGTGGGTGCATGGTCAAATATCCTCTTCTCCCTAGGATGCTCTCTGGAATTGGGTCTATCCTATAAACTTACTCTAGCATGGTGATGCTTACAAATATAATATCTCTCCTCTCTTTGCCCAGATTTCATTTGTGTAATCTATTTCTCTTCATGAAATATATTTCTCCATTTGTCATTAGCTGCTGACCCTTAAAGCCCGAACTCATCTCATGCATTGGCATCCTTCATTATATTACAGGTTTTGGAGGCTTGTTCACTTGTAAATTTATTTTATGTAGTAATTTATTTTAATCAAGAACAATGGCTGCTCTGCTTTAATATTAGTTCTATTGGATCCTAGTCACAAAAGTCTGACTCTTTGCTGTGAGGTGTAGGGAGCCAAGCACTACTTTTGGAAAGCACATTAAAGAGATGGAGAATTGGAATGAAGAGTTCCTATTTAGTATTCTAATAAATGATGCTATTAGACAAGATTTTTGAAGACTTCTCTAATTGGAGTCATGCCTTATTCACAAGTCATTAAAATTGTCATTTGGATTTTAAAAAAATTCAAACTTCTCTTTTTGATTACATCTGTAATTATAATACATTAGCAGGACAACTATAAATACAGAAGTCCCATTTGCTTCGGATGCCAAAATGTAGTTGTAAAAGCAATAAAATCACCTTGCCATTGTGGCAGTCAAAGCCATGTTAATTGCTGTAAGAGTCCCAGTCTTGTGTCACAAGGTGTTACAAACATAGTGTTTTATAGGATCAATTTGTGCTTTCCCAGGTGACCAAAGTTCCTTCTTCCTTCAATCCTGGGCCTGCTTCTAATGTTTCCGTTCTGTACTAAACATGCCTGAGATACAATTGGAAACTTTTAGAGTTAGAAGAAGAGTTTGAAAGATCCATTGATCATTGATTGGCCTTTCATTCTTACTTTGTAGGTGGTGAAACAGATGTAACAGTGAGCTGACAGTCGAACCTGGGCTTCTGTCATTAGCAAAGGTACACTGTATATTTTATTTCTTGCTAGTGTGCCTCCCAGTTTAAACATGACCGGCCTTCTCATAAGGTTGTTTTTAATGAATCTTCAGAATGAGTGTGGAAAAATCAAAATTCAAGGCAGCTTGAGACTTTCACATTCCGGAAATCTAGTGTAGCATCTGCACAGGATACAGTGATGCCATAGAGGCAGTCTCCCCTTTCTCATCTTGCCTCTCTGCTTTCCTTTGTGTTTCTTCAACATCCAAATTATGTCTAAGTGTTGGCAGAATCACTGCCCAACCTGTCAGAGATATGCCTTGTCTCTCTTCAAATCTAAGTGAAATATAGATCTATCCCATGCACACATACACAAAGCCCTGCATTGTCTGCCATTGCTTGGTCTGACTCTTTATTCTGGTAACTCACTTAGCCTTGTTTGCTTGAACCCTCTGGAACTCATGGGATATATGTTCTGCAGAGTGGCGATCCATTATGGTGGAGGTAAACAACAACAACAACAACGACAATGACAACAACAACGACAACAACAACAACAACAAAACAAGTTGTGTGACTCGAGGTCTGACACTGTTTAGATGAAGGGCATTTGATGATAAGAAACAAACAGAACAACTCTGAACTTTTGAAAAACAGTTTCAAACAATGCTTCTCTTATTGTCCCTACCCAGAGAAAATGGTTCACATAACTAAGCTTACCACGTTTGGTAATCAGCTGTCTTCCTAGGAATATAGGCAATATAGAAAGTTCCCATTATAAATGTTGAACTAGAAATTGAGGGTGGCTAATAATATTGATAGTATCTCATGCCAAATAACGCCATAAATTGTCATGAAGGTTATAAAGAACTACCCCTTTTGTTCATTGAAAAGGAATTTATTTCCTAGAGTCAAAATGAAGTTCATGAGGTCATAGAACAAATAAAAACCTAAATCTAATTTTCCCTAGTTTGGGGCTTTTATTATTCATAAGCCAAATAGAACATTAGAGTCTGGTTTTCATAATCAGTACTTTTATTTCTAAAAGATTTTGTAGAAAAGTGAACAGGACATCCTGAGTTAAAAATAAGTCTGATGCATGGAAGTATGTGGTGATGGGCTGACATGTGTCAGGGTAACGGACTCCATTTTGCAGAGCTATTAGGAACATCTTTACTCTGATAAAAGCATATCTATTTTTTTCCATTCAGCTCTGTTCCTTCCCAGGCATAGATTTTATTATTATTATCTGAAATGAGAACAGGTCAACAACCTTTTTTTCTCTATCTAGGGCAGCACTGAGGTTTAGCTGATGTTTTAAAGATAGAATAAAATCTCTAACCAGAGCCCTAATGTAGCAATACAGAAAGTTTTAAAAGATACTGATACCAGCAGGCAAGATTAGGAGCCTGAGAAATTTTCAGCCATGTTTGTAAACTTTGATACTCATAACATTACTGAGATTGTTTATGAACACACGGGTTGCTTATTTAGTCCAAATTTGCTAAATTGATTATTAAAGCCATTCATTCAGTAAATATTTATAAAATACTTAGTACTTGAAAAGTAACGCATATTTTCATCTCAGGAAATATCAGTTAATAAAGCAGACAGAACCCCATCCATTTATGAATATAAATTTGAGCAAATATATAATATGTTTAGCATAAATGGAGAGAATGTAGAGAAAAGGACGAGATTGAATGGACAGTAGTTAGGGGCTGACTTTACAGAGTTAGGAAGGTGATGGTATTGCATAGTGTGGAAAGGACAGGGCTCATTGGTAGACTTATAGGAACCAAAAGAATTAAGCAGGTTCTGGAGGGACAGTTCCAGACAGAAGAGAGGGAAGAGAGAAGAAACACCAGAAAGAAGCATATCCTGATCATTGGGGTTGAACAATGAAATCAATGTAGCTGGAGCCTAGAGAAACAGAACACTTGGCACCAGATAGGTATGCAATAAGATTACAGTATACTAGGATTCTGGATGACTTTTTAAAATTTCTCTTTTGTTTGTTAGAAAGGAGCCTCTGATGTATTGTAAGCAAAGCAATTCTGTGATCTGACTTGCCTTTTAAAATGCACACTCCTGATACCATGACAAAACAGCAAAAAAGGAGGGAGGTTTGCTTTTCGTTCATGGTTTAAGAAGGGATACAGTTCACCATGTTGGAGAAGGCATGGCAATAGGCACACGAGGCAGGTGCTCACATCACGTCCATAGTCATGAAGCAGAGAGAGATGAGTGCTACTGATCAGTTTGCTTTTTTCCCCATTTTTATTCACTCTGGTACAGTTCTACAGATATTCTCACCAGTTTGTCTCCTAGTTCATTCCAAATCCAGCCAAGCTGAGGAAGAAGGTTACTCTTTACCATTTGGAAACAAGCATGAAGAGCAGAAGGCAGTCCAGCTAGGATCTGTTGAAACCATTCAAGTACAGTATTGTAATTCAGCTAAGTGGCTATAGATGGAAATGAGTGGTTGATATATATATATATATATATTCTAATTTTTTAATACTGTAGATGTTAAGTAAGAAAAGAAAAAAAATATGACCATATATTAATAGCTTATTCAGATGTGAATCCTGTGAACTACCCTACTGACTAGAGTGGAAAGTTTTGTGCATGGATGAGCTAGTGGCATGATGTTATGTGGGTAACCAACCACCTTCTGATTGGATTTAATAGCCATTGCAAAAGGAGGAAACACATGTCTGATACTATAAAACTGGCTGAGAACCCATGTTTAGGGAGCTCACAGGTTCCAGCAGTGAGGACCTGTGACATCGTATCAAACCACAGTCTATGCTGTTAGAATCTACTACTTTGCTATCAAGAACCTGAGATATTACTTACTAGTTTCTATGTTCCATCTAGGCTGCTATTAACTTCAGTTGGGCAGCCTTCAGGGCCAAGTTCTCTTGACCCTTAACCCATGGCATTTTCTACTTTCTCCTCTCCACATTCTTGTTCTTCTCCTCCTCCTCTGACCTCAAGCCCTGGGAAAACTAAACCCCACCTATGTCTCTTCTGCTCAACTATTAGCTATCAGCATCTTTATTTACCAATCAGAATTAACTTTGGGGCAGGGTCACAGCAGTTAGGTGTAGACTCCAGTGTGGGGCAGTGATCTGTGACAGGCAATCTGGCACCCGGTTGAGCTCAGGCATAAAATCTGGGCAACTCAGAGGAACAATCCACAAGGGACCGGAAAATGTTTTTGCTAACACTCCAGGAAGGCTCTTGTCAAACAGCTACAACCTCCACAGCCCCCTGTAGAGAGGCCTGTCATGTGAGATTTGTCACGTAGGAGCAACTCCAAGCCCTCCCACATGCTAATAAGGTGCCCTTAAGTTCTTAAACCAAGCCAATGGAAAGTATCTGTTGTCAAACTCCTGACCCATCCAAAACAGTATATTAGACCATCCCAACCTGTATAGAAGAGATCCCCATCCAGAAGGAATACAAGTGTGAGAACTACTCTGTCGTTTGAGAGCTTCTATCATAACAGCTGTAACACTGCTGCTTGGGAAGAGGTCTGTTCTCCCGAATGCCACCAGAAGCTTCCCACATTCCTTGCCTGCTAGTCGGCCTCTCGTGGGCCCAGCCCAGGCCTGATTCAGTGCAGGGTGGTGGGTACAGCGTCTTGGAGCAACCAAGGCGGCAACTGCAGAGATTGAGGTGGAGGAGACTCCGTCCCTGCTCACACTCTCCCCTTTACCTAAACCCTCACATTTGGCCGGGCCAGAGATCCCTGAGGAAAGCTCCCAGTATGCATGCCCACACTCCAGGTCTTGGGGGCCACACTTATCATTATAATAGATAGTAAAAACAAAGCCTCAACAATATACTATGGGTTATATATGGAAAAGCATGAAAGCAAGGCAGATTCAAGATACAAGGAAGACAGTACTCATCATATCCATTTACTATACTGAGTTCTATAGTTTTGTTCCATCATCTATGAAGAATAGACATGCTTTATAAATTGAATGTAAATATTTGTCACAGGATGCACAAAATAATATACAAGAACAATCCCAGGAATAAAATGCACTTGAGGTAAAGGACCCTCTGCCATTTTTCCTGGAGCCTTTCTCAGAGTTCCTCAAGACATTGTCCCCAAGGTGTCATTCTTCTTACAATCTCTATATCCACAGATTAGTGTAGCTTCTTGTAATATGAGAAGTTGCATTGTGTAATGGATACTTGTTAATGCAGTAACTCATGACTGGTGCAGAAAGAAAATGTCGTAGGCACAAATGCTATATATCTCACTGCCCTTCCTCTGAGGCTCAGGGATTATTATGGGGGAGGGAGTAGAAATACTATAGGAAGCAGAGGTCCTGCAGGACTGGACATGATAGAAGCATTGCTCTCATGAACACACAGCAGCTGTGGTTGCTGCATATGAGTCGTACAGGATGAATCCAGTCAACATTCTTGCATGGCACAGTGGTGGTAAATATGGCCTCCATGCCAAACTAAGGAGCTTTTGGTAGGTGGTGCCTTCTGAAGGAGTTTTCCATAATGGTGTTGTCCCCACACCCATGAGTATGTATAGCCAAATTGGACTCAATAGATTATAAAGAATAAAACCAACAAAAATTTGAAATTTGCAAGTGGGTGGGCAGGTTGGAGTGAAACTGGGAAGAGCAGGGGGAAGAGTGGAAGAGGTAAATATGATCAAAACACATTTTATTTATATGTGTATGAAATTCTGAAGGAATTAATAAAATTATTATATAAAATGATACTATTACAAAGTTCCTGACATCAGAAAATGTAATCCTCTTAAATAGGAAAGAAAATCAGTTTTGGATATTTTATGTTTGTAATGCACATTCAACATATAAATAGAATGTGAAAAGTTAGTTGGATTCTAGAAGAGTGTTATACATTTAAGACATAGCAATGCACTCTAACATAAAGAGTTTAGAATAAAGTATAAACCAACAAAGGACTCTTTAAAAAAAAAACACAATCAGTAAAGTCATAGGAAAATTCAGAGCTAAGAAATTTGCTCCCATGATCCAAGTATCCTCTGGTAAATCCTCAGGCCATCTTGGGTTCTGTAGACCAACTGAAATTTTCCCACTTATGTATGACACACTTGCTCTGTGCTGAAAAGGATGCTGGGAATAAATCAATGTTTAGAATCAGAAAAGTTTTACCAGATGACCTGATCTCCAGCTTTTTTACTAGAAAAAATACGTAGAGAAATTCCTATTTCTCACATAAGAGAAGTGAAATTGAGTGTGTTTCAGTCTTGTATTGATGGTCCTGGAGCCAGGTCTATCCTACCAGGGATCTGAGATCAAATTTGAAAACAGGTGCTAGCCTGGTTGAGCAAAAACTTGCTTGCTCTCCAGGGAGTCTTTGGATTCCATGGCTCTGGTTGTCTAGGTGACCATATTTCTTCAGGAAAAACAAATGATACAAAGGACTAGACACCTGAGTTTGAGTAGTCTCTCTGGGGAACTGACTGAAACTCAACTAGCAGGGAGCCTCTTTTCAAAAGAAGAAAGAAAGAAGCATCTCTCAAAATGAACAAGGAACCGATTTCGAAACACCACAGTGTATTTAGTCAGAGAACCAGGGAGTCCATTGTGAGACTGAGTCCCCTAGAAATATCAGAGAAGCTGCACTCATGAAATCTCTCTAAGATGGCTACCTAAACATGACCTTAACAAGGATGATAACAGTGGAATCACCTGTGCTGTGAAAGAGGGAAAGTTTAGGAGGCCACAACCCTAGACAAAGAACTACAAGAAGTAAGGAATGTTAAAAGTACAAGACATAGTCTTCCCCAGGGGAAGATAAAAGTGTCACTGAAGCACCACTGAGAATATCATTCAAGGTCAGTGATTTTTGAGGGTGATTGGTTTTCCTGCTGGATAAGACCGTTAATAACTTTTCTCCATCAACAAGTCACATAGGACCTAAGAATGAAACGTTATCTTGGCAACCAACAGCTATTTGGACCTATGACCCATTCAATGGGAGGGAATTGTCCTGAAAACCAACTACCCATGGCGGGAGGGGTCAGAGATTCTACATGAGAACCCACTATTCCCCTTTTCTTAAATTAAAATAATGTCTATCTGTATCTTAAATGCCAATCTTTATATAAATAGAAAAGCAAGTATAACTCTCACACCTCATCATAAATCTTATTTTTGTAGTAGAGATGGAGACTATTACAGAGATTTGCAACTGCTCAAAATGCAGACAGGAAGTGACCATGGGGGTGTCCAGTCCAAAATGATACATCTTCAAGGCAACCTTAGCACATGAGGCTCAGGGAAACTTTCAGAAGAAGGAATGGAAAGACTGTAAGAGTTGGATGACCAGGATACCTGGCACTAGGTAGCATCCTTAGTCACAAAGAGAAACGGCACCCATGAAATCTCAATAATGTTGTTGATTCAACAAGACCTAAATAATGACAATACCAGCTGACATTTTAGGGTTAATTTCACAAGGTTCCTATTCCCAGATGAAGAGATTCAGCAATCAGTGACTGCTGAGAGAGAGCAAGAGAGTGAGAGAGAGAGAGAGAGAGCAAGAGAGCGAGAGAGCAAGAGAGAGAGAGGCAGGGAGAGAGACAGAGAGAATCAGTTTTCTTCATGGATGAGCTCCTGGATAGATTATCTAATCCCAAATTATCAACTCCAAATGCATTTACATATAAGCAATACTAAATAGTTTCTGTAGAACACACATACACCTACATATAAAATTAAAGAAGTCACAAATAATATAGGGAGTCAGGAGCAGACACTGAAGGAATTGGGAGAAAAGGAAGAGTGAAATGATATAAATACAGTAAAAAGCTCCAAGTTTTTTATATATTTTAAAAACAATATTATTCCCGTATTGTTGTTGTTACCATCTGTCTTAGGGATTCTATTCCTGCACAAACATCATGACCAAGATGCAAGTTGGGGAGGAAAGGGTTTATTGAGGTTACCCTTCCACGTTGCTGTTCACCACCAAAGGAAGTCAGGACTGGAATTCTAGCAGGTCAGGAAGCAGGAGCTGATGCAGAGGCCATGGAGGGATGTAACTTACTGGCTTGCTTGCTTCTCCTGGCTTACTCAGCCTGCTTTCTTATAGAGCCCAAAACTACCAGCCCACAGATGGTACCACTCACAAGGGGCTCTCCCCCCTTGATCACTAATTGAGAAAATGCCTTACAGCTGGATCTCATGGAGGCATTTTCTCAACTGAAACTCTTTTCTCTGTGATAACTCCAGCTTGTGTCAAGTTGACACAAAACCATCATCCATCAACATCATCCATCAACTGAAGACTCCAAGACTAACCACCATCTGAGAAGGATGGAACTCTCCCAGTACATGGTCTTTGAACCTGAACTGAAACATTGGATATTCCTCTAAGTCCCAGCCTACTCGTCCATACTAAAGGTTTTGAACATGCCTTTTTGTAATCATGTGAGGAAATTTCTTATATCAAATATCTCCATTCATATTCCCTTCTGCTTGTGTTCTCTTGAGAAGTCTAAATAACCTGGGAAAGGAGAAAGAAAGCCTCAGGCTCTTCATTTGCTGTTAGAAAGTCCTATAGGCATTTGCTTTTCCTTGCCCACTATAAATGCTAGAGCATCAAATGGGCCATCCTGGATGTCCCACACTGCTCCTGAGAGAGTTGACAAAGACACATGCTGGTTCCTACTATAGGCTAGCCCTGGATGCAGAAAAGCTCACTTCACACACACAAAATCTCATCGTTTAATTTTAGCAGGAAACTCGAAAACATTTTAAAAGTTTTTACTTATTAATCATTTTGTACTTGGTATGCATCAATAGTTTCATTTTATATATTTTGTAAGGTTCTTGAAATGTTCAAATGAATTCCTGGCAAGTGGAACAAGGAATTAAAATGAATAAATAAAGGTTTGGCAAACCACTTCTGAAAGGTTTCTAGCTTTGAGCAGAGTTCTGGTTTCTTCGTGATTGTCTTAACTCTTTCGCCTTTGCTTCCATCCCCCTGCCTTCCCTTGCCTTTCCCTCTCACGGTTCTCCTTCCCATCTCCTTTCTTCCTTTCCCTTTCCCCTATCACACCCGTTTCCATTCTCTTCCTGTTCATTCTGCCATTCACTCCTACTCCTGTGACAAAAGCTGAAAAGGCTTATATTTATATTTACTCACTGTTTGAGATCCATAATGGCTGGATGTCAAGGCAGCAGGAGCTATAAATAGTTGCTTGCATCTCACTCACTGTCAGAAAGAAACTGTGTGCATGCTGGTGCTCACCCACCTTCTTGATTTACACAGCCCAGGCAATGGTCCTACCCACAATTAAGATTATTTCCCATCAGTTATTATCACAATATTATACAGGTATGTATTGAGGCCTATTTTCCAGGTGGCTCTCGGTTCTGTCAGGTAGACACAGTAACCATTACAGCCTCTGTTTCCATTCTCTTTCCTTGTGATCCACTCTTAGGCTGGTATTCTTAGGGCTGGGCTTTTCCCCATTATGGATCCCATGGGAAGCATGCTCACCTTTATATGAAAAATGTCATGTAGGAGGCTTTAGCTTCTTCAGGTCTTGTTGGCCGGATGACAACAGAGACCTACCCTCTTGGTCATGCCCTTCAACCTTTAACTTTGAGGTGAAAGAAAGAATGAGAGAAAGAGAGAGAGAGAGAGAGAGAGAGAGAGAGAGACAGAAAAGAAGAAGAAGAAGAAGAAGAAGAAGAAGAAGAAGAAGAAGAAGAAGAAGAAGAAGAAGAAGAAGAAGAAGACGACGACGACGAAGAAGAAGAAGAAGAAGAAGAAAGCCAACAAAATCTTCACATTCTGAAACTGATAATCCAAAACTGTTTTTAATGAGGACGGAGAAATAAGAACCCTATACAGAGTGAGAAAAATTGGCTTTCAAATTCATTAGATGATACATTTAATGTACTCACTTGATTTATTTTAATGTTCCTTCCCTCTTAAATAAATTGGGGATGGCAATCAAAATATCTAGAAATTGGAAGTGCTTGGCTTTTCAAAATACATAGAAAATAAGAACAAACTAGACTGGAGAAGTAGCTCGGGTGGTAATTGAGCTTGCTGCATAAGTCTGACAACCTGAGTTTGATCTCAAGGAACTACATAAAGATGGAGAGAGAGGACCAGCTCTCCAACGCCATCCTCTGAGTTCTGCACATGTGCACTGCCTGCTCTATCACTGTAGATGTAAAGAAAGCTTGGGAATGAAAATTTCATTTCTTTCTTTTCTTAAAAATCTATCCTTGTTCCTGACTTCCCTCTTAAAAGACCATGAGTCCCTCAAAGCTGAATCGAAGCTACAGTGAGCTGTGTTGCAGGAAAGCAAAGAGGCTGAGTACATGAGGTTGGTTGTCACCAAGCTGGGTGTGCAGTGAGAGCTGTGGCCCTCTAATGTTCTCTGCAGCGGAGTGTTCCCTGCACACTATCATGCCATCATAATGACAGCACGTGGGACATGGTTAGATGTGTCAGAACCTGAACCCATTTGCAAATTTCATTTTTCCTTTCCCCATTTATACTTCCTTCTCATTGGTCTTTTCCTGGGACATAAAGGATGGTACTGGATCCTTCAGGTCACTACTGTGAATTAATTTTCAATCTGTTTTATCAACTGGACTCTTATTGCAGTTAGGATCAAATTTCTCACTTTTTTTTTTCTTTCCGAAATTTCTGGATTAAGTGTGTGTGTGTGGGGGGGGGGAAGAGGTGTATATGTGTGCAGTTATGCATACTCATGTGTGCTCATGTGGAGGTCAAAAGATGACTGCCTCTGTATTGCCTTCTACCTTGATTTGTTTGTTTAAGACAAACCCTTTTACTGAACCCAAAACAAGATTGTACATCAGACACAGAGAAAACTTTGCAACTTTCTTTGACTGAAAACACACACACACACACACACACACACACACGTTCTTGAACAAATTTCCTTAAATTTGAGCAATGCCAGCCTCTATGAAAGGGGAGAAGAGTGACCCTGTTGTAGTTACAATGTCACAGAACCTGGTCTACTCATTTTCTTGGAGGTTGTAATGTTCAACTCTGCTTGAGCACTGCAGTTATAGAACCCACTTGATGTCCCCACTTGAGCACATGAAAAGAAGACTGAATCTTTGTGAGCAGTCCATGGTTTTCTGCAGTGGAGAAAAGTCAGTTTGTTGGTGATAGTCAGTGTGAGGTTTGGATTTCTTGCAGTCTGAGATTAATCTAGCAACATGGGACATGCAATCCTTCAAAATGGTTGGGTGGTCCCTTTCACATAAAATATGTCCTTCCCAATATGTACCTCCACTTATAGAAAGTTTCTACTAAGTTTAACAGTTTCCACTTATAGTTTCTACTAAGCTTTCTGTACTGTGGTCAGCAAGATATAGGGTTATGGGCTATACTAATTCTCTTTTCAGTTTGTTCACTTGCTGCATTTCTCTTTCAGGGAATATTAAATTATCATAACGAATCCATCTTTTTGCTTTTCATATCACTTCAAGCTCTACACTGATCCCAGACTAACCGGGTCCTGACTAGGAACACAGCAGTGAGTCTTCTTAAATGAAGCTACACTGACAATGGCAAATTTCTTTGTTGAGATAACTCATTCTGATTGCTTCTTTGGCTGTGGTCACAGGCCTCTCTTGCTTTAGCAGCATGCCCATGGCAGGGCTTTGAACCTGGCCTTCAAAGTTCCTCTGTGCCATCTTCTCTATGCTATGTCAATTCTCCAGGTCATAGCCAGTGATTGACAGATAACTTATTGTCCTTCTTTCTAATCTTTAAGAAATTGTCTCATTTTACTTTAAAAGTTACCTTTATTTGCCTCAATGCTGAGTTTTTCTTAGGAGTTTTACCCATTCTCATCAAAACCTCTGACTTCACACACACACACACACACACACACACACACACACACACACACACACACGCGCGCGCACGCTTGTGCTATCTAGTGCAGTTATGCGTCATGTGCCTAGATTTTAATTTGTCACACATCCTATAAACATTTCCTCTTTTCCATAGCATCTACTCGTTGAGATCCAGGACTCCATTAAATCTATGACTTTACTGGACAATTGTGTATGAGAAGGATCCCTCCTTCAGGGTGACATCTTCCACGAAAATAATGTTTGGAATTCCAAATAAGTAAGGGAGAAGGATACTTGATTTGTCATTAAAGTATCCACTGGACCTAAGAATCTCAGATGGGCAGGATCATGAATGTTCACCTCATGTTTCCCCGTGTCAAAAAACCTGTGGCTAGGTCTGACACAAATGTTTCTTGAAAAGTGACCACGGGAGTGAATACCAGACAAGCCTGGTCACCCCATTTTAGTGATGAAGTAGAAATCATTTGTGAGAATTGGAGAGTGAGTCCACATCGAACTTCTAAACATAAGCAAGATACTCATTTTTGTTGTTGTTGTTATTGTTGAACACAAGCTCCATTTTCTATTAGAAGTATCGTAAAGATTCAGGGATCCTAGCTAGTTATTCCTCATCAGATACACGTTGAAAGTTAAATACCTGAAGTCTTATGCCTATTGGGTCTTCATAAAGAAAGCCCACCCAGCTCTTAACTAGTTATCTCTAACCTATAATACTGACAGCTAAACTAATATAACAGTGCTTTCTGAGACATTTTAGATATGGGAAGTGTATCTATGAAATGTATGCCAAATGTTCAAGGGTCATAGTAAATAAAAAACAGTAGCACATACTATTTATACACCACTTACTCTATCTTGTACTTTGTTAGGAGCTCTGTCATTTCATCTTTACCTTAAAAGTCAGGTAAATTTATGCCTCCAGTTTACAAGCAAAGAAAGCTGATAGGTATGTGTATAATCATTGCTTGTAGTCAGCAAATAAAAATTAAACTTGAAATCTGCAAGATAGCGAGTTGCAAGCTTATAAAATCCCATGCTTATTTACAATATAAGCCGCACATGCGGACATTCACGCACAATAAAACCACACGTAGAACTTTTAATTTTTATTTATATTTCTTAGCTCAAGAATTACACACTAGCCAACATTATTATGTATTTACATGCTGAAACTGGCTGCAATTAGTTGAAATTCATGAAAATAATTCTTATGTGCTATTCATTGATCATCCTCATTTGATTTTGACTACCGCATGTATCCCAGAGATTTTGAGAAGTCCTGTTGTTAGAAAGACGTGAAAACGGACGCAATGAATCCCGCTAGTGCTTTGCATTTTCTAAGCCATTGGGGAGGGCGCATGATGTGTGTGTTCAGAAAGGCTACAAGGTCGTTGTAAGGCTGATAATCACTACATCGTGAAGACACTGGAACATCACTTCTTATAAAAGGACAGTTCAGAACTATGCAGGAACAACTCCAGAACAGAACTATTTAAACACCCATGCAAAGAAAAATTGTAAGTGGCATGGAATTTAAATTATAGGCAACTTTGTTTAAGTGAATTGTGTTTAAAGTGGATGGGTGTGGAATCTTAATCACTGAACCAAAGCATAAAATGAGTAAGAATACAAGCTGATAAAAATGTTGACTTGATGCAAACGGTGAGCAACAGGGGTGTGGCCTCAGATGAAGGTGATCTGACAAGGAGTGGCATTTTGCTTTAGAACTCAAAATAAACTTTTATTTTTCGTTTTGGATGTTTATCACAGAAGTACTTCTTAAAACAAATTAAAAATTGATGTCAAAATCTTGCACATATCTAGAGAAATGTTCTCAATGAATTTCCCCAAACTAAAGCTATGTAAGGGTACAGCTTTATTTTTTTTCCAACTTAAAAACACAAACAAACACACAAACAAACAATAATTTGCTCAGGGAAGCTTCTGAATTTACTCTCTATTGACTCCTTTCTATTTTTTAAAGCCATCTCCCTACTGCATTTGGAAAAATTATTTAAACTTTGGTGTGAAGCAGTGACATTTTTCCATTTCCTTTCTTTCTTTCATTTGATTTTTCCTTTGCTTTTGAAAAATAATTCTGGAGTCTTTGGTTGAAAGGAATAATCCTATCTAAAGACAAACGCTAGTATATATTTAAAAAAAAAAAACCCTCTTCAGGCATGCATCGTATGTAACAAATTTCTGGAGCTGGTATGAATAAATTTTGATGCTGTTATCTGCAGTGCTGCTATAAATATCTAGTTTTGGGGGACTAGGTACAGTTTTGCAAACTTTGGCTTCTTTTACTCTAGCATAGAAAAACTATTAAGTTAACCCCAACCACTTTTCTTTTTTTCCCCATTTACCATTTTTAAAGCATCTCTTGATTGTTAATATGACGCCAAAACAATGCTACATTTCCCATTGAGAGGGAGAAAATGGAAGTGAAAAGCAGGGAGTAGAAGATGGTGTGTGTGTGTGTGTGTGTGTGTGTGTGTGTGTGTGTGTGTGTGTGTGTATTCATACCTGTATTGGGTAACAGCAGTGGGAACCCTTCTGTCTGGGATTCCCAAACCATTTATGCAAAAGGGTGTTTAAATTACTCTGCTGGGGCACTGCAGTAAACATACTTAGTAAAAAATAAATAGATAAAATTAAGACAAAAACCCTAAGCAATTATTTGTATCTATTGACTATTAATTTACAGCATCTTTAATTATGTACATAATGTAGCACGTCAATGAAAGCCATAAACAGAATAAGTACATTGCCTTACCATAAAATACAAATTAGAAGTTAAAAATATTTAAGAAATCTGTTTAAATATTTACACGCGCTCAGTGAAAGTTATGGTTGCTTACATAACAGATTCTGTACACTTAGCAAAACGACGTGATTGCTACGGTTGAAAATTTCCCTGACCATCATGGTGAGGGGTAGTGATTTTTCTCCTCTCAAGAGGATTTTCCCCCCATTTTCTTAATTTTATTTTTAAAATTTTAAATCACCAACGGACAGTGTTATCTGTGTCTTTAAAAGAGAGCAAATGGACATTTGACAAGCAATGCAGAAACTAGTTAACATCTCATATTCTGAGGTACAGTACTATTGTAGTTTCAAACTGTGCAATATTCTTAGGAACTTTAGGCATTGATTTGCTGGGAGAGATGTTCAGTACCCTGTATTACTTATTTCAGAATGATGATTGTTGGTTGCCAAATTTTAAAAAAAGTCATATACAGGCTCAATGGAGGAAATAACTCTTTAGCTTATTCCTTTTGTTTCTGACGTATGAATGCATACATTTGCATGTGTGTTTACACGGATTTCTATATACACATATACACATGTAGATATACTATAAGACCTGTCTGTGTTGATGTCTTCAGTTTTTGTTTTTGACCATGAAGTTAGCTCTAAGACTGAAATACAGTGACCTACAGAAAACGGAATTGGTCATAGTTGCCTATTTAAAGCAGGTCTTGCTTGATAGTAATACCTGTGATTTATTTCTCCATTAGAAATTCCACTGCACTTTTGTGATGTCTTGTGCTTTTTTTGTAAGCTGACAGATCACTTCTGTGTGGTCCTAATCCTAGAATGTAGTGTTTTTTGGTTTTTTTTAAAAAAACATTAGTATTATTATTGTTATTATTTTGCTTAGCACTGCTCTTGTTGAAATGAAGAGACAGAAGGACTAGATGACACTGCTTGAGTCCTATTCCCTGTTGTTAAATTGCAGTAGAAATAATTGTAACATTCCTATGCAAACACATGGGTATGCTGCATGAAATTTCGATTCGGAGGTGCATTTCATACCTACAAGCAGTCATGTACAATATATATATATACAGCTTGAGATCAGAGATTTTGTTTAGACTGTGCATTTGAGTGTTAGAATTTGCCTACTAATTTCTCAAAGATGAAAAAACACCTTAATTGCTGGCTATCTGGCTATTGTATAATCAAAAGAAAAAAACTATACATATGTATAAAGGATAGTAATACCATTTCAAGATTGCCAAAACACACCTTGGTGGTCCATTAGTTTAATTACTGGGTAGCAAACTAATTGGTTTTCCCAGATTCATCAGACCTAGCACCCTTTCCTGCATTCTAAGTCAACTAAATATGTAGCTTAAAAATAAACTCTACATGAACCGCTATTCCTGCATGGGAGGAGTAAGTGTTCTCTACCTACATGGATACTGAATGTCAACATATGGTTTCACTCTAGGGCATTGGCTGCGAGGTCCTGTCTTTTCTCTGCATTAGTTAGACCAGAAATCTGTTTGCTGGTCATAAGGATGTGAAGCCCACCCTGTGAGGCTGCATCTCTCTGTTTTGATCTAAAGTATGTGGTTGACTTCCCTGGACATCTAAGATTTTATTATAATCACAAATGACAATATCAAGGATTTTGTTATGGCTTATGGAAATTGTAAATGGGAGCCTAGACTTAGGCTCTGAATTGTCTTTAGAAAAATCTTTTCAGAATGGCATGTCACAGGTGTGCCCCTGAGATTAAGGTTATGCTTCTTCCTGTAGTTTTCTACTCAGACTTTACCCCTGGTGACAAGGGATAGGCACTTTTATTACTGTGATCCTCAAAAAAATGATTTCGTAGGAGAAAGCCCTGGAGAAACTTGAAGAATCTTTCGTCTGAGCACATGTGAACATCCTTAGTCAGATCTGTAGTCCTGTAACTCAAACTCAAAATTGTTAAGTACATAATTAAAACACAGGAGCCAGACATCCCAAAAATGATTAGGGAAAAAAACAAAAACAAAAACAAACCAAAAAACAAAACAAGCAACAACAGCAACAACACAACAAAAAAACTCACAAAAACCTACCATCCCGTCTTTGTTAAAATTGAGAAAATGAACGATGAACTTTTATTTCGTTTTCCTGTTCTTCTGTAATTGTTGGGATAGAAGCACACACTAATGCTTACTATCCTAGGTTTTTGAATTATGAAGGGAAAGATTCATCTGCAGAATGATACTTGCCTTGACCCTTATACACTTAACTGGGGACCCTACTCTGAAGACAGGGTATTTTTTTGATTGTTTTAAAAAAAGAAGTAGCAAAGTCATCCTCTGAGGTAAAGGTCAATCAGAGTCAAATTTATAGAAAACATAGTAATTTAGCATTTTGTATAGGCAAAAGCCAAATAGGAACCCCCCTCCCCATTGAGAAAAGCAATATATTACCCCATTCTCTTTTCTGTAAAGAATGTGTATGCCCAATATAGAAAGATGCACAATGAAGTTTGAAGAGCACAATGAAAACAATCCATCACATCATCCTGTTATTTATCTATGCTTCTGGACCATGAGCTGGGAGTGCAACATTCACACACCACAGCTTTGTTCTAATCCCAGTGTCCACTACTTTTCGTGTTTTGCATGATTAAGTAGATTGCAATATGTACAGTGTAAGCACCCTTAAATGATCAAATCTCACTGACCCACAGATTCCATGTGTGCATACAAAAGCCTTGAAGAATACAAAAGAAAACCCAGTTCACACGGTCTCAGCAAAACCTCGCTGGGGCTGTCTCCTAAGTGTAAAATGAGAAATTTTGAAAGCAAGAAAAACTGAATATGATGACGAATCCTTTAGGGTAAAGAGAAAATTCTCTTTTTTAAAAATGCTGTATTTGAGTCAGAAATAAACCTAGATGAGGACAATATAAGGGCAGCCGACACTGAGAAAAATGACCTGCTCATCTGTGCTCTATATTTGAGTGTTAGAATGATTCTCAATATAAGCTATCAAAATACTTCTAATTCCTTCCACTTTTCTATTTGATAGCTACTTTTTGATGAGATAAATGATTTATAAAAATCCTCCTGAAGTATGCTAAGCTCACGACAAGGGCAAATCAATCTGTCTCATTCTAGTCTTTGCTGCTCTGTGCTGTGTTCAGACCAGATGCTGTGTAGCAGTGATAAACATCACACTTGGTTGTTTTACTCTCTCTTAACCACGGTCATTTCTGGACTTTTGACCCTGCTCTGTGCTGTTAACTTTTATTTTAACCTCCTAGGAAACAGCTTTTTTGGCAAAGTGTAAACTTTGGCTGCTGCATATGGTCTGCTCAGAAGTCTTCCTCTCCCTAAGACCCACTTGAGAGATATGCCAGCTGGTTCTTTGTAGGCAATCCAACAGACCAGATAAACTGGATTCCTGAGTCTCTTCCTGGATTCCTGAGTCTCTTCTAGGAAGCTTTGTCCCACCTCCCTACATTGATTGTACTCAGATGCATACAAATCTATCAGACCCTTGAGAATCACCACTCCATGACATCATCATCATCTGGCTCAGACCTTAAAGCCCATATTGAAGTAGCATGTTTGCATTATTGCAGGTAATGTTTCATAAGCACAGTGGTGTCCCAACTGCATGCCAATCTTAGGAGCAATGATGGAGAGAGAGCATTTGGAAATGACTGTCTCAGAGAATTGACTGCCCAAGCATCTTCTAGAATCTAGATAATAACCCTCTGAGTAGGCTGTGTACTAAAACTGATAAAGTGGAATACTTCACACTTGATCTTGCCAGCATGTGTGCAAATCCCTTGCATTGTAACTGGAAAACCACGAGGACCTTAGTGTATTCATTACTTAGTAGAAGCAACCCAAATGGTATGAAATGGACCACAGGATAGGCCAGCAACTAAGGTATTTTAACATCACTTTTGTCCTGGATTGATGTGTTTTCCAAGTCCTACATCAGGCTGTACAACTGTTGGAAGAGGAATCTAGTCCTTGCTTCTCATGGGAGGCTGTAGTTTAGTTCACATAATAAAGCCAATAGACGATGTTGAAGAAGGAAAACACCACAGGGAAGAAAATGCGGGACCACCGATCAATGGCGTTCACATCAGTCAAGTCGGGGATGGTGATTTTCAGTTGAGAGGCACGTCTCCTCAGACGACTTTTCTTTTGTGCCACATGTCGCTCCAGAGCGTTGCGGCCAAAACTATGCCTAGGCAACCCAGCTTTCCGATACTGGATGCTGGAAGCATCATAGGCAAGCATTGTGCTCCTGGGGTCTCCAAGTCCCATTACTGCTTCTGATGTGGCCATCTCATTTTTTATCTCAAGAGTGCTGAGTAAGATGTTCTCATGGGGGTCCATCTGCAAGGAAGAAGAATCAGATAAGGTACATCTGAAACCATAAGCCTTTGTTGATGCTTATACTACAATGAACTATTACAGGCCTTTGAAGGACTGTCTATCACGATGACAAAGAGAGCTAGTTTTCTTATTGCAATGGCTGACTTTTAATTGCAGCTCTGCCACTATGAGCTATTTGTCTTTCAGGTTTCTCATTTACTAGATGGCATAGATTCAATCCCAGAGGATTCCTATAATGTAATTATAATAGATTAACTAGCACCAGCTTCATAATTTCTACTTACCCCATGCACAGAAATAGAAGTCAAGAACCATCCCTTTACATAATTTATAACACTGACACAAACAGATGCAAAATTCAATTTTATTATGTATGGAATAATGGTAGGGAATTAGACACCAAATTATATCCACACATTTATGTAACTTATATAATTACTGAGTATATTTATTTTGAGAATCAAGGTATAGCAACTGTTGTTATTTTTTCTTCCTTTCTGGTCATGTTGGGGACTGTAACTGGAGCCTTAGCCATTATAGCTAGGTGTCCTTCCACGGAGCTACATGCTTATCACCCCTTTCTAAATTATAAAATAAGAAAACGTTAATTCAACTTTCTGTGCATTGATTGAGAAGTAGAATTTTTGTATGTTCCTCAAGAATCCAACATGTGTGATTTCTTCGAGGCATTGATTATGCAAGTTGGACTTTATATTTTATTCCATTGACCATTACTGCAATAGAAGCTAACACGACGGGTCATGAAATACATTTGTCACATTGATCCACTTAAAATATATTTTTAAAAAAAAAATTCTTGTGTGAGGCAAGATTTAATAATCTGAAAATTTCCCCTGGGCGTGGTTGCCAGCAGCACATGGTAACTTTCAAGCATCTGTAGTCTAGTTGCAGGGGATTCAAGGCTTTATCTTGGCCTCCATGAGCACCTGAAGTTACATGTATGTAATATGCAGGCAGAACACTCACACGCATGCAATAAAAACAAAGAAGTCTTTACTGATACGAAAGTATTCTATTGTAATGTTACTAACATGTACATTTCAATGCTATATAAAAATAATAAATAAATGAAATAACAAAAATCTGGCTAATGATAGGCATGAATGATATAGACAGGAGATATAAACAATTTGTTATATGATATAGTAGTATGAGCATGGATTATGCAGAAAACAAAATGTTATAAGGAATACATACTAGTAATTAGCTTTCATCTGTATTTTGATGGTCTTATACTATAATTTCAAAACTGAGACCTTTTGAGAAATAGATGCTAAAAAATAGAAAACATCTTGGAGCATAATAGTTGACAAATTTTTCTCTGCCCTCTTATCAAATATTCTGCATTTGTTTATGGTATAATTTTACTTGCTGGGGTAGAATAAACAACAGTGCTATTAAAATTATTTTGGGAAGCTTACAACATTTGGAAATTCCAATACATGTGTGATACAAGATTACTGACTCCCACATCAGTTGTTATGATGACTGAGTAATTCTCTGCTTAAGGAAGAAAAGGGCCACTGAAATGCTTCTGCTGTGTTCAATTTTATGCAACATCTGTTGCACTAAATACTCACAAGCTTCCTTATAACAAGACCCTTTTCTTCCGTTCACAGGTAAAGGTGGTCACCTGAACTTCCCTCCCAGACACTTGGTCGCAAAGGAAAACTGTAACTCAAAGCTTCAAATTCTAAGAATTCAAATTTACAAGTGAGAGGACATGACTTTCCCCACTCCCTGCTGCTGCGACACTACATCTGCCCTCTGTTATTTGTGTTTACGGTGCTTTTATCCATATAGGAAATAATTTTTAGCATGCAAATTTTTTTTTAATGATTTTCAGAGCTTCTTTCATTCCAACACCAGGATGTTCGCCTTCTTGCAGAGTGTTATAGTAGTAAGGGAGATTACAAATCAATCATAGGCTTGTCTGTTAATTGTGTAAAACAATAGCAGCAACAGAATAAGAGCACAGGCATCCATCAGAAGTAACCTTAGAAAGGTTTTATACAAATTACCCTTGGATGATTTATTTAACTCCAATAAGTTTCTATCTTATTATGTATGGAATTCAAGAGTTGAATCCAATGATCCCTGGAGCCTTATCATTTATTTTCTTCATTTACAAATTCAAGAGATCTGTTCAGTGTGATTTGTAGAGTGAGGGTTATGGATAGATCGAGTGCTGAGGAAGACCACACTGCCGCAAAGTTGGTCTGGCAAGGGCAACCTCCAGAAACAACACTGGGTCCAAGTCAAACAGTAGTTTTCCGTTTGTTCTTTGTGACGCAGAAAGCTAAACATTCCTTCATCTATATTGAGAGCTCAGATAGGATGTGGGGAAATGAAATGAAATGAAATATATAAGAAGGTAGACAGTAAAGCACAATTTAAACTGATTGTCATGAAGTGTGACAGTTATAGTGAGATGGATACATACCAGGAACATGGAAAATAGTAATAATAATAATAATAATAATAATAATAATAATAATAATAATACAATAAATAACCATGCCCAAGGGAAAGGCTACTGTGTTGACTTACACATACTACTTTACATAACACACAGGAAGCAGTCCAAAATGCATAGCTGATCTTATAAAAGTAAAACCACTGCTCTCTGGATGATTACATTTGATCTTCTAGAATAATAGACTTGGGAGACAATTTTTCCCCAGGTAAACCCAATCATCTCAGTCTTACTGGAGGTCTTGCCAGGCTGAAGAAAAAAGTAGTGGTGGAGAGGGGTGAGGCATATGGAATACCTGGGTGAACAAAAGATGAGCTGCCACTCTTTGGCAGAGACCATTTCACCAGAAGACTGTTTTTGACTTTCAGTTTTTAGAGTTTATCTGATTTATCAGGGTTTATCTGTGTAGCCTTGGCTGTTGTGCAGCTTACTCTACAGACCAGACTGGCCTCAAACTCAGAGATCCGCCTGGCTTTGCCTCCTGAGTTTGGGGATCAAAGGCATGCGGCACCACAATTGGCTCAAAATACTTAAACCACAAATTATGACTCTTCATCTAGATTCAATTACCTGGCCAATAACAGAAAAGAATTAATTTATCTAAAACATATTTTTCCAGAAAAATCCTTACCCACGGCTGGCTATGGAGCTATGAAGTAGGTAGGAATAAGAAATAACCATTTTCATTTGTAATTCATTTCTCAATTAACAGGCAGGAAAGAGACTCAGGCCAATTGTAATTCACTGCGATATGCTCAAAGTCCAGTGATATAGCTCTGATTTTCCCAGCCAATTCTAGGAAGACCATTTTTTTCCTTCATCTGTTCCTGTTTTCTACAAGGTCTACATTATAGTACTTATCTTCACTTTCCTCTTAAAAGTTAACGAATTCCTCACCAAAGAACACTCCTCAGTGCCCATTTGTCCCATGCTTGGAATCACCAATATGGAGAATGCTCATCAGGTCTACTTGGGGGCTCAAAGAGCACTTAGATCACATTCTCTTTTCCGCCATAAGGCAGGCTGTTGGACACTGTCCTGTTTATGACTCCATATTGTGACAAACCTTACTTATCCAGGTGCTACCTTTGGAACTAAGTTTCAACTCTGATTTCAATTCTACTAAATGTCAATTGGAGGAAGTATCAACACCAGATTTCTGGGGTTGTTTGGGAGAATTGAACAGCTGTATATACTAAACACTCAGGCGCTCTTTGTTTATACCAAGCATTCGACAAACCATAGTTAAGACTGTTAATAGAATTCAATACAGCTGAGTACTCCATCCACAGTCTCTTATTATCTGCATGCCATAAATGTAAATGGAACATCTATAGCACACTGACCCTCCTCCCCTGACACACACACACACACACACACACACACACACACACACACACACACACACACACACGCGTGTTGTGTAAGTGTGAACAGAAAGATTATAGAAGCCAGGGGCAGTGAATTCCTGCAGTGAAAGAGTATTTACTAGACATGACTTGGCTGTTACACACATGAACTCGTAGCAACTGTGACTGCATGTACAAGATGTCTACAAGATCACTCCAGTCAAAACCCAGCACAGACAAGAGGCTCATGAAGCTCTATCCCAAGCTGAGGTGACTATTGGCAACTGATGGCTTCAGGCAGAGGGAGAGAGGTTTCTTCACGTATATGGCTCATGAGGGGCTAACTAGGCTTAAGTTGATGGTCCTATAACAATACACATACAGGTAGTGCTAAGGGGAATTAGTAGATTTAAAAAAGGAAAGTATGAAATTGAAATCAAACATGGTAGGGGAATATAAGAAAAACTGGATGGGGAGGGAATGGGAGTAGATTTGATGACAACACATTATTTGCAAATATAAATTTATCAAACAAAATAATCTCAATAGATAGTCAGTGAAAGGATAGGTTTTATTTGATACTGCCATAGAAATATGCCACAGACTGTTATATAAGCTAACCCTTCAAAATTATTACTTTAAAATTCTGGTTTGGTTAGTGGTTTCTTTATAGTTCTGAGAGCAATTTTTAGTACCTGCTGAATGCTATATGTTTAATTATAAAATATGATTTTATTAACTATAATAAGTCTATACTGAATTATTTCCAAATGTTGAGATGAGATGAACAGTTGCATTTCATTTTGGGGAGGGATGGATGGAGAAAGAACAAAAGACTAATGGACATTACTACATATACCCTGCATGTCAGTCCATTTTAATATACCTAACATCACCTCGGAGGGCAGTCTTATGAAGGAATTTTTCTCAGACAAATTTGTCTGTGAACATGACTGTGGGTAATTGTCTTGATTGTTAATTGGTATAGGATCACCCGGCGCCATTCTCCAGACAAAGTATCCCGAACAATGTAAAGAGAGGAGAAAGCAAGCTGAAGATAACTGAGTCAGCAAGGAACCCGTGCCAATCTCTCTCTGCCCTTGAATGTGGATATGATGTCATAGCTGCTCACCTCCCTGCCTTGACTTCCCTCAAATGATGAGCTGTAATTTGGAATTGTATGCTGAGATAACTCCTCACTTCCATACGTTTCTTGGGGTCAGGATATTTTCTCACAGCAACATAAATGAAAGTAGAGCACCACATTTACAGCACTAGTCCCATCCTCCCAATGACAAGAAAAATGGGGCCTAGAGGCCAAGGCCAAAGAACGACATTGTCAGTACCACAGTGGCAGAGAGCAGGGACAGATGACCTGGCTTGTCTTTCCTCCTGATATGTTAGTCTCGTTAAAATTCTGATGACAGTAAATTATACTAATTCTCTTGCTATTTGTCGTTTATCAGATGACACTTCTTGAAGAAACATAAAGGAGTTCTGTGTATTTCACCGTTATATCTTCAAGAATCCTGAATTGCTCTTAGCACAATGCAGATGCTCAATAAAGAGTGGTTTAATGAAATTAATTTTGTATTAATAAAAATCGAATTCATCTTTTTGTGAGTCATCAGTATGTTGGAGTCAATTATTTCACATCACTCTAAATATCAGAACACCCCAGAAATACCTCTGGAACTCTATCTGCCCCCAAGATTTCTTTCACTACTTGCATAGCTCTGTTTTTTTGTTTTTGTTGTTTGTTTTATTTCTTTTTTCAAAAATACGAACACTACACTCCCATGGTGCTCAGTGTCAATTCCAGGACAGATCCTTCATTCCTACACAGACAAGAGCACTTAGTGACTAACAGCTTGAAGTTGAAATTAAGCATTTTATTTACAGAACACTCTCAGTTGTCCCAGGAGCCATTTAGAGCTGGCTCTGGTCCCACAGTTGGAAAAGAGTGAAGAGGAGGCAGAGTAGGAATTAGATTTAGATCTGTTCCACTTTCCCTTGCTGAAACATGGAACCAGTCTTCCTCAGTGGGGCAGTCATCTGGGCCTTGCACAATTACCCAGAGGAAGGACTGGATAAGAGTGTTTGGAGCTAAATGTGTCACCAAAGGTAAGAGCAACAGTAAACGTGTGTTAAAGCCAACACCTTCAGGTGAGAAGAGAAGCCATTTGTGTTATCCTGTCTGGTCTACTCATTCTCATTTCTATCTGGGACTGCACCATCCAAATCTCTCTTCTCAGTTTCTGTGTGCCTGGTGCAAGTTTATTTGAATAAGTGTCTTTCTGATGGCTGAGTAATGAACATAGGACCTTTTTGTCGTCAGTGGCATGTTGTGAGTCTTCAGATGGACACAACAGAAAAAAATATACACAACCAATACCAGTGGATTTACATCTAGTCTGTAGATTCTGTTGAGATATTTGAAGTGTAAGAGGCATTCATGCCTTACAAAGTAGTCAGCACAGGCAAGGATGCTAAGAAAGGCTATATCAACCCTTCCTTTATCATCCCCTTCCTCCCTCTATCTCTCTATCTTCTCTATTTCCTTTATTTCCTCCCTGTTTCCCTCTCTTCCTTTCTGCCTCTCTCACTCCCTCTACCCTTTTATCTCATTGTTTCCCTTAAGTGAGTATGCGTTGGGTTTTATGTTACCCAGGACTCAAAGAATACCGAGCTGTGACTCATCTCACTTGAAGGTCTCAAAGACTCCATAATACAGGCAGAGCAGGAAAGGAATTACACAATTTTTTTCTGTCATATAAGTTTCTCAATTGCAAATGAAGTAATCCAGTACAAGAGCATATTCATGCCAAGCAAAGCAGTGTTGAGTTTTAGTAATTGGACTGGAATCAAAAGAGCTCAGGACCTGCTAGATTTGAGAACCTGGTGGCAGTGTGTTTCCTTGAATGGATTATTGTTTCTTTCTCAAAGGGTGTAAACCATTTAAGGACCCAACTTACTGGGCTATGGCTCAATACAACTGAGGAGACTGGCAGGATCTTTACATATGTTTTAAAGGATAAAGGTAGAAAACTTGAGACACATTACCTCTAAGTTTTTTAAAATTTTTTTTACTGTTTATATAAAAGCAAAGTTAATAATAAATGTTTTCTTAGAAAAACACAAATATCATTTTTATATGTGGATTTTAAATTCAATAATGATTATCTTGCATTTCCTTTGGAGGTGTCTGCTGTTATAAGATGATGCTTGCTATGAACTTTTTAGAAAGAGATTCCCAAAGTACTTTAGACTAGGCATTGTTGAGAGAGAGGGCAGGAAACAGATGATCAGGAAAAATGAAGTGAGTTACTTAAAATGTTACTATTCATAAGTCATAGACGAGTGTAGCATTGCTGGGCTGTAGGTCTTAATGCAGTATTTCAATGCTACCTCCAACCCGTCTTAAATCTACCAGGGAAACCTGACCCACCTGGTGGGGTGGAGGATGAGAAGCTGTGTCCCTTGTTCCTAAGCTCAAGTGTACATCACAACCCCCTGGAGGCCTTGTTAGAACAGATCTCTGGCTTCCACTGTTAGGATGCCTGAATCAGCAAAGTTGGAATGCATCTCAATAATCTGCATTTCTAATAAATTCCCAGGTGACACTGGATTTCTGGTCTAGGGTATATGCTTAGAAAATGCATCTCTTGGACAGCAGCTGAAGAGTGCAATGTGACTTCAAATGAGGAAGCAGTAGAGTTCAGAAAAAATGGTAAAAAGAGAAGTGGCTGGTCAGAGTCTATAACTAATCCAAGGAGAAGCCTTCATATGAAATACATGCAGCTAACCTTTGTGCAGTATTTCCAGAAAATAAGCAGCACAGGCCAAGTTCTATGCAATTATCACTTCTCTGCAACTTGACAGAAACTCTAGGAAACATGGATCACTAATATCTCCATCTTAAATATGAGAAGATAAAGAATATGGCTAGAGATATGCCTAGATGTACCCTTAGTAAGTTTTTAGTCGTAATTTTGTCCAAGATCCTCTCCTAGGTACTTAACTATAAATCCTCCAGGCTGAGGTTTGTCACTGAATTCCTTCTCTGAATTCCTTTAGGTTACAATTTTGAAAAAACTAGAAGACACTGCCATTGACCCATGGATTTAACTAATTAAAAAATAAGTTTCTTCCTCCTCCTCCTCCTCCTCCTCCTCCTCCTCCTCCTCCTCCTCCTCCTCCTCCTCCTCCTCCTCCTCTTCTTCTTCCTTTTCCTCTTCTTCTGATCTAACTTTTCCTGATGGTCTCTCCTCACCAGAGCAGAAAAGACATGTGAAATTCTACTCATCTAATCTGGTTTCTCTAGAGGACATGAATGAGAACTCATTTCCCTCTAATGTATTGCTGTGAGCTCCATTGCCCTGGAAAACATACCAATAGTCTGAAACGATTCTCTCCTGATATTTCTACCTTTTCAAATAGACATGGGCATTTTATTAATAGCAGCTGAAACAAGATGGAGAAAAGCCAAAGAGAGAGAGAGAGAGAGAGAGAGAGAGAGAGAGAGAGAGAGAGAGAGAGAGAGAAAACGAACAAAGGAAAGAAAGAAGACAGAGAGATAGGCAAGTAAACCCACACATTTGCAGATGAGTTGTCTTTGCAGGGAGCCTTGCTGGTGGTGGCTTTGCATTGTATTCTTATTTCAGACTTTGCTTCTTCTTCACCTCTCCATTTCTAAAAACACTCTTGTTTGGGGGAGGTTTTATAAAATCACCATTATCAAGCAAATCTGCTGTTTCCCATCCAATGCCAGTCTGTAAAATAAGATGCACCTGGAGTGCATTTTTTTCATTCAAGAACCAAGTGCTGGATGCTGAGAGGCAGACAAGATTCTCCTGCAAGAATCCTCTGAGAATGAAGACAGCTTGCATATCATCCATTTGGCACACTTACTGGATGCAGAGATACCTCTGCTGACATAGCTTATAGACTGACCCAGGGACACTGTCACTGCCACTGGTAAATTAACTCAGAATATTTGGAATACAGCCTTGTTTCCTTACTGTTGTCTGCTTATCAGCATTTTTTTTTCAGAGAAAGAAAACTGGACTAGCTAAAGGATTCCATTGTGCTGGGTTGTTTGTTTGTTTTTTGTTTTTGTTTTTTAAATAATAATACATTAAGCTCTGAAGAGTGTGACTTAGTTTTTATAAAATGCTTAATTCCAATTTGGTTTCAGACTCACTGTTTCTTTGCCTGAATCCTATTTATAATTGACATATGATATACAGGGACACCCTTATGTCTAAAGTCATATACAGAAAAACAAATCACATCTCTCACTGGCAGACTAGAATTTCTTATCTGAGAAATGAGAATAGAGCTATTTTAAAATTCAGTTCACCACTGGCATTACCAACTGCATGAGAAATTGCAGATAAAAACAACTTTTAACTATATAGTTTCCCTTCACTGTGTATGCTGGGGGTAGGAGATCTTGTTTTATCTTCCATGAAATGGCATTGTGGCCCATGAGACTTGAAATGCTAAGGCAATGAACCATTAAGCACCTGGGGATAGCCAATGCATTCTTTCTGGAGGTGGAGATCCTCTGAAAATACCTAGCACACACTCAGTATTCTGTGAAGTGAAAGAAAGTTCAACCAAGCAGAATGTATAATGGGGATTTTAGCAGAGCAAGTGAAGGCCAATGCTGTTGATTCTTCAAGTCCTTGAACCAAAGTGAGTAGAGAAACAGCAATCAAAGTTGGCATTTAGAATTTGGGACTGGATGTAGGAAGAATACTTCACAATATCTTGGTAGCTTTTGTCTTACTATATATGTATGTATGTATGTATATACATATGTGTGTGTACATATATATGTATATCCATCCTTCCTTCATTCCTTCCTCTTTCCTTCTTTACTTTTTTCTCTCTTTCTATCTTTATATTTTCCTTCTTTTAAAAACATATATTTAATTGGTACATAGTTACTTTGCAATCTGCACATGCTTTCCTGTGTTGACCAGAAAGTGTAGGCAGGCTAAGGGAAACCACCTCTGGACTCCAGGTTCACTGATTTTTTCCCTTCTCTAAACTTGCCAAACCAGTGTGCCTTCAAGACAGGAAAAGGGAGACTGTTTATATGTTGGTGGTTATGGATCCCTGAGGTTTTCTGAATTAATTGCCACAATTACTTACTCAAAAACAAACAAACAAATAAAACCCAAGCCAAAACATTTTATATTGAATCTCTCACAGAGTTAGATAAGTCTGGAAGCTCTTCTAAGCCAGGCTGTGGAGAACTATTCAATGGGACCGACGAGGTGCTGAGAGATAATTACTGTACAACCAAACTCGTCTGTGGATTCAGCAATAACATCCCCCAGTACACACCACACCAATAAGAAAAGGTATCATTTGTGACAAAAGGCAGAACGAATATAAGATCTGCTTTCTTTCATTAAGTAAGTTACCACCATCACACTAGAATTACCCTTTGCATCATAAATGAGTCCATGATTACTTCAGGCATAGTTTCATGCTTAAAACTTTTTCTGTTCTTGATAAATAATTCGTAGAGAATGTTCTGTGCTAATTATTTTCAGTACGGAGTTTATAAAAAGTAGTATGAAATAGATCTCAGCATCTTTGATATACAGTGACAATTATTATAGCTTTGATAATTCATATAAAGTTTCCCTGGTAAACCGCTTTTCTGTTAAGCATCTTCAATCAGTGCAATCATTCTTTATGATCGTCACCTGCTATGGTTCTAATGTCACCATCAGATGAAATTTTTCTGTTTCTCTCAGAAAAAGATTCCATCAGGTTAACAGATTAATGCCATAAGCTAGGGGATGGCTTGTTTTCTGAGGGAGTGGATCTCTTCTGAGGAAAACAGAAGCAGAAAGCAGAACTCAGGATAGGAAGGAACAGATGAAGTCTCTTCTCTTCAAAGCACCCCAGTAACAGGCCTGATAACACTTGGAATCAGTGCAGAATCAATCTGTGAACCCCATGACAGGCATGGGTGGCTATAGAGTTGACATTCTTACTTTTTAATTCTTCTTTTAGATTAACTGCCCTTTGCAAAGTTATAAGCATTGAGAAGAACACTTGCTTCAGCAATGCCAGCAGATTCCTATTTTGATTTTTGCTCCCTCTCCTTCTCCTCCCCACCTCCTCCCACCCCTCCTTCCCCTCCTCCTTCCCCTTGTGCATCCAGTCCTCCCCTTCTTCCCTTTTTTCTAATCCTGTCTTGCTTTTTTGTGTTCCTCCTCTCTTTCTCCTCCCCACTTCCTCTCTCCCCATCTTCTTCCTTCTTCATCTTCTTTCTTCTTCATTCCTCTTTCATTTCTTCTTCAACACTATTATTCACTAACAGTCCTGAGATGCCCTATCTTCTACTGGGGCTTTCTGAAATTATTAGACAGATGTCAACATGCTCAACCCCTTAAAGAGTCTTAAGCCAGAAAATCTAGATGGACTAGGGAAGCCGCATGCAGGAGGAGCTGCAGTGGGCAAGTGATCTCCCTGGAGATGGCCCACCGTCCTGCTCAGCTTCGATGGGTGAGCTCTGGTGTGGCATGACCACGGAGACTTCGTCCCACAATTGCTCCTTGCTACTGATGTGCTTTCTCATGTTTGTCATGGCCTACTCCTCATTCATTTGTGTTGCTGTGAGCAGACACCAAGAGACCCTCATTGCCTATCGTGTGGTGTAATTACTTCCTGGGTGATGGGCCATTCTGCTGGGCAAGCTTTTTGCAGATCAACATGAAGCTGAAAATTTCTTTGGATAATGCTGTCTAGATGAATTAATGATTTTATGGCATTTCTGACTTGATTTAAGTAATTTTTTAAGGTTCTTTGGATTTAAATAATTTTGGGACATTAGGGTGGTTGACAAAAATCCATAAAGTTAGGAAATTGGGGCAGTTAATAGAAAGTTTAAGTTAGAATTAAGAATAAAGTGTGCCATTTCCTGATGGAATGGCAAGAGTTGCTTATGTTAGAGAGAGTACAGTGAGCATCCATGCATTACAGACATGTAATGGTACAGGTAGGAAGAATAGGCTTGGGACAAGCTAATGACCAAAGTAAGCATGCACTCTAAGTTGGCCTGAGTTCTTTCTTGTGATCTAGGGACTTGGTAACAAGATTTTGGTTTGTACCAGGAAATGATAAGTTTATAATAAAGAGCAAATAATCCCATTATGAGTACAAGAACAGAAAACAGATGACTAGCCAGCTTAGCCGATCAGAAATTCCAATTAAGAAATAAGATTTGCTCCTTAGAAAATATAGGTTGTCATCAACCAAGCTTAGGGAAAAACTTGCTAGTATAGACTTAGCTTATTTAAACTTGGCTCGTTAATCAATGACTAAAAATTACTGCTTTGAGGTCACTATGAGCTTTTGGAAAGAAAGATAAGTGAGAATTGCTTAGTTAGATATGAGTTTCATATAAGAAATATCTAATCAGTATTTTCTTGTAATTTTCTTTTGTATAGTGATTTCAATCTGTTTTTGAAGAATGTTTTTATGGTGATTATCTCTGGAAAATGTGTAACCTGTGGCTATGAGGTAATTTTCTTCCTAATATAAAAACTTTATATCTAGGGGTATAAAAGAGGGTTAAGAGAAGAGATAAATCGCTGGAGCTTGTCCTTGCTTCAACCATTCCGCGTGCCTGGGAGTTTTTGATCCCCTCCCCTTTCCCTTCTCTAACCACTACAGTCCCTGTACATATCTGTATCCACCCACATCAGCTGCTCTCAACACTGACCCTTCATCAGCTACCTGCCTCAGTTTACTGTCTGGTGCCAAAGCTGGCCTTTGGCAGTTCACTAGGTTCAAACCTGTTTGGTAAACTCACCAAATCTATATATCTCTCAAGGGAGGAGTTGTGAAAGATCCGTGACTCAGTGTTATGGATCCATTATGCGGACTACTACAATTAGTACAAATGAACATTCAAAAGAAAACTAAGCTGAATCTCCAATCGTTATACTAAATCTTGGATCACTCATTTAATTTTGGTTAAGATCTTTTCCCAATCTGTTGGTTGCCATTTTGTCCTGTTGACAGTGTCCTTTGCCTTACAGAAGCTTTGCAGTTTCATGAGGTCCCATTTGTCTATTCTTGATCTTAGAACATAAGCCACTGGTGTTCTGTTCAGGAACTTTTCCCCCCGTACCCAGGTGTTCGAGAATTTTCCCCACTTTCTCTTCTATTAGATTCAGTGTAACTGGTTTTATGTGGAGGTCCTTGATCCACTTGGATTTGAGCTTTGTACAAGGAGATAGGAATGGATGAATTTGCATTCTTCTACATGTAGACCGCCAGTTGAACCAGCACCATTTGTTGAAAATGCTGTCTTTTTCCCACTGAGTGATTTTAGCTCCTTTGTCGAAAATCAAGTGACCATATGTGTGTGGGTTCATTTCTGGGTCCTCAATTCTATTCCATTGATCTACCTGCCTGTCACTGTACCAATACCATGCAGCTTGAGATCAGGGATGCTGATTCCCCCAGAAGTTCTTAATTTTGGCTTATGATGGCTACAGAACAAATTTTGAAGCAGGTATAATAGAGAATATGAGGATGTTAGTCCTAGACTGAAGTAGACTAAAAGATAGTTTACCTTAACTGTATCAAAATAAAAAGTTATCAGGATTATTTGATAGGCAGAATTACAGCTAAGTGTTCAGTGCTCAGGGAGTGGCATAAAGTGTTCCTCTTAGACTTCCTTAATACAAATTTATCTTGTTGCTGCATTTAACTTAATATTAGCAACCAGGTTTTTTTTTTCTTCTTTTTTTTTTTTTTACTTATTATATGGAGTGATGTTAGAAATCAGAGCAAAGGGAAAATCCTGTCTTTGACATTATGTGGTGGAACACAGTCTTAATTCCAACACTCAGAAGACTGAGAGGTTGTAGTATCTCACATTCAAGGTCAGCCTGGGTTACAATGAAAGTTGTAGCTGGTCTGAGCTACATACAGAATTTATACAAACAAACAAACAAACAAACAAAAAACAATAGAACAGTACTCTTTCCCTATTGTTAGGTCATTATAAAAGCAAATTCTGAAGGATTTTTTTCCCATTAGAGACTCTTAAGTAGTTTTCTTGCAGTCCCACCAGCAATGGAGGACTGTTCCACTTTCTCCACATCCTCACCAACATGTGTGGTCACCTGAGGTTTTGATCTTAGCCATTCTAATTGGTGTAAGGTAGAATCTCAGGGTTATTTGATTTGCATTTCTCTGATCACTAAGGACTTTGGACATTTCTTTAGGTGCTTCTCAGCCATTCGAGATCACTCTATTGTGAATTCTCAGTTTAGTTCTAAATCTTTTTTTTTTTTTTTTTTTTTTTTTGATTTGGGTTGTTTGGGGTTTGAGTGATTAACTTCTTGAGTTCTTTATATATCTTGGATATTAGCCCTCTATCAGATGTGGGGTTAGTGAAGATTTTTTTCCCAATCTTTAGGTTGCCGATTTGGCTTACTGACTATGTCTTTTGCCTTACAGAAGCTTTCCAGTTTCATGAGGTCGAATTTATCAACTCTTGATCTTAGAGCCTGAGCCATTGGAGTTCTGTATAGGAAATTTCCCCCTGTGCCAATGAGTTCAAGGCTCTTTTCCACTTTCTCTTCTATTAGATTCAGTGTATTTGGTTTTATGTTAAGGTCCTTGATCACTTGGACTTGAGCTTTGTGCAAGGTGACAAATGTGGGTCTCGGATCCAGCTCAAGTGGAGGTCCCAAGGCCCCAAGGGGTCAGCACTATTACTGAGGCTATAGAGCACTCACAAAAGGGACCTAGCATAACTACACTCCAGAAGACCCAACAAGCAGTTGAAAGAGTCAGATGCAGATATTTGCACCCAACCAATAGAAAGAAGCTGCTGATCCCTGTGTTTGAATTAGGGAAAGACTGAAAGAAGCTGAGGATGAGGGTGAGGATCAGCAGTCTGTCTCAATTAATCTGGACCCCCTAGATCTCTCAAACACTGGCCCACCAATCAGGCAGCTTACACCAGCTAATATGAGGCCCCCAACACATATACAGCAGAGGACTGCCGGGTCTGAGTTAAATCAGAGATGATATACCTAACCCTCAAGTGCCTGGAGGCCCCAGGAAGTTTAGTGGTCAGGTGGGGTTGGGGTCAGGGGTTGGGGACATCCACATGGAGACAGGGAGTGGGGAGGAGGTATGGGATGTGGAACAAAGGGTAGACAGGGGTGGAGGGATAAAATCTGGAGTGTAAATAAATAAATAAATACATTTTTTTAAAAAGTAGTTTTCTTGACTTTTGGTAGCTTACAGACTTTTCAAACCTGTCCTTACAGAAACCAATTGATATTTTCTGAGGCATAATGTCATGTTCTACATGGAGAATCATAGATTAATTACAGATAGTTTTTTTTGTGTTTCGATTGAGATGAAAGAGTAGATGTTAAAATTAGAAGAGAGGCAAACACATCCAAATTGCTATATTCTGTATTATAAGACCACAATGAATGAAGTGCACACTGAATAAAATTTTTAAAGGTTGGTCAAGTTCTTTCTTGGTACCTCTTTTTAATTTAGCAGAGTACATATTAAATTTGAAAGTAAGTAAATTTGTCATTGTAGAGGAAAAAGCAATAGGAATCAGTTTAAATTTTTCAGAGGAAAGGAACATTGAAACTGTATTATGAACAACCATCATTTCTTGCAACCACAAGAGCTTTGGATTTCTACAGGTCTCAGTGCTATAGGGAATTGAGTACACTTTTACAATGAACTTTCCTAGGTTCAGAACCCTTTTCTCTGAGAATAGTTATGTTGGTCCTGGCTGACCTTAAATTCCTAGGATCAAGAGCTCTTCCTGCCTGCCATGTAGCCGAGACTACAGGCTTACATCATTGTAACATTTAAAGACTGGATTTGGGCAAGTTTCTGGAAATGGACATGAGAATTTGCACATCCAACCATAATAACTCAACAGAAGAGTGAGACAAATGTTTCTCGATTCAGTTTTTCATTTTCTGTACTGACACAAGCCCCGAGCTAGAATCAGTGAACGGATCTAATCTTCTCATTAACTGGTTCATCAACCCCAAAGCACTATGGGTGGTAAATTCCTAAAGATTTTTACCAGTCCTATATAGCTTGCAATTCACAACTTCCCAATTTAAGTTACCCAAATAAGACCGTAGAGAACACTTGCTTTGGTTTTCTTTCCCAAGGCTAGAAACATGCTAGTCTGTGGTTTTTAGTGTGCAAAAGTAAGGAAGACAAACTATACTTGAAGAGGGCCTGTGTTTTTTCTTGGGATACACACATCTTGTCAAGTACGGTAATAGGGTATATGAGTAAGAGGGATAAACAGTGTGGTCAGCCATGCTCCCATCTCTGTCATAATCTTTATTCTACAATGATGAATAATAAGTTCATTAGGTCAAATCTCAATTAATTTTAAAATCATAATTAACTTCAAGGTTGTGGCTTCAATCAAACCAGGTAATTGGGAGAGGAACTTAGGATTGTCCTTTCCTTAGGTTTTATAACTAACCTAGATCGACATTGTCCCATAAGTAAATGAGGTGGTTTTGGGCACAGAAATCCACCCACTGCCTTTATTTTAAGTCACAGGGAATTGTCACTCATTTCTAGCTTTTATCCAAAAGCAAAGATTCCACAGATTGGTTTCTGTCACTTTCAGTCATGGCATCAATATATTATTCTATCTTATATTTTTAAAAAGTTGTTTATTACTGATTGATTGTATGTGTGTGTGTGTGTGTGTGTGTGTGTGTGTGTGTGTGTGTGTGTGTGTTGCATAAGTGTAGGGTTAGAAGACCACTTATAGGTGTTGATGTCTAAACTCACAGCAGATGTAATACTCTAGCAATATTTGCAAAAGACTGAGCCCTACCAACATTCTATCCTGCATTTTAGATTCAACATGCTAGGAGGTATCTAAAGTTACAATCTAAGTGGTCACAAGAAGCAAAAGACTGTCAATTATGTATCTTCCTGGTGCTTGATTTGAGGACTTTGTTTGCTTCTTTATCCTTACAATGGCCAGAGGCAAGAATGAACTAGAAATGTTCCACTTCATTATCTGCCAATAGGATTAGTCTAAGTTTTGGAAGTCCCAGCTTGCACCCATCAACAAAATTAAATTTTCAGACTAGTTCTTATTCCATTTATATATGGAAAATAAGTATCTCTTCCTGCAAATGAAATGCATCAATAAAGACAGCTTCATTATGATGATAATGATAATATGCAATTCACATTCTGTGCGTGCTCTTTGTATAGTCACATTTAAAATTCGAATAGAGTCAAGAACATTTATATAGTTAACGAAATTTGCAAATGTGAGCTGTGGAGACAGCTTGGATTTCTTGCTCATCTACCAACTTGCTGTGTGATCTTGACTTAGTTCCTCAGCTCCACTGAGCCTCAATTTTCTACTCATTAAAATACAGAAATGAAAACGTGGCAGAATACATAGGCCACAAAAGCAGAAGTAAGACTCCTGAGGAAGGCAGGAAGCCATCAGGAGGTTGTAGAGGATGGAAAAGAAAGTTGAGAAGGACCCGAAGAGTATGAAACAACATCGTGAAACCCACTGCTTTATGTATGAATTTCGGAAGAACTAATACAATATAAATTGAGGGAGTGGTATTTTGAGGTTATTTTAGGATTGATTTATAGTATTTAACAAGTATTATAATTTGGATCTTTATTGTCCTTCAAAGGCCCACATGTTAAAGGCTTAGAATGAAGCCTGTGATGCTATTGGGAAGCAGTGGAATGGGTAGGAGGTGTGGTATTCTAGAAGGTTCTAGGCCATTGTGGGCATGTTTATGAAGGCAATGTTGATGCCTTAGTGAAGTGTTTCTCAACTTATGACTCATGACTCCTCTGGAGGTAGGACAACTTTTTCACAGTGATGGCCTAAGACCATCTGAAAACACAGATATTTGCATTACTATTCATAGTGACATGTAATGCATAAAATTACAGTTATCAAACAGCAAAGAAAATAATTTTATGGCTGGGGGTCACCACAGCATGGTTGGGGGATCTGTATTAAAGGGTCATGGCATTAGGAAGGCTGAGAACCACTGCCTTCGTGTCCCCTTTTTGCTATTTATAGTTTCAAAAAATCATGACTATGCCAAGTTACTCCGAGCATGATGCCGATGTGCTCCTTCTGATAATGGGAGACAGGAGGTGTGGGTTAAACCTGTAAAACTGTAAGGTAAAGAAACCCTTCTGTCCTTTTACGTTGATTTGTTTCTGATTAGACTTTGCAGCAATGGAAAGCTCACTAACAGAGTAGATCCACCAGCCTCTCTGGCGTGGGATTAGGCATTTACAAATGGTCATCATCTCTCAGGCGCTAATAGCTTGCACTGTGTACAACCCATAGAAAAGGTTCAGATTTACAGATTCACTTAGTCAGACTATTTTTAAAATGTTTTCTCTGTAGCGTTTTAGTAGAGGTTCCAGATGAATCTATACTTCCTCTCTAACAGAGTAGCAGTGACTTCCTGTCCCCATTTTGAGGCTGATGGCTTTAAACCAAACTTGTTACTCCTCCCCTTCCCCTTGGCAGTGATTAGTAGAAGATAAAGTGGTCTATGATAAGAGAGACTCATTCCTAGTAGGCTCCTGCATACAAAGGGAAAGTCCATCTCTCTTTCTGGGCAAGAAAAAGGAAATAAGAAATCTTTTTGCTAATATGGAAGTCTTATATCAGAACAAGGTATTTCTAAGTAAGATTTGGAATTGTCTGGCTTGACACCTCCCTTTTTCTTGTTTTATTCCTGTTAAGCAGTGGTAGAAAACCAGAAGAATCTCATTATGATAATTACCAGTCTACTCAGATTATGGGTCAAAATTTGACCCATAGTTTGATAAATGTGTGCATATATATACCTCTCTCCTCCCTCCCTCTCTCTCTCTCTCTCTCCCTCTCTCTGTCTCTCTGTCTCTCTCTGTCTCTCTCTGTCTCTGTCTCTCTCTCTCTCTCTCTCTCTCTCTCTCTCTCTCTCTCTCTCTCTGTGTGTGTGTGTATTTGAGGCAAGTCATTACTCTGTAGTCGAAGTTGGCCTAGAATTCACTATATAAGCTGGGCTAATCTCAAACTTCCTGCTATCGTTCTGACTCAGCTTCCTGAGTGCTGGGATTGTACCCTAGAGGACTAAAAGTAGTAATCTTTTGAGGAAAATTCAATGATCTCTCACAACATTTTAAATAATTTTTTTCCTGAGTGTATTTAAGTCACTTAAACAAATTCAATGTGTATTCAGATCATTTAGCTTGTTAGTCTCTACAACATCAGAGTGAACTTGAAAGATTAGGTGTGTGCTGTGCAGCGTCTGTTAATTTCACAAACAAGACAACTGAAGACAAGTGAGGCTCTTTAGTAAAGACTCAGCTCCAGAGTTGTTCCAGAGACTCAGCTACACTAAGTCCCCTGGCTTTATGAATCCAAATTAGATTCTGTGACTAGTTCTGACAGTTATAGAAGTGAGAGGAAAGTTATTTTAAAACAGCTTCACATGCAATCTGTGATTAAAATGTGCAACTCAGAGAGAGAGATAGAGAGAAAAAATAAGCTAGGCATGAATACTAGCTTTATATAGTCCTAGCCCAATCACTTACCGGCTTCTATGGGGTCCTGAATAAATTCCTGAAATCTCTGGGTTTCAGCTTCTGTATGTTACATGGGAGAATTGTTAGAGGTGATGCTGTCTATTCTTAAGTTTATGATAGGCAATGTTAATGAACCGGCTGGTCCTGGACTCAATTGCAGCATCTGCAATGTAGCTCTCAAGGCAGCAGCCGTGAGTCATGCAGAGTTGATATTCAGAGTACTCACTTGCATTCCCTCAGCTAGGTCCTTGCTATTTCCTACGAACCATAGATTAGTTGCGTTGGCATCACTGGAAAGTGTGTGGAGATTACAGAATTTCAAGTCTTAGACACGACAGACTAAGAGTTTGTACTCTACCAGGATCCTTAGGTTACTTGAATGCATATTAAAGATTGAGAGAAAATGGGATAAATCATGTAGCCCTAACCATGCTACTTGACCTTCTAAAAGTCAATGATATCTGTTTTTTTTTTTAAAGGCAGCTTTGGAAATACGCACACATAGGCTATTCCTGACTCAAGCATGTGGATTACTCATAAGTGAGGTTCAGTATAACCCCTCCAGGAAAAAGTGAGCTGCAGAGGGAGCTATAAACTCTACAGCAGCCAAGGATTTCTTACTCAGCTGTGGTCTAATGGCTTTTGTGCATTTGGCCAATTACATGGTGAATTACCTTACTGAACGCTTGTCAAATGCACCCTCCACTCTGCTTCACAAGGACTCTTTCCTTAGGAGAACTGCTGTTAATCTGACACAGCGTTGTCAAATATCCCTGTGCTAGTTCTATTACCCAATTTCCCCTAGCTTGGAGGTTTGAAGATGATGGCAGACAGTACATGCTGCTAAACTCTAAAACACAGAGCAAGGAAATGAACGAAAAGTACATAAATTTAGAATATATGGCAGAACACTGTGCTCGGATGATGTCCTGATATTCCCCCAAAGGGGAAAATCTTATCTGTATTCTGGGTCAAATATTGAAATCTCTCAAAGCAAAAGAACCTAAGTTCAAATTATATGTTAGTCTCTTATGAATTATGAAAATGAATTTCTTTAATCAAAACTCTCTTTTCTGGGCCTAAAGGGTTTGTAGAGCAAGTACAGGAGCTTATGTTTTTGTGGTCATGTGAGTTCTGTGGGGAGTTTGCTCACATTCACCTTCTCAGGCAATCAAGGATTCTGTCCTAATAAAGCAGGAAACAGAGCTAAGAGTTATTCATTAGCAAATTGGTGATTAAATGTTGTGGCCTAAAGATGACCATCCATGTAGCTGTGTTTTGGGGTAGTGGATAACAGGAGATGATTCAAGTAGCTGAGTTCACCTGACTTCTGAGTTTGTACAGCTTTTGGTGAGCACTAGCGTTTAAGAGATATCAATATTTGAGACTTGGATATTTGCCCATTTGTACAGAGTGCTGCAAGGCTGCAAGTAGAATGGTTTCTATTCCATCAGAATGCTGTCTTGTGTAGTCACTTCTCTCAAAGGCATTTTTTATTGAAATAAAGAGATTAAGGTCCCAGGCAGATCAAATTATTATGCACTTTTAACTCACAGAATAGAAGACAGTGACATAAAGGGGGGAATCTAACTGCCATGTGACCTTGGACTGGTCACTTCTGTTTATGGACTGGTTTTTTTTTTTTTTTTTGTTAATAATGAGAAGATCCTTCAGCTATCTCCCTAGAGTGAAATGCTGTTCTGACATGCTTGGTACATTCAGCCAAGTTGGACAATGGAGCTACTTAGTCCTACTCTTAATTTTCTTTTTAGAATTAAAATTTACATTTTACTCTGTAATGTTTTTGCTGAGCATATATCTGAATGAACCATCTCCCTCCTGAGAAACTGAATACAATGCATTATCTGTGTATTCAATGAACCAATGTACAGTACATTCTGAGTTGCAATACTATTAGAATCATCTTAGAGCAGCCATGGGAAGGCCCACTAGACCCAATGAAATGATAGCACTGAATTCAGAAGCAAATCTTTAACACCATGAAACACTCACATCTGTTCTCCTGTTCTTCCACAAAGTCACAGTGACCACTTGCAAACACCAGCTGCTCTTCCAAGAACATTCTACCTGCCTTTCAGTATAATTCTTAAGATCACAATCTCTTGTTAGAGCTATATGTCTTTCTGTGAAAATGGGATTTTGAAGCTCTCCATGCATACACTGCTAAAATTCAAGTCTTGGGCTTAAGCTATGGGCTTTCTCCAATCCAAGGTGAAGCTTGATTCATTAAACTAGAACTTTCTGTGCCCTTATGCCATCAAAATAAAGAATGCTATTCTCTAGGAGTGATCATTTGGTAAATATTCCGTGAACAATTCTCACATTCACGATGTTTGATCCAAATCTGTATTCTCTGTGAATTATTCCATGCTAGTCTGCCAAAGACTATTAAAAGAGGAACAAAGTGTAGCTGAGAGTTTGTCATGGGGACAAAACTCATGTGTTTGGTTTCAGTAGGCTGGTATTCTCAAATAATCCCTGAGCCTTAAAAATAGTTCATCTGAGTAGAGAATGGTGACACCTAGAGACCATGAAGGTATGAGGTGCAGGGGGCAATAGGAGGGAGCTAGATGATGAGTAATATTTGTTGATAGAAGGAGGGAGCTCTAATACTCTATGCCACAGGATCTGATCAATTTACGATCACCTTGTATATCATAGGAAGAACAAAAAGAGAAGGACCAGATGGTTTCTAGAATTAAATAATAAAATGTATTAAAACATTAATTAACTAAACAATAATTATTCTAATTTAAGCAGAACACATTGTATACATGTACTGTATTGTCATATTGTATTTTCATAAGTATGGACAATAACAAAAATCTTTGCTCCTGGCCTGAGGAAATGTAAAATACTTGAGGAACTAATGTTTGCATGTGGGAACTTTGATGTTACATTGTGCTCTTCAGGAGGCAGCTGAGAAGTGCTGGCTTCCCCTTCCCTGACTCAGATTTTCAGCCCCAACTCCTCTTTAAGCAGTCACCACAGGTATCCTTTGACTCAGGGGAGGAAGCCTGCTGGAGCTTGTCCAACTTCCAGAAATATTTGCAGTCAGAGCTGGTAGAAGTGTTGTGAGGAAAACAGACAGCTTGTTTATTGCCAAGGGAGATTTCAAAAATCATGTCAGGGCCCAGTTTTGTTACGTCTCTCTAGATACCCTTTGCCAAAATTAAATAAGTATCAAGCTATCTGGCATAACTCTTTATAGCAGAGGCTGTAACAATTCTGAATGTCCTTAGGAACATGAGAAGGAACTTGCTGGAAATATTGTATTTTTTTGTTGTGAAGTAATTTAATATTAATAGGAAAGTGGTTAATAAAAATGTGATGCCAGTCCTTGATACCCAGAACTGTTCCTGGAATGTACACTTTCCTTTCTTTCTTTTATTTAAGAAATATTTCCTAATCCTTAGAGAGATTTTTCAGGAAAAATTCCCTTTTTGATGATAAAAACTTTACCTCATTTTCTAGAATCTGAAATTCTTTGAGTATAAAATAAATACTGTAAAAATATTCATTCATTGATAAATGCCTGTACAAGTAAGAATCAGAAAGTAATTATTCCTATTACATGTGTGCCATTCTAACTCCAGGAGCTTGACAAGGCTGATCTTTATTTATAAATTGAAGATGATTGGACTAATCCTTTACTTCTTTGGATATCTGATTGATCTCCAGTTTAACAACTTATTTTTTCATTTATAGCCAAGAATAAATGCCGAAGCTTTATGAGCTGTCTTTTTGATGTCTAAAGGGGGAGAAAATTTTTAGTCTTTCAACTCATGCATATTATTTGTATACACCAAGGAAACAGAGATCTTAAAGTTAGCTGTGAGCCTTCTCTGGACATATCTATTCAATAGTTTTTCCCTGCCATTGATATTATAGTGGATCTATGGTTTACTGTCTAGAGTTTTAATAGAGGATTTTGATCACTTATTTGTAGTGAGCATCTAAATCACTTGAAGGCTTCCTTCTTGCTATGTCCAAAAATAATTTTAGTATCACTAAAGGTAACTACATTTCAATGTTTGAAAGGATTTATTGTGGAAAGTTTATGGATTAGATTTTTTTTTTTTTTTTAGGCAGGGTTACCTTTTTATATCTATCTTATTAATTTTAGTTAACACAAATATAGCATTCCTTGCACACTTATTTGTAGCTTCTATGAAGAACATTTTGCTTTCTGAGTCGTGTGTGTGTGTGTGTGTGTGTGTGTGTGTGTGTGTGTGTGAATTTGTATATGTGCATGTGTGCAGGTGCATGCTTGTCTGAGGTGATCTGAGGACGACTTGTAGAAATCATTTCTTGTATCACATGGATCTTGGAATTAAACTCAAATAATCAGTCTTGACTATGTACCTGAATCCACTGAGCCCAGCTTCTCCCTTTACTCTATTCTTGTTCCCTTTTCTAATCTTTTTTCCCCTCCATTGTAATATTCATAGAAGATTTTATCATAAGGGTCAATCTTGAGATGTAACTTTTCTCAGAATTGATTTTTTTTTCTTTTTGTCCAAACCTCTTCCAGGTTTTCCATGGTGTTTCCTTGTTTGCATTCCTCATGATTCAAATGTTGCTATTGGGTTTCCCCGTTGGCTTATCTACAGCTTGGGTAGATTTCTCTGAACTCTGCGTACATTAATTCTGGCTTTGTTTTTGCATCTTTGCTGTGTAGAACTTCAGTTGGTAAGTATTATTTTTTATTGTTTTACTTTTCAAATTTAATTGCTTTTTAAATTTCTGGTTTATTCTTTAGGACTTTTTAGACAGAGAGAAGGTAAAATGAATCTAGACTTATTTTATACATCCACCTCTCTAATACATAATTGGTCACAGTAAAACATGTACTTTCTGGTTTGTTTGTTTTTTCTCGTTTTAGAAGTGAAATGCACATACGGCACACTCCTATATGGTGCAGTATCTGAGCAAACTACAGACTATTATAGAAAGTGACATGTAAATAGATATTATTTCATTCTGGGCCAAAAACTTTCCATTTTCTATATAGAGAGGTAGCAATGTACAAGCATGCCAGTGATATAAAGCTTATTTTATAGGTGTTTATAGTAGATACACCTCAGAAACAATTTGCACACCTAAGAGTATATTTATATGAAATACATTTGTAATAAAATATGACTTGGCATTCAGTAAAGCATTGGCATTAATTGTATTTATATTTGACAATGTGAAACTAGCAACCCATTCAGTGGTAGAACATTACAGAGTTATATAAAAGAATATCACTAAGTATGAATCCAAGACAGTGTTAAGAATGGTTATGTCTGCATGTGGGCTACAGATGTTTTCCATTGTTTAAAAGGCCCATACCTAAACATAATAAAAGCAATATACAGCAAACCAGTAGCCAACATCAAACTAAATGGAGAGAAACTTGAAGCAATCCCACTAAGATCAGGGACTAAACAAGGCTGCCCTCTCTCTCCCTATCTATTCAGTATA
>CM052710.1:73023038-73079048 GCA_028551405.1 Uromys caudimaculatus
TGGTCGGGAGGGGGGTGAGAGGTGGAATTCCCTCCTAGAGGCGGGTTGGGGAGGGGATGCGGGGTATCCAAAGAGGGGACTCAGAAAAGGGGAAACATTGGAAATGTATATAAAGTATCAAAAATAAAAAAGGAGGAAAAAAAAAAAAGCTCTAAAAAGATACATTCTCTTTACCACCATCCCAATATGCCCAGCCATTTTAATTGAGTGCTCTTTGTTTGGAAATGTATATGACCTTCGCATAACTCTCTCACCCATCTTAGCATCCCCACAGTGACATCAGTATCCATCAAAGACATTAAAATATTAAAATATCCAATGCCATACACCTCAGAAAGACATGACCATGAATATGGACCCATTTCAGTCTGACCCTAAAATATAACCTTCCTGCTTCTTGTGATTGCTAGAAACATCTTAATTATTTAGCATACTCTATCTCTAATAAAAAACTCATTATTTAAATTGTTGAATATTAATTTATATTTGAAATTCTAAACACAAACTTAAAATGAAGACCCAGAGGACAGAACAAACACATATCTGGGAAAAGACACAAAATCAGAGAAAAACATTAAACTTCATACTTCAATGTATATTGCTGAACATTCTCTTTAACGAGGTATATGTAACAGAAGATCTTGAAAAACAAGAGTCTTCATCATTGGGTCTTAGAGTATTAACTCTTCAAAGCCATCACTTAAACTTGGCACACAAGAGACAAAATTTCTTCAAAATATTCTCGTGGTGAGAGGATGTTATTAATTTTCTTGGTGGTTTATCTAATCATCAGACAAATCATGATTTGATATTTTTCATTTTTTGAAAAAAATGCAACATTTTTCAAACATTGCTATAATAAACACCAACTTCCATCATGTTTCATTCAAAATGATTACCATTCTTCCCAGAGTGTTGCTGGATCAAACCACTCTACCTTCAGCAAAAGTCACTGAAGTTTAAAAATCACAGTGGAAACAACATACTCATAATAACCTGAAAGCACGGGCATGATAGGTTCCAGAATTCTGAAGAGATTAAGACTAAAACGATCATTGACAAAACTCTCAAATGCCTCTGATCCAGAACCTATTGCCGTTTCTTGGGTAAATACTTAACAAGCTACACAATTTCGAAAAGCAATGAACTACCAAACCAAGGTACCATCTAATATGTCACCTAAATCAGTATCTCTGCACAGAGGCCAAAGAATGAAGGGTCAAGACTTTTGAAGCCACAGTTGTCATATTAAGGACGATTGAGGTAGAAGACACAATATGGAAACCCACTGGGCATCAAGTCCTCACACAAAAGGTTGAAAAGCACTCAGTATCAATTTATCCCCATTCGGAAATGAACATTAAGACACAAAACCAAAATATGTCTGTGGGGTGGCGGTGGATGATCAGGTGGAAGGCTGAGTATTAATGTGCTTCTTCTCTTCTTCTCATTCAGAAGGTAATAGCATGGACTGTTCGCCAGGTAAGGTCACAGGCACATGAGGATTCACACCTCAACTCTTTAAGTATTAGGAAACAAATAGACTAAGATTTGGTTAATCACAAGTTTTCACAAGGAACACTTTCAATTACTATCTTTATCTCTCATGACAATAATGCCAGACCTGCCAAAATAATATTTATTTAAAAAATAAATAACAATAAAGCAAGGACTTGAGGCAAATATAACAATCCTACTTAAAACAAAATAATCTAGGGCAGAAAATGAAGGTTCTGCATTCCCATATTCCAAACAACAGAAGAAGAAAAGTTTAACTCCCTACTCACTTAGCTGCTCAAACCACCCAACAACAAAACCAAGAAAACCCAAGATTCATCATAACATACTCTGTCTATACAGACAATAGGCATATCTCAATGCAGTTTGCTTGCTTTGCTCTCTAACACTGCAACAATTTCTTAAGGCTCATGTCCACTGCAGCTGTATTATATTGAAAACTCAAGACGGTCTTCAGAGGCCATTTCTCCTAGACTAAGCTCCCTGTGGACACATTGCCTATGCATCATCTTCATAGATGCCAAACATTAGGTTAATGGGAACAGCTAAACAAAGTTGTGCCAAACAGAAATAGAAGTAAATGGATTAAAAACTGGCTATCTAACCATATACAGAGAGAAATCGTAATTGGTAGTCCGTCTAGTTGGGGAGAGGTTTCCAGTAGGGTCCCACAAGGATCAATACTGAGTTCCATTTTGTTTAATATCTTTATAAAAAATCTGAAAGACAAACTAGAAAATGTGCTAATTAAGTTGACTGATGGCACAGATAGTTCAGGAAAACTGGGTGTATACAAACACTATTGGTCTTCAAGAAACATAAAGAAAAAGACCAATACTTATGAAGAATGGGAGAATGCTGATTAGCTGATTTTCAAAATAATTATTTTAATAGTTAATTCTAAGCAGCATAGATACATTGAAAAGGTCTTAGGGGCTTTGCATTACAAAAGATTCACCAAAGGCATAAGGATAATACAGAGTCACAACGCCCCAATGCAAATAAAGTCAAATAGGGGTCTTTCAGGGAAGAGTTTTATTTAGAAAACTGATGGCTGTAGGTTTCTCAATATGAAAAGCTTATTGGAGGGAATTCAAGTATGCAATACCAAGACTGAAAAGGCAGGAATGACTAGATTCTCAAATATGCAAATACTTAGCAATTGGCAAAAAAAGAAGTCAGGAAGCCACATAAAGTTTAAAGCTGGGAAAGTGATGAGTTGAAAAATTAGTCATGGGAAAAACAGGTAGCAAAAATTAACCACAAGGAAATTCTATCAGGAAACACACACACACACACACACACACACACACACACACACACACATACGCGCGCATGCGCGCACAGTCTGTCTCTATCTATCTATCTATCTATCTATCTATCTATCTATCTATCTATCTATCTATCTATCTATCTATCTATCTGTGACACACACGAGCAAACAGGCTTTGCTCACATCCAGGTAGATTTTGCTTATTTTTCTCATTATTTAGTTTTGGAAACTATTCTATGTTTTAAATTACCACAAAGTACGTTTGGGAAAATATCAGCAGGGCTCATGTTGGTCTGAAGGTGATTTTAAACTCTTAGTATTCTACCATTTAGGATGTTACACAGGTGAAAGAAACACTCAGTTATATAGACTTTAATGTGCAGGTTGCTGGGTTTAAGTCAAGTAAACTGATGAACTGATTGATCAGATGGACTAATGTGGAGAGAGAGATGCAATTTTCCTTTGTTTTGGTCAGCAGTGTGGAATGTATATTACATATGGCTGAGAACACGCAGAGTAGGGGGCCTTGGTTAACTCTCTTATGCAATTGTGGCTACACAGTGCTTTCCTTATTAGCTTTTGCTACTGATTTACTTAAAGGGCAGGGTGGCATGTGTTTTAAAAGCTGAAAAGTATTTTCAGAAAATTAACAGTAACCAATAAAGAGAAAAAATATGAAAATAACTGCATGTTTCTCCTTTTGATCTTCTCCATCCTACCCTACCTTGACCTTGGGACACTGCAGTTTAAAAATCACCACAGCTGATCAGATAGAGTACTTCCCTCTTTAGGAAGCCATCAAAGCTGAAAAAGAATCTAATCCTTTTCCTAGCAGCTGATTCTTTTTTTTGTTACGGGAGATAACAATACTTAGCTGATTATGTGTCCAACTTTGGGGGGGGGGATAACTTTAGAATTACAGTTGAAAATAAGGGACATTTCTGATAAGAAATAGTGGCATTATGCATGATACTGACACAAAAGAAAGGATTACATAATCAGAACTCAGTGTGGATCTTCTCTGACCTTTCGTGCTGGGTGAAAGGACAGTCAGTATCTGAAATGCTCCATGGGCATCTTTTTTGTCTTAATCGAATCAGGATGATGTCAAATGTTCTGCCCTATAAAATGTCTGGCGGAATTTGACACAATAGTTTTGATGTAGATTGCAGAGCTAATAATCACTGAAAAACTCATCTCCTTGTTGTCCTAGTAATTCCTGACATAAGTTCGATTTTAGGTACCATCCTTTGGGGATGTTGAACAATGTAAAATCAAAGGATGGGTATGCAGTTGGCCTATTTGACTGTGAAAGCAATAATGCTGAACATACGTAAGAGTATTAATTTTATTGATACATAATACTCAATGAATGGCTGTTAGGTAGTGAGGACTCTCTTAGCCTCTTTTCAGAGCATCATAATAATAATCTTCACATAATATTTTCATAATAACAGTATGAGAAAAGAATTGACCTTGTTTAATAGATGAAATACTGAAGGCCGAACAGGTTGACTTTGTCTTTTGTCACATAGGGCCAAATATGAAACCTGTTTGATGTAAAATTTGATGTTGAATTGTGTTTGATAACTTTTTTTGGGGGGTGGAGGGGTGCTAATCAAAAAATAGTTGAACCATGTGGTCAAAGAGTAATGAAACTCAATTCAAATATCAGATACACTATTTGCAGATGTCTGTCTCTCAGGTTTGAAGTAAAAAAGTTGGCTACTTTGGGCAAGATGATTCTTTATCTTTGGGCAAGCTGTCCTGGGCACTGTGGGAAGTTTACTGACATCCTTGGCTACTACACATGGAATACCAAGAGCAAGGGAATTGTCTCAGCCTCTCTAAGGGACAAAATTCTCCATTTTGGAAACCAACGATGCACTAGAAGGTACAATTCTTCTGTGTTCCTTGTTTTGCTGTGATCTGTACTGTATCTACCTTCAGCCAGGAAGACTGGGCTTTTCATTATCAAAAAGTACCTACCCCATGAGCTTTTCCCTGCTTCCATCTGGAAACAATTGACTTTAAAGCTTTGTAAGGCTCTTTAGGTTCCATTTATTTAAAATCTTTGCTGCCTCAATCTTAAATTTATCATTTAAATACAAATTAGTATAAAAGAGATCAGGTAGATGAAGGCGAAAAGGGATCAGATGTTATCGTATTAAGTTGGACTTGTATCAGGCAATTGTTTAAACTCATTTCAGACTCCAGTCCTAGGAGACACTTTTATTTATTATTCTTTCTGTTTTCTTTACTTAGGATACTCTATCTGGTGAATCATGAAGCGGATTTAACAGTTCTCTCATTTGTCAACCTGGGAAAAGCATACCAATAGGCTGGCTATTGCTGTCTAGCAGCTTAAAGACTTCAGCTACAGAATACCCAAGCCCTGGGAATAAATGGACACTTCCTAGACTCCATGCTTATTGGCTTTCATAGATGATATATTTATCATTATAAATATCATCTCTGAGAAAGAAGGTTTTAATTAAAAGAGTAGTCTATAAACAAATCTTAGACCTGTGGTTAAGTTGGGATCATAATTCAGAAGCTTCCATGGAGTTGTCTATAAGTAGATTTCAATGGTGGAAATTACTTGAGTTCTACCCTTGGAATTAAAACGAAGTTGAAGACATTAACATGTCAGTGTCCTAGTTAATTATTGTTATGAGAAATAAGTACAGGGAGTTTAAGCACATTTCTTCCTCTTTCCCAGGACATCAGTATGAACTATTTAATGAGTTCTGTATTCTTTGTCATTCCATAAACACCAGGACAGATATTAATGAAAATATTGAACTCAAAAAGATCAAACATGGGATGTGAAGAAATATCTTCATAATTATTCTGTTTCAGGCAGAAAGCTCTACAACAGTAAGCCAGGTGAGATAACAGCTGAATCCGAAAAGCTCGCCTCCACTGAGACTGCTGCCCAAATCCCTCACAGTGATGATTCCTAAAATGGGTTCCAAATAAGAATAACCCAATGAACCTCTAAGATGTATGATGCCCAGACATAGGGCTGGCCCATTATTCATTCTTTAAAAATTTCTCTTTTGGGCATACCATCGAGATGAAAAATTGACTTCAAAAAAACCCAAAAAAACACTGTGTAAACTTATATGGGAAGTCTTTGATCCTGCTTCAGTTAATGAAGACGGGGACGTTATGCAGGGAAGTGCTCTGGCATAAGAACATGAGCAAGGCTTTAAGCAAACATGCAACACTTGAGAAAACCACTCTACTTTCCCCTACTTCTTCCCACCCTTTTGATTACTCAGACTGGGGGGGGGGTCTCAGGTTGTTGTTAGTAGGTAATTAACATATTTCTAAATTTGTTTATTTGTATTTTAAACCAAAGAGAATGTAGATCTATGGTTTAGAGCCTCCATTTAGTATAAGTGACAGTTTAATGATGCAATTGCATTTTATATTTAAGGTCAGGTACTAGCAAGCACTATTGAGTAAGATAAAATGAACTTTTATTTTTAAATAAATTTAAACAAGTGAGTAAATTTAGAGAAATATAAATGAATTATAAGATATGATTCTCAGACATAGGAAAATAGCTTGTGTGATTATCAGGTAAGGAAGACTAAACATCCTTTGAGTTAAAGAAAGAGTATCCAAGAGTTGAGTGATATATTTGGGGAGGGTATTTTACCTCTCACTTATCATTTATGGAATTTTGGAAGGAAATAACAGTTTTCTTTCTTATGCCCTGTTTTCCCATGTCTTAACAACTCCATCAAGTTTCACAATTCCTCTGAGTTTAAGCAACATGGACCATTTCTCTGTAAGTGTACCTTGTTGACATCCAGGCGCATCTTCTCGTTGTTGGCATTAGCAGCTTTCTCAGCTGCTTTCTTTTGGCGCTGGGGTCCTCTCCCAAAGAAGATGTAGTTGACCAAAGCATACTCCAGAAGGGCCATAAAGACGAAGACAAAGCACCCCATTAGGTACATGTCAATGGCTTTTACATAGGGGATTTTAGGGAGAGTCTCCCGGAGGTGGGTGTTGATTGTGGTCATCGTAAGGACAGTTGTAATTCCTGAAAAAAAAAAAGAAAAGAAAAGAAAAAAATTAGAGTACTAACATTTCCTTACTGTTCCCATAATAGCTAGAAAGGCTAGCTTATTTGTACATACTTACCTATTTGATAGAGATTTATTATACTTCAACCTAGTGACCTTTCCTGAACTATGTGTAAATTAACTTACAGTGAACCCAAATTGTGATAGAAATTGTATTTTTCTATTCATATTTATTTATGAAGTAAGGAAATGAAAATGTGGATTAAATATTATGCTACATGTGTATATTTGGAGCAAATTAGCATAGAGAAGATCCAAGTTCATATTCCTGATATGTCAGTGTCAAGAATATAGATTTTAGGAGGTGCTTCCTGAAAAGTGAGTGGGTGCTGCCTAATCAACCAGAGACTGGAGATGTTAGGTTACAGCAAACCCCAGGATGACATGGGTGCGAAAACTTTGTGTACAGGTTGAATTGCAGAGAGTTCACAGCTTTTTAATAAGATTCAAGAATGGAGGTCAAATAAAAGCCTGCAAAGTTAAAGATAACACTGAATGTTGGCTAGATGGAGACAGGTTAGCGTAAATATGGACAAACTGAATGTAAGAAATCTACTCTGGTAGCAGCATGGGAATGAAGGAATGCAGTATAAGGAAGAAATAAAGAATACTAGGTTAAAGGTTTTCATGAAAATGCATATAAATAATGGAAAGTTAAATTAAAATAGCAGACAGGTCTATAATGCATTATGCAGATAACATACGCGAACTAGTACAAACATTTGAAAGACAGAAACTGAGGGTTAAAGAGTGCTTATGATTTTGAATGGACAATTGAATACAAAAGACACAGACATGAGATGCAGATCAGTTACCATGGTCCTTTGGAAATGTGACCTTAGGTCAGGCTATAATTGCTTATCTAGTTAGCAGGCATCTCTAACAGTAGAGAGCAGTTAGTCTCAGAGCTGTGACTGGAAGGTAAAAATATTGGGAGTTCAAAGAACTTGGTATGGTGCAGTCCCAACTTTGTAGTGATGAGAAAACAGACAAAGCACAGACAGGCAACATCACCCAGATGGGAAGCTGGACGGACACTGTCTGAACTGAGGTCTCAGGGAATATTCACCTCCTGAACAACCCATAATCACATCTCAAAACTCTCACTTCGTTTTCCAAAGACTTCTCCAGTGTAGTGTTTTAAATTCTGTCTCATGAATGATTTTCATTTTGTTTTTAGTAGATAGAACTCATGTAGAGCTCATGGGGGAGGAGCTACCTGAACATGAGTCTGGAGCTCAGTTGATTTTAGTTAAGATGTTTCTTCACAGACCTCAGGTATTCTTCTGTAGGAAATTGAAACACTTTCAATTTCATTTTACTCCCTGTCATTTTTACAACAGGTATTACTATAGTATGCACTCCCTAAACCTAACTTTAGTATTAATCTGAATGCCATTTGAAGGTAGCTCTGGACCTAATAATAAATGGTTCAAATGCAAAGAAATTTTAAGCATTTCTTTTAAAGCATCAATAAATTACTTGCTTGTACAATAGACATGCAGTACATATCTGCTTTACTTTATGAAATCACAGTATATTGATTCCATTTCTTTATTACCATTTTATGAACACTAAGTCCTGCATAAGACATCACTGAGATATGACTACATATGGACCTTTCTCCAGTCTTTCAATGCTTAGGGGAGAGCATCACAAAACTAACTAAACGGAAATTATATGTGTGGTTCGTCTACACAGGTAGTTTTTGTCAGTCTAAGAACACATGAGAGAGACTTGACTCATTTCTGGAGCTCACTGCTCCTCCTTCCCACCCTCGATCGATCTCTGTCTAACCTAACAGCATCCAATACTACCCCATAAAACCAAAACTAAGTCCTATCACTTTCCTGCTCAGTATCTCGATTTTACTTGGAGTAAAAGCAAAGCTTTACACCACACCCCTGAATCCCTTCTGGCCCCTTTAGTTCCTCATCTCCTACTATCTTTCCCTATGACTTCTCTCCATACTATCTTCTGCCTGGTCCCATTGATGTTCCCTGTTTGTTTGTTTGTTTGTTTTTTCCAACTCAGGAGCTTTTCCAACCCACCACCTAAATCTTGATTTTCTTGAAGTCTTTTCTCCTGTAACAACTTCTGTGTGAGGTCAGCCTTGATCACGGTAACACTCCCAGTCATAATTACATAATGCTTACTTACTTCTCTCTGCAGACTCTCCCCATGTTATAACTTTTGGTAGCTCTTCACTGTTTCTTTTTCGTCTTTTTAAAATTAGCGTGCAAAATTTTAGGTTTTATTATGACATTCTCAAACATAATTTTGTTACTCCTCATGGTCCATCTACTTTATCCCTCTGTCCCACTTTTGCCTTCTACCCTAGCGCCCACTTTTGGCTTTCACATGAAGTCTGGTGCCCTGCTTCCTTTCCACAACACCTTTTTGTCCTCTCATGATTGCCTCTCCAGTTTCATTCACACACACATATTCACCTATACATATAAACATTCAAAGTTAGGGTCCACATGTGATTAAAAAATGTGGCAAATTTTCTTTCTGAGAACCTAACTTAATATAATTTCCAGATTAGTTTCCTTTTCCATTGTGTATACAGACCACGTTTCCATTATCTGGTCTGTTGACGAATATTGAGTAAGCTCCCATTTCCTTGCCCTTCTGATTCTTATTTATATTTGCTGCTAGAATGTATTTTTCAGAAAAGGAGAAATGCATCTTCAGCACCTAGCTGTGTCAGCACATGTTAGATGCAAATGTTTTTGAATGAGAAATGAATGGCCTTTCTATGGGTGTAATGACTGAATCAGGCTCTTATGATGAAGTCAAACAACTCCCAACTTTAAAAGGGATTAGTCATAAATGTAAATAGAGAAATCTGTGCAAGAGGTCACCCAATTTGCATAAAATGTTTACTAAATGCAATTTATTCACATCTGATGTTATGACAGAAAAACAAAGTCAGGCATGTGATGAACAAGACTAAAAAGGATGTCCCAGCATCATGACTTTTTTGTCTCCTGCCCTATATATGCTATATTGAAGCATGAATAAACCATCAGAAAAATGTTTACTTATACCTTTGTTAATATAGCACATCTCTGTCCTGGGGTAGGGGATAAAAGGAAGCAGGTGAAGAAACATGGAGACAAATTGAGCAATTATGCAAGCATTATTACACAAAATATGTTTTGATAAGACTATCAAACTGATGAAACCAATTTCATTACCAACAGCTCTACCGTTAGCTAATTTTGACATGGAAGAGCTTTAATTTGTGTTTAATTGATTTAATGCTGAATCAGATCATAGAGGTCTCATGGCTGAACTCTTATAATAGGAAAAGTCCAGTTTTATAAACCACAGAACCCTGGGTGAGTAAAGTTAAGGCATCCATGTTTGGACACACACACATACTCACACACACACACACACACACACACACCAGTTGGAGGAGGGAGGAGAGAGAGAGAGAGAGAGAGAGAGAGAGAGAGAGAGAGAGAGAGAGAGAGAGAGAGAGAGAGAGAGAGAGGGGAGAAAGGAAAGAGGAGAAAGAGGATTCCACAGCTTCCAGACAGCCTACCTAATGCAACTCGTGCAGCAGAAGCATCATAGTTAATCCAAAAGGAGACCCAGGAGAGGATGGTAATCAGAATGGATGGCATGTAAGTCTGCAGAATGAAGTAGCCAATGTTTCTCTTCAGCTTAAAGCTTAGGGACAATCTGGGGTAAGAACCTAGAAAGGCAATTTGAGAACATCATCATTATCAATATTTATAAGGTACTTTCCATTAAAGGCCCATAAAAACTTTGTACTTCTTTCTTAAATGTAATTTTAGCTACGGGTGAAGGACATTGTTGTTCTTTAAATCTAGTCTGAGATCCCAGGTGTTTTAATGAGCAGCAAGACTCCAGTGTGGACTACATCCTGTGCTTACCAGCCACTAAAGAATCCTTCCTCTTCCTGATCAGCCTCATGTTTTACATCAAAGATATTATTCTCTGCAACTCTGAAGACAACATGATTTGTACAGTTACTTGGTTTCCCTATTTCAATGTTTTCTTAGTACATTCACCCTATAATTTTTCTTCTTTTAATATAAGAATAAAGCTGAAGGTCCTGGTGGCAGTAACACACACCCTCAGAAACCATAGGATACATTTTCAGTCTGTGATCAGAGCCCAGGTGTTTTACACTGTGTACAGCCTTTTCTTTCCTTAGCACTAAATTACTTGCATTATAGTCTAAAGTAGTCACCAAAGAAAATGTAGAGAATTACCATCTTTAAGTAAGATTTATGAGATATAAACCAAAGGACAAGTGTCACGCTAAAGACACAGCTTTTAGCTACCGAAAAAACTAAACCAACAAAACCATCCCACTCCTCCAAGTACCAAACAATGTAAGTGGAGTCCTTTGACTGTGGAGTTCTGGGGAGTTAACATTACCAAGAAGACACGTAGGAGTGTGCCATCTTGGAGTGTGAAAGGTTCACACTGTAAAAGGCAGGAAAGACAATATTCTTGCTGTTTATAAGAAAGTATTGTTTCGTTTTTTTGAGCTAAATCATCAGAAGTCTTAGTATCTACACAATTCCAATATTTTCAGAAGAATATCCTTTCTGCTGAGCTATAGGGATTTAAACACCCCAGACTTTCAGAAAGCTCCTGGGCTTTTTTTCCCCACTCCTCTTAAGCTAGAGTTAACTTTGTATTTTTATTAAGCCACAACACAGCTTTTGCAGAGAGTGGTTTACAGCTCTCCAAGTATCAGAATCCTTGGCAGAAAGGCGATTCTCCAAATCTATAGTGATGGAGTTAGTTATTTATGTGCCTGTTGAATTCATTTCAACAAGAAAAACACCAAGAGGAATATTCCAGCAAGCTTATTACTTCCACTGAAGTAGTTTCTAGCAAGTGAATGCCTTCCTGCATCAACTGTAGAGAAACTCATGCAGCCGCCCACAGCATCACAGATGCCTGAGATCTGGAGGTAAAGGGGTCCGTGTCATCTCGGTGTTTGGAAGGCGTTAGCTCAAAGCTAAGCTGGAGCTAATGAAATTCTCTTGTTCTAAGGAAAACTTGACCTTCTAGGCTAGTTAGTTCAGAGGATGTCATGCTTCAGCTCTAGCTGCCTAATGAACTATCTTTGGCAAACGATAATGCTTTAAAAAAGTGATTTAAAAAAATCAAGACACCTAATTCTGAGTCAGCTTCTCTTCCTTCCCTCTTTCTATACGCCATCTCTAAAATCCATCTCTTCTTTGGCATATGAGTGGTGAAGAGGAGGGTTGGGTTCTGCTTGAGACTGCCTTCCAGAAAACATGTGTGTTTCTGAATGGTATTTCTCCTTGAGAAATAGGAGTTGTAGCATAGCTTCTATACTGCTGGTTCCTGGGATGCAGCATTGCTACCCCTTACCCCCAACTCTATATCAAGGTATCATTCTAAAAAAAAAATGAGATGAAGGCCTTTTTGCTTAAATCCTCCCCCCGATACAAACCTGTGGAGAAAACAACTTTCTTGGTGATGAGTTTATAATCTACGATGGAAAACTGAGGAAGCTCAATCTTCGTCACTCCTGTGACTGCATTGTCATCGCCACGCCAGTAAAACTCAATGTCATCAGTTGTATAGCCATCTGTAAGAGGAAGCATATATGAGTGCTCAAAACAGAAACAAACATAGAGAAAGCACACTCGGGTAATAGCTGAACTCACATGTAAGAGAAGCTACAGTGTAGTGTGGTGTGTGAAGTAGCAATCCATCTAAGCATTTTGAAGTCTATTGATGCATTTCAACCTCACACAATCTCACCGTAAGTGAGTATCTTTAGACCCACACAAGGTGTCAAAGGCTTAGGGAAATTAACAGAATCCTCCTCTTACAAGTAGGAGGTGCTGCACATGGGTACAAATCAATCTGGTAGTGAATCTTCTCCTATCTATGACACATGATCACATATCATACGATCCTAGATTGTGCCTAAGAAGGATGAAAGAAGAAAAAAATTAAGTAGTTAATTTAGGCTAAATACCCTCAAGTCATTCCCCTCCAATACAGATTTTTGAATTATAAAATAGTTCATTTCATGTCAAAAAAAAGTCATCGTGAAGAAATGAGTAATTACTTTTTCATATACCACATCTCCAAAAAAAATATCTCATTTTTCTCATTGAAGTTTTCTGAACCCTCAAAATTCAATTGGGTTTAACAGTCTCTAGGAGATATGAGTGGGTAGCGCATATTACAAATGCACAGTACATTCAGAAAGCATGCTTCCCTTTATTGAACCATAATTTATGGGACTCATATGATGCTCATCATTGGATATTCTCAGGTGAAAGAATTTTGTATAATAAAGACATATTGTAATAATGAAACTTTCAATCCATGAACCTTAACGAGCATAGAAACCATAAGTGTAACAAGCAGCACATACTAGACTATAAACAGTACTTTCAGAGATATATGCAATAGACTCTAGTATATATTAATAATTAATAGGCTCATCTAGCCAAGCCACAAATATATCCCTCATGTGAAGATATGTCACCTTCATGTCTTCAAAAATCTATTGGATCAGGATAGCTGAATGTTACAAGTCTGGGGATTGGTCCCTTAATTTTAAACTGGGCAAAATAAATTAAAGAGTGTTTAGGAACCTTGCTTTTGGCTTGTTAGTAAATAATGTGACACAGATAACCGGAATACCTGCCATTTAACACTTAGCTTCTCAGAGACCATGATCAATAAAAGGAGCACTGAGATTATAGACACAGCCACTGTATCTAGTTTTATGTGGGTTCTGAGGAATTGAACTGAAGCCCCATGCGTGCACTGCAAGTACTTTATCCACGGAGCCATCTCTATTTTCTCACAGCCTACAGTTCAGTTTTGATGATGGCAAACTTATAAGCTTCTGAAGTTCCATCCATTCTTAATAGCATATTCATTTTTATTCAGTGCAGAAATACAGGGTTTTTAAGTTTAATGAGCATCTGTATGACTGGCTCCACAGTGTCGGATTTTGGTTAACATTAAAAAAATTTGATATCCTTTCTTACACCATTTCTCTATTGAAACAGAATTGGGGACTGCTAATTGATTATATTTTATTGGCATGAACCAATCTAGAGATCTTTTATAATGGAATCTCTGTTTTGATATAAAACTTTGTTTTAAAAACAAATTTGAAGATTTTATCACATTCTAAGTGATAAGTTAATGGCACAATAAACAAATTCTCTGTGGAGAATTTATACCCCATTTTTTGAAGGTTATACATTTCCTGATATTGGGAACTCATAGTCCAGACTGGTATCTCAAATGCAATTTAATTTATTGTCTGTTATTTATACACATCGTTCAGTTATGAGATAGTTCAGGGTCTTTGATAAAAGCAATTTACAATCAAAGAAAGGGCAGTGGTTCTTAGAAGCAATCAAGCCAGGGACTTAGAAAAGTATCCTAAAATTGGATTTGTCATATACAAGCATGAAAAGGAGCATTCGTCAAATAAGAAGGCACAATCAGTCCCCAGGAAAAGATTTTAGAAAATAGTAATTACCACTTATAGATCTAGACAAGGGTTAGTAGGCACATAGTAAATACCATCCCTTTTACTGAGAAGCAAAGTCTCAAGAACAATGAATCTGGGTTTATCATCCCAAGAGCATAAGATGCTTGGGGAGCTGACGATTTGACCTAGGAACTTGCTTTTGCTTTTAAGTAAGCATCTTGGGTAATTATATTTTGGGTGGCACATGGAAGCCTTAAGAACCACTTGTCTCGCACATGAGGAAGAGGATGATAACAACTACAAGCTAAATATACTCTTTTATTTCACTAAAACCTCTAAAATAAAAGTAATATCTATACCTATATCAATATTTACAATAATTATTTTATAGGTGAGGACTATTTATAAACATTATTCTAAGTTTTGACTGCTCATATTGTGTATGCATTATTTTTATCCTAACTTGATGGCAGAGAAATCTAAGACCAGAAAAACTTACATAATGTGTTTAAAGTTACCTATCTGGCATGTGACTGAATAAGGAACTGTTGCCATTTTGCTCCAAAGATAGAATTCTCCCACTGTACAATGTTGCTAGGGAACATAAAACAAGCAATATGCTAAAAAGAGGCAGAGTGCCCATTTTGTAATGTAAATAAAGGGCAAGCAACTTCAAAGCAAAAAGAGGAGAAAGTAGTCTTTAAACATTTCTCATACAAAGGACAAGGGCTGAGCTAATAAAGACCATTCCAGCCGCTTCTCCTCACTCCCTTCCTCAGTACTGACCATCTTTGCATTCATCACTGTGAATCTTACACATCGATAGATGGAGGAATTAATTAGAAAAGGAGAGGTATTTCAGCAAGATAGCATAGGATTTGCTTGTTATTTGTTCCCCTAATAGAAACATTACACAGGACTATATCTATATGTTTGACAGTGTTTGCTAGGTAATATTTGGTAGAGGAAAGGCACTCAGTAAAATCATTGTATTGATTTAATGCACATGTTGATTTGAGTGTATAGTTTTTATAATGATGATTTATCTACATGTTTATACACTATTGATTCACACACACACACACACACACACACACACCCTGACTATACCTATGTTATGTACTAAATAAATATTTTCAAAATGGATATGCAAATTTTCATATTTTCCCCCATGTCTTGCAAAATTACATTACCTTTATTTATTCCTTATTTTCTCATACATAAATTAGGATAATAAAAATAATACTTATAGAAGTGCATTATGGGAAAAAGCATACTTTTGAGTATTTATTATTTAAAATTTTAAATTATTTTCAAATTTCACATAATATATTTTGAACACATTTACCTCAGTTCCTCCCCTTAGCTCCTCCCATACCCACCCTGGAACTTTCTGTTCTCTTGTTTTACTTTAAAATTGATAACCTTTCAACTCCAACTGTGCTGTCAATGTATTTCTGGAGGTGGGGGTCTGCTAGTGGAGTGAGACTGACGTCTAGGAACTACACGTGTAAAGAAAATTGGGACTCTCCTCCCATACTTTATATAAGTGTACAGGATGAATACTATTAATTTTTTGAAAATTTAAAAATATGAAGTGTTACAACTGAATAGCATTTTGCCGCATGCCATCTTTTTGTGCTTCCATGAGCAGACAAAGGGACTGCATGGTTAGACAAATGAGTGATTTGACTGCAATTGTAGAACTTTTCTAAAGGCTTGGGAATTAGAAGTCAAGTACTTAAAGGTCACTTGGATGCCCACGATTTTGGAATCTAACCTGATGATATATAGCACATTAATCCTATTTCTTGGCTACTGCCAGGATTCAGAAGCCAAACTGTCTTGACATCATTTTGGTTAGAGCAGGCTAAAATATTCCAAGTGCAAAACAAATGCATTCTCACCTCCCCATCCCAGTTTCTGAAGATGAAAGACCAATCATATCTCACTGAGCAAGGGCAGGCAAGATAAAAACGACAGTCTGATAAACCATGTAGGACTGGTTTAAAACAGACCTAGTTTTCTCCTTACTTTGAATTTTCTCTAGAGAAATGCTCAGCAGTCTCTATGAGTGATTAAAAACTAAGAGAAAATACATGCAGATGTGCATGACTTTCATAATATCCATAATGAAAATAATTAGGTTTCTTTTAGAATGCATCAGAAGGTAGACCTGGACTGAAGTGCTGCATTGATGTCTCAGAAATCAAACTTACCTTTTATATTTTAATCTTGGACTCCCTAAGTCTGAGCCATCACATTATTTTTGGTTGTATCATCAAAAGCACAGCCTACATACTAAACCCAGATGGGCTATGAATACACAAAGCACAGATTCATTACAATTTACCTGGAAGAATGAAACTGATAGGCAGTTGCACCATGACATCACTTTTGATCAGGAGGTACAGATATGTATATTTATAAACAAGTGTACAGGAGATATGAGTTGGAGACACATTTGCTTTCAAATATCAGTAAATGAATGTATTACTAAAGATCTAAGAAGCAGAAATGCCACTTTTAAACACAGATACACAATAACTGAGCTTATCCTTGCAAGTGTGACATTATTTGTATACTACAACTTGACATTGTAAAGTGTTTTTCTCTTTTTACTGTCAGTCTACAGCTCTACTTATTATTTATTTATTTATTTATTTATTTATTTATTTATTTATTTAACTTCACCTTGCATAAATATGGACCCTTTCCAAGAAATTAAGCCATGGATATTAATGAGAACATTGAAAAGAGAAAAGTTGCTGATACCACCATTTAAAAAAATAAATTTTTATCATTTTATTGATTATGAATTTCAGACCAGGAACTCCAATCCTACTCATCTTCCAGTCCCCTCATACTGGACCTCCATCCTTGCAACCTCCCTCTCCAAAAGAGGAAAAAAAACCTGTGGAAGCTGGAGTGTGTCACAGTGTGTCCCACAGTATATACTTTTGTCTACACTTCTTTGTTTGCAAATGTTCATTGAAATGCATCCTTGGTCTGGCTTCTGCTACACAATCAGTACTGGAATCACCTTCAGACTCCTTGCAGATATTCCGTTGTGGCTCTGTGTCATGGAGATCCTGCAGTTTTAGATTTGTAGGACTGGCCCCTTCCCACACTCCAGAAGTTCATGCATAGGGTAGATGTTGTGGCAGGCCAATGTGAAGCCCTGGATCTGGGCCTGAGAGGTATCTGAGCTGGTCAGCCAGCCAGCTCTCCTGTACCCAAACAACAGGAACCGCCTCTTCCTGCCTTTCCCTGGCTGGCCCATCCAATGCCACAGCTATCAAAGGGCAGAGCTAGATATCCAACCCATATGCGCTTGGAGTTGGCTCTTCTATTGCCCATGCCATCAGTGCCAGCTCTACTGTGGTGCTCAGGCTAGATGCAGGGCCGACTCTCCAGAATGCTGCAGCACTGAGGAGCAGAGATAGCTCTACTGCTTTAATGCCCTCAGGAATGGCTCACCTGCAACTTCCATAACCAGGGCCAACTCTACCCTGTTGTCCACCATTTGCTTTTCATAGAGGGAAACTGATGCACCTTTGTCCTCTCAAAACTTATCAAAGCTTTGTTACTCTGTGGAATTGATAAATGTTCTGAAATATTACCTACATTTACACCACCCTGTCTAACATCATAATCAGCACTTAGCAGTTGTTTTAACCTACTTGTAATATCTTGTTCCACCAGTTGGCAATGGATGACATTGCCATTGACATGACCATAGGTCAATGTTATTGGGCAGTTCACAGTAGATATGAGTTTGATATAAGTTCATTTGTTAGAGAATCATATTAAGGACCATTTGAACTCAAAACTCCATGCTGCCTTTCAGGGTTATAAAATAGCACATTGAAAGCTTCCTGAATCTCTAAAATTTAGCATGTAATTCCCTCCTAGTATCTAGTTGTTTTTGGTTTTTTTTGGAGAAAAAAAATAGTTTATTTCATGTTATATTTTATAGTCATCAAGGGAAACTAAGGCAGGAGAAAAATCAATTCAGTTAAATGGAGCAGAGAAAATGGAACGCTACTTAATGACTTCTTTGCTCTGACTTGCTCAGCTACCCTTCTTACATAGGCCAGGGCTAACTACCTCGGGATGGCCCTGTTAACAGTGGTCTGGAGCCTCCTATGTCAACTACAATAGGAAAATGCTCCACAGATGTCATGTCTACAGTCTAACCTGACCTGTACAATTCTTCAGTTGAATTTCCTTCTTTCTAGCTTGTCTCTATTGTCTCTATGTGTCAAGTTGATGGTTGAAACTGATATTCCCCCAACAAAACTCCTCCCAACTTCATATCTTTTTGTTTTTATAATCCACTAAGTCCAGTTAGTGCTGTCCATATGTGCATGGGTGTGAGGGCACTTACTAGATTGCAGGAAACTTACATCCTCAAAAGAGAATTCTTTCTTCCCTAGCAACAGTGCTGCTACCTCCTAAGTGAGGAGTGTGACTGGAGATCTCCTATGGTGTATTGTGATTTTGGCTAGCTTGATGTTTAGTAGGTCTTATGCAATAACCATCTTCTTGTGGAGAATGTTACCGAAGGGGAGATGACATATTATAGCATTGGTGAAACTAAAGCAATGAAGTGGAATACTAGGGGCAGAAAAGCTTAAGCAAGGATGGGTATGGGAGTGTAGGAGAAATTAGGAAGTGAAGAGGAATGATAGCTCAAAAGAAGGGATATGAAAGCCATATGGAAGCCTACTATCTCATAATCCAACTTTAAAAAGTGGGAGGATAAGAGCATACATGTGAAATGAAATAGTGAGATGAAGTAGGGAATACTGAGGTTAAAGGATTAAGTGGGGGTGGGGATGGGCAAATAGGGGACAGGAGAGGTGGTGGTAGGTTAGCCAAAATCTAAGGCTATATGAAAAAGCTTTATGGAAACCCACTAGTTAATAAATTAACTTCAAAATACAACTAAAAGGGAGTTCAGACAGAATTGTTATGCATCATTTGACAACATTGTTGCTCCCTGAAGACATGGGTGATTACATGAAAATGACAGTACAAGACATGGTGTAGCTACTTATGAATTATTGGTGAAGGAGGCCGGGACATTTCCAAAGAAACATAGCCTGTTGACATTACCATTGTTTGCCCACCATAACGGCATGGTAAGGTCCTATTGCTGAAAACACAACACATGCTAGCTGTAGGACATAGAGAAGTCAATCTTAAACTGGCAGGAAAACTTCCTCCTTGTTGACTAGCGTTCATAGTGCCAGAAAAATACAATTCATGGTGTGTTGGAAGAAAGTACACCAGTGGTCTTACCCAGCACTAGATCCTGTATGCAGCAACACTAACCTGCTAGGCAAGCTATGCCTACAGGTATAACATGACTGTTATGAGGTAACTAACAGCTTTCTGATTCCATTTTAGGCCTAGTTCACAGGAAGGGATTTCATGCGTGGTACTGCAGTCCTGGTCAAAAGCCCATGGGTGGGGAGATCATAGGTCCTCGAACACTGTTGGAATTTTGGTTGCTATTGCATTGCATCTGTAGATTTCCTTGGGGAGAAAAGCAGTTTTTACAATATTGATTCTTCCAATCAATTCTTTCCACATTCTAGTGTCTTCCTCAGTTTCCTTCTTTAGAGTTTTAAAGTTTTCACTACAATGGTTATTCATTTCCTTCCCTAGGTTTGTTCTAAGGTATTTTTTTTAAATTAATTATTCTGTTTGTTTACATTTCAAATGATATCCCTCTTCCTGGTTACCCCTCCACAATCTCCCTACCATATCCTCCTTTCCCCCTTCCCCTGCCTCTGTGAGGGTGCTCCCGCACCCATCCACCCACTCCCACCCCAGGCTCTAGCATTCCCCTACACTGGGGCATCAAGCCTCCACAGGACCAACAGCCTTTCCTCCCAGTGATGTCCAACAAGTCCATCTTCTGCTACATATGTAGCTGGAGCCATAGGTCCCTCCATGTGTACTCTTTGGTTTAGTCCCTGGGAGTTCTGTGGGGTCTGGTTAGTCGATATTATTGTTCTTTCTATGGAGTTACCATCCCTTCAGCTCATTCAGTTCTTCCCCTAGCTCTTCCACTGGGGACACCATGCTCAGTCTGATGGTTGGCTGTTCCAAGATATTTTAAAGGCTATTATAAAAGGTACTATCTCCCTGATATCTTTCTCAGTATATTTGTCAAGTTAAGATTTTCAGTACCATATTTATTAGGCATGTAGACAGTGAACACTCTTGCCTTGTTCCTGATCTTAGTGAAAACGCTTTTAGTTCCCCATTTAGCATGATGTTGATTGTAGGTTTGTCATTTATAACACTTAGGATGTTGAGGTATATTTCCTCTAGTCCTAGTCTCTTCAAGGTTTTTTGTTTTTTTTTTAATTTATTCTTTAATTTTTTTTTTTTTTTTTTTTGCAGACCAGACTATATTCCCCTCCCAGTCCATGCTCCGATTGTTCCACGTCCCACACCTCCTCCCCACCCCTGTCTCCAAGAGGATGCCTTGGTCCCCAACCCCATCCCACCAGACCTCCCCACTCCCTGGGGCCTAAAATCTCTTGAGGGTTAGGTGTATCTTTTATGACTGATTCCAGACCCAGCAGTTCTCTGCAGTATATGTGTTGAGGGGCTCATATCAGCTGCTGTATGCTGCCTGGTTGGTGGCTTAGTGTCTGAGAGATTCCAGGCACCAGGTTAGTTGAGACTGCAGGTTTTCCTATAGAATCATCTTTTCCTCCTCAGCTTTTTCCAGGTTTCCCCTAATTCAACCACAGGGGTCCATGGCTTCTGTTCATTGATTCGGTGTAAGTATCTGCATCTGTCTCAGCTGCTTGTTGGGCCTCTCAGAGGACAGCCATGCTAGGCTTCTGTCTGTGGATCGAGCTGCCACTGCTAACCTGTGAATGCCTTCTTGATTGGTTGTTCTGTTGATCAGTATATAGTGACTGTTTTTAAATGTCTGCTGACTATTCTTAGTCTGTTCTATTTTTTGCCAGCTATTAGAATAGCAGTGCCTTCTTGTTTCCTAGTTCTAGTACATAGAATACCTTTTACCATCCTTTATAGCCTAAGATAGTGTCTATTTTTATGGCAAGGTATGTTTCTTTTCTTTTTTTTAATTTTTTGATTCTTTATTTACATTTCAAAGGTCTCCCCTTTGGAAAGCCCCTATACCCTCCCCTCCCCCTGCCTCTATGAGGGTATTCCCTCACCCACCCAACCACCCACCCACTCCCATCTTCCCTCCTTGGCATTCCCCTATACTGGGGCATCTAACACCGTCACGCCCAAGGGCCTCTCCTCTCCCTGATGGCCAATAAGGCCCTCCTTTGCCACATAGTGGCCTGAAACATGGGTCCCTCCATGTGTATTCTTTGGTTGGTGATCCAGCCTCCGGGAGCACCGGGTGTCAGGCCAGTTGACACTGTTGCTCCCTCCATGGGGCTGCAAACTCCCTCAGCTCCTTCAGTCCCTTCTCCAACTCCTCCATCTGGGACCTCATGCTCAGTCCAACGGTTGTGAAGTGAATCTTGGGTATTCTGAACTTTTGGGCTAATATCCACTTATCAGTGAGTACAGACCATTATGTTCTTTTGTGACTGAGTTATCTCACTCAGGATGATATTTTCAAGTTCCAACCATTTACCTGTGAATTTCATGAAGTCATTCTTTTTAATAGATGAGTAGTACTCCATTGTATAAATGTACCATATTTTCTGTATCCATTCCACTGTTGAGGGACATCTGGGTTGTTTCCAGCTTCTGGCTATTATAAATATGGCTGCTATGAACATAGTGGAGCATGTGTCTTTATTACATGTTGGAGCACCTCTGGGTATATGCCCAGAAGTGGAATAGCTAGGTCCTCAGGTAGTATTATGTCCATTTTTCTGAGAGTCCACCAACCTGATTTCCAGAGTGGTTGTACCAGCAATATACTTGCAATCCCACCAGCAATGGAGGAGTGTTCCTCTTTCTCCACATCCTCGCCAGCATCTGCTGTCACCTGAGTTTTTGATCTTAGCCATTCTGACTGGTGTGAGGTGGAATCTCAGGGTTGTTTTGATTTGCATTTCCCGGATGACTAAGGATTTTGAACATTTCTTTAGGTGCTTCTCAGCCCTACGAGTTTCCTCAGTTGAGTATTCTCTGTTTAGCTCTTTTTCATGTGGTTGCTGTGAGTCTCTGAGGAGCTGTTATCAAATCTTTATTTTTGTTCTAAGAAACATTACTCTTATAATGAATTTTATGGAAAAAGGTTTCATCATCTATGCACTGGAGAATAATAGCACATTTGTGCCACTGTCTATAGTCACAGAACATTTAATGCAGGAAAGGAAAGGAAGCTATGAAGTAAATAATCCATTTAATTTTACTTATCCTTATCATAGCTGAGACTTATTTGATTAGAAAAAGCAAGCAAACAAACAAACAAAATGCCTATCTAGATGCATTCATTCCATTAAATGCTAGGTGTGAATAGTTCACACATTGTAGGGAACTCATAATGGTCCTCTTAATAATGCCCACCAAGCACTCCAGAGAAGCACATGAGAAATCTTATGAACCGTTAGAAGTAATCCTTCTTTAGTAGATTAAACATTATTTTAATCCCAAATAAATTTCCAAGAAAATAATTTCAATAAAAGGGATAGAACTGCCTTTTGTGGAGCAAAGCAGGCAGGGATGTAGTAGCATGGGGAATGATGTCAATCACAGTTCCCATGTCTAAATCAAGTGAACATCATGAGAAACAATTAGAAGGGAATCCACCATATAGATGGGCCTGAATGCTGCGCAAATGTACAAAAGTGTGTATTACCCATTCCAAAGCCATGAGAAGTTTTAAGATGCAGCCATGGCTTTTTAAATTCCGCAACAGGTATCGCTGAGATACTCAGTGATATCTCTGACTCTATCACATTCTTCCCATGGCTCTTTAAATGAACATCTAGACATAAATGTTCTGCTGTAAAGTCATTTGTAGACTTCAAACTGTTCAAAATAATTGGCTGAGGGAAGGTCAGGCTTGATGGTGTAGTGCTTGCTTAGGAAGTTTATCATAAGTCATAGCCCAACATTCGTTCCTGCATCAAAGATTGTGTGTGTGTGTGTGTGTGTGTGTGTGTGTGTGTGTGTGGTATCACTCATAAAATTTAACTATTATGAAGTACAAGACTATAAAATCTATCACATTCAAGTAAAATGTCAAATGATGGACTGTAAAATCCATTACCCCTAGTAAAACAATAATTTTTAATCTGCATATGGATACAAGGTGATTTTGTGATAATTTATGGAAGTATAACTGTATTGCATTTCTTAAATGTTTTTATTGTGTTTGGAGAGGAAAAGTCATTAATGCAATGGTTCCGATCTAAGCACATTATTTGCTCAAATTCATGAGCTCTCAGTCTCAAAATAATACAGAAGATTCAGGAAAGTTTTAGTTTTAAAAAAAAAAATAGGCCATTGCCTCTCAAACTTCATGTGTATAGAAATCACCCAGAAATCTTGTTAAACTGCAGACTTGATTTAGATATGAAGCCTGAGGTTTCTATCAAAGCCCTAGAGGAGCTGATGCTGTTTGTTGACAGAGTAGCCTTAATATAGCAAGAGATTAAAGGATTTTGCAAGGTGAAATTTCTCTTTGCCATGATAGTCAGGTAAGGAATGCCTTGGATCTAACAGGATGGACTGAGATACTTGATCTCTGGTAAACAGAAGTTTTATTGGATCCAAAATATTAAAATACCATTTCCTGTTTTATGACAGATACTAGAAAACAATTCTGGTATACTGACTAAAGACCTGGTTTCATTTAACTGTCTACAACTTATCAATAAGTAGTACTACAGAGAGAAGGAAAGGAGTTTGGGTCCAAAAGTCTAGCACAAGTTTGTTCTTATTCGAATTTTATTTCAATGTTTAGCCTCATAAATTCAAGAATACTGCATCCTCTCACTAACAAAAACAGCTTTATCTATTTTTCACAGTAGAACAATCAGCAAACTTTCAAATGTTTTCCCTCTCTCCAATTTATGACACACCAATGTTTAATATTACTTTATTTAAAAGAGGTTGAGAGCTGGGCATAGTGACACAGTTCTGTTATATCATAAGGATATAAAACTGGAGGATTACATGTTGGAGATTAGAATGGGCTATGTAATGACCATCAATTTCAAGGATAACACAAACAGAACAAATGAAAATAAAACATAAAAGAATAGTAAAAAAAATTGATTGAAAACAAGTTTCTGATGATTTAACAAAACAATATGGAAAGGAAAAATAGAGAAAATACTTCCATTATCTGTCTAGGTGGTTCAAAACTGAATGAAAACCCATCAGTCAAATATTGAAAACTGGCATTGAAAAGCTAGGCTGACTCCATGACAGGCTTCAAATGGGCAGTTTAGGAGACTTGGCCTAAGAATTGAGCAAGTCCAGGCAAGTCCAGGTAAGTCAATTACTAGAAACAAAAACAAAACAAAATAAAACAAAAACAACAACAACAAAACCAAAACCAAAACCAAAACCAAAACCAACAACAACAACAACAAAGAACCCAGGCTTCAGGCAGCTAGTCAGAAACTACCCTGCCATCAGAAGCTGCCCAACAACTTGGCCTGAGGCAAGGACAATGGGTCAGCAGCAGTTTCCAGACTTCCTCAGCAACAGTTTCCAGCCCCCATGCCCCAGTCATGGAATGTCCCTAGAGATGGAGGAAGATAAAGGTCACCTAACCCAGAATCTCCTATGTGCTTTAAATCAGGCCTGCAAGCCCACTTGGTTGTGTCTCTGTCTTGGTAATGGGAGACCCCAACATGCTGGACTTCTGCAGAATGAAACACTCCTTGCGTTTACATACTATTTCAGTTTGGGATATCATTCTTCAGTAAATCATGGACCCTTACACATTCATTATATGGCTTCTATCCACTGCCTTATATTAGTACTCTCTCCCTTGCAAATTCCTCATCATTGGCCTACATTCTTTGTGAATTATGAGGAGCTATTTGACCTTCAGGACCTAGTTCGAGTTACTTCAGTTATTTGAAGTATTTCACCCTACACTTCTAGTGTTCTAATGTCAGCACTATTTTAATTAATTAATTATTATTAGTATACTGTCACTGTCTTCAGACACACCAGAAGTTGGCATTGGATCCCATTATATATGGTTGTGAGCCACCATGTGGTTGCTGGGAATTGAACTCAGGACCTCTAGAAGAGCAATCTGTACTTGTAACCACTAAGCCATCTCTCCAACCCATTTCAGCACTCTGAAATGGTCTATCTCAATGTCCCTTTTCCCCAAAAACTTTCATTTTCTTTTACTTTGTCTCTTTCCATTCCTGCAGCTTTCTTTCAGAGCCTGCTACTTGAGTGTCTGCCACCATACTTCTCACAGCTGAGTCAAGTCTGTATTAGAGGATTTTGTGGAAGTGTTGGTCTCAGTGCCCAGACTATCAAGAAACATGCCTGGCACTGTCCGTCTGTCTCTTCTTCTTTTGTGCAGGTCTTAACTCAAGCCAGAACTTGTCCTACCTGGGTGACCTGAATTGTCAGTGTGGTACTACTTTATCCACTTGTACCTCGTCAAAACTCTGTGAGCACAGTGAAACCCAGAAACCATTTGCCAAGGGGCAGAATGGAAAACTTACAAATCTGAGCATCAGCAGTGGCTTGAGATGTGCAAGTTCCATCCAGCTCAAAGTCATTAGAGAATTCCAGTGCTGCTGATAATGGCCTAAAGAAGTAGTTTATCAAATTGTAGTTGCATTTAGTCAAATTTCTAGATGCTTTGGGTTTTTTAATAGGTGTTGTCATTCCTAGAGTGAACTAACACATACTCTTGGAAGGGGCTCAGAATTGTAGTAATGATTTTCTCTGGGCTGATAGATTTTGGAAACCAATCTACCATACTAGTCTCCAGAGGGATCCAATACCTACATCTCAAATACAATAATGCTCCCTTGCGAAAGGTGAAAATAGTCACACAGAAGACTGTGCTAACTCAAGAGTGATAATGGAGGACGTTTAAATTAACAAGGCCAATTGAATGGGCAAGGAGATGCACACAGCTGTGCAATAAAGTGCCATCAGCTGTGACATCAACCCATCTGCTTCTTAATAAGAGGTGACAAAGGAAGTAAAGGCCCGGCTGGCTGCGTCAGAGACCAATATGGATCTTTCCATCTTAACCCACACTTTTACGTATCCTTGCTGGGATACAAGGTGAGCTGAGGATCACTAATAAAAATTGTGGCAGCAGGCAATTCAGACTGAGGGATATTTGATCTAGAAAAGCTGTTCTTCTGTGCCATGGACTGTTAGGCTAGAGCTTGAGCAATAATATTCTTTTCATAATATTTGTACTTGCATAATATGTAAGAGCATTCAATCTATTTAATATAAGTTATCTGGCACCAACGATATCTCCATCACTCAACTCTGAGATCTTATTTAAACAGAGCATGCCCTGCTTACATTCACAAAGTGGAATGAAAGATAGCAAACATCAGATATTTAGTACACAGTTTTTGAAACGGACTGGATTTATGTTCTGTAAGAGGGTTTATGTACACAGCAGGAGGGAGGACTTAGAGACTGATGCCACTCATGTCGACAGATGTGCGCAGTTAAATATGGCACTGCTGTTTTGTCTGAGGGAGTTGGGAAGAATTCACTAAACAGAGAGAGAGACGGGGCTTTATAAAACAGCCACTGGCTTATGTGATTAAAGCATTTCTGCAAGAAGCCCGGTGCTTCCTAAGCATCACCTCACCCTGTCTTTAGTAAACCCTCTGACATACAAGTTATTTTCCTTATTTTATAGATAAAAAGCCTACAGTTTAAAGAGGTTAACTTACTTGCCCTAGTATCACAAATAGGAAATAAACTTAATGCTCTTTAATATTGGTAAAGAATCCAACCACTTGATCAATATAATTGCCATCCCACATTATGATACAAAGCCATATGTCTGATTTATTATGTAACATTGTAGAGACACTATACTGGGCTATGTTTTTTTAGTTTTTTTCATTTTAGAGCATAGTTTGGCATATTTTTACTGGAATATAGGGTCAGTCGAGGACATTTGTATTTAATTATTCTCATTGTATCCACTTTTTTTTTTTGTAATGTGAATTTATAACTTCTGCTATTAAGAGGTAGATTCTTTTGCTGTACTCCAAATCTGAGCTGTCTTTGATGCTTGTTTTAATCATCAGTATTGCTGACACAGCTCCAGCTTCAGTCTCAGGAAACTTTGTAGCTATGATTATTCTTTGAGTTTCTTGCTGCCACCACGGAAAGAGGCCTTGGACAGACTACTAGATAATATGGGGCATGAGGAACACTTCCCTTTATCATGGCAGTCAGACAGAAAATCCCCAGCCTTCCTGCCTGAGGACAATAGATGCATATATGGCCACAGCTAAAATGAGCCAAGCTTGGCTTAGCTTGACAGAATCTCCCAGCTAATTTGCAGTCTTTTAAGTAACAAAGATTGCTTTTTGTTTTAATCCATTGAGTTTCAGGCTAGCTTTTAAGGAGCAGAAACTAAGAGAGAACAATGAATCTAATTTAAGAATAAAAACAAACTCTCTTTCCTACTCGATGATGTAGGGTGTGTATACATTGCCATCTAGAATGGCGTTCAGAGTCATATCTAAACAATGGTTCAGAGAATCTGCTACTGCTTTTATGAATCTTATAGGATTGACCATATAACACGAACCAGAACACCTGCCTAGATTACTGTCCCAATTCTGCTACAAAGAAGCCATAGCACTGTGAAAGCAGAATATTTGCTGTTCAGAGCTCATGTTCTACATCTGAAAATAAAGCATTATTTTCCTCAAGCAGCAATTCTCAAGTTTTGGTTTCTAAATGGCTTTGCTCTGAAAAAAACCACTGAAGACACAATTAGCTATTTGTGTGGGTTATAGTTATAGATATTCACCAAGCTACCAATTAAAATGTACATTTAAAAACATTTATCATTATTAGTCATTAACTAGTTGAAACCAACAATGGTGGTCCTAGCCCTTGCTAATATAAATAACATTTCTATGAAGACAAATTATTCATTTTAAACATAAACTATATGGAAAGTGTTATTTTGAATTTCTTTCATCTCTTCCATGTCAACATATTTTAGCTGAATCCCCAAGTATACTTTTGCACTGTTAATGTAGTAATCCAGTGCTTAATGCCTCTAGAAACTATGCCTTTACAGGGCGTAATGAGGCAAATAATTCTTGATGCTCTTGTGAAGGTAGCTTTAGACCTGAGGACATTCTAGAAAGTTCTCTAGATGTACTCAGGGAAATCTGAGCATTGAAGACTACATGTTAGAAACCACTGCCTTTGGGAATTAGCAATATGAAATTTGATGATTTAGGTAAAACTATGACAAATGCATTTTTCTTTTAGATTTATTTAGTTTATTTAATGTGCATGAGTGTTTTTGTTTGTATGTATTTATGTGTACCATGGAGGTCAGAAGAGAGTGGTAGGATCACCTAACACTGAATCTACGGATGGTGGGGAACTACAGTCTGGGTGCTGGGAACTAAACCAGGGTTCTCTACAGGAGTAATAACTACTCTTAACCCCAAAACCAGATCTCCAGCTCCAATTCGTTTCATTTTGAATTGTTAGAAACTACTCATAACTAATTTTGTTGTCCGATGCCAAAAGAATACAAATAATTCACCCTTGAAAAGCTAGGAATTCAGGGGTCACTTTTGATCCTTAGCTAACTTAGAAATAATATACATTTATAGATCACAAAATTTATCTCACTTTTCCTTTGGTCAAGTGAGGGAGTGCATGTCTGAGAAAAGAAAGGAATGCACTTGTATACAGTTGAAGCTACTGTTCATCCGTATCTGGTTCTCAACCCAGCGGCAGCTGTATGTGTGATCGTGGATTTAAAAAAGATTGAACTTCACCTTAGAATGCTTACAGGCTTTCTCTACACTTAGTTGCATTGCTTTCCTATGATAATAGAATTAAGTGTGAGAAAAAGAGAGGGCTGGTAACTGATAATTGGAGGACTGGGGTTTCTGGTTCAACAACATCAAGCAGCTGAGGCCTGCTACAATCTTGTGAGTGAGTCTAGAATCACACTCTTCTCCTCATGAACCTTTCAGATGAGACCACAGCAATAGACAGCAGCTTGACCATCACCTAAAAGAGACTGTGAACACAAGGAATCTGATTAAGACCTTCTTTTTCCTGAATATGGCACATTCTGAAATAGAAAAATGTCCACTCTTTATTATTATTATTATTATTATTATTATTATTAATTTTTTCCTTCCAGTCATAGCCCCTTTCTTGTCCACCCCTCTGACTGTTCCTCATCCCATTTCTTCTCTCCTATCTCCAAAAGAATGTCCCCACCCCCCAAAAGCCTTTAAGCTTAAGGGAAATCTGTAAGTCAGAAACTTAACAATCCATTTATGAAATAAACACTAAAAATCAAGATAAACATAGAAAAGTGTACTTTAACACAATAAATTTACAAAAACAAAACAAAACCAAAAAGTGAAAAAATACCACACTTAACATTATAGTCAATACTAAAAAGTCAAAAACTTTTTCACTCAGGTCCCAAGAGACTGATGCCCACTCTAGCTGCTTCCATTCAACATAGTACTTGAAGAATCATTATCAAAGCAATTAGGCAAGAAATAGAAATGAATTAACTTAATTGGGAAAGAAGAGTTTAAATAATATCTGTTTGCAGACACACACACACACACATATGTACATGCACACACACACATGCATACATACAAATGCATGCGCACACACACATAAACACACACACAGATGCACGGACACATATAAACACTTGCATGCACACAGATGAACAAGCCTGTGGACACACACATACACATAAATGCATATATGTACACAAATACACACACACAAACACTTAAAACTAATAAACTCATAAACGGTGAAAGATACCAAGTCTGAGTTTTAAGGAATAATTAATTTCTTCACGTGAACAATAGACTATCTGAAAATGAAATCCAGAAAAAAAAGTGTTCAAAAAATACTCAAAATTTAGAAACAAGCCTAATCCATGAGATTTAAGAAATTGAAAACTGAAAATACAGATGAACCAAATAAATGCTGGGATATGAAACAGAGTATGGTCATTGTGGCACCAAAGGGTTTCTGTCTTAAACAAATGCATAGGTGAATGAGCACTGAGACCAGGAAGGCTTCATGTCTTACAGATTTACGCAGAACTGTTTACATAAACTTAAGTACATGGAAAATATATGGACTAGAGTTAAGAATTTGAATATAATCAGCACACTGATGATATTGAATGCTGTGCAACCTAATGAGATAATATATGAATATAAATAAAGCCACGTCTAAGTGCTAACTAAAAGGTAAGTGGTCAGTGTATGCATTCACATCCTTCGTTGTGATATGCAAGGATGTAAGATAGAACAAGAGGAACACGAAGAAGAATAAGAAAAAGTATATATGGTAGGAGACAAAATTAGAGAGTATACTGCCAATTTCATCAGAGCAAGAAAGGGTAATGAGGGGAAACCAACGTCAATGGTGCTAAATGATTTGCCTCAAACATGTCATTTAATGGAATTGATGTGTCCACTTGAGCTCATTAACAGCCATGGTAATCACAGCCTGGTCACGGTCAAGGGGAAAGATACACTGGAAGAGATTTAGAATACAATGTAAAAGGACCATCTGAATTGGAGTTCACTGTAGAAGGGAAAGCTCTCATTGCAGCTACGTGTATTCATTAAGTAAAGAAAGAAGTTTCTTTTTAAGTATGGAGAAATAGTATATTTCTTGTAGCCTTGTTGGAGGAGCAATAAAAACTGATATAGGAAAGAAGGTGAATGGCTGGAGCCATTCCCTTGAGTGGGCAAGAAGAAGAAATTTTATATACAGGAAGTACGGCAACAGCAGGGAGAAGGTGGCGTGTGGGTGAGGAAGCTGGTGGCTGGGGAGGTGCAGGGTGGGAGGATTCAAAGTCCTCTCAGGATGACTCCTTTTCCTTAGCTGGGTAGAAAGCAAGGTCATGAGCAAAGAGAGTACCAGAGGAGGTGTTGAGAAGGTATGAAGATAAGAAGAAAGGAGTAGGTTTAAGAGAGAGAGAGAGAGAGAGAGAATTAATGGATCAAGTATGTACAACATGGTTGTCCAGCAAAATCAATGACACAGTTGAAAGCTGTAATCAGACAGACAAAATAGATTAGTCACCATGTTTTGCTTAAGCTACTTTAGCTGGGCCTTTTCCCTGATCCAAAACATTCAGACCAGAATATAGAATTGCATGGAAACAGCTTAGTCTCTTGGGAGATCTGTGGGTGGCAACTTTTTATTTTGATGTTTTAATGATGAAAATCTAGGACATGATTATGTGAGTGTCCTTTTTTTTTTTTTCACCCTGGAAGAAAGAAAGAATATCTAAATTGTATCTTAACACATCTACATACATTTGAGCATACTTAATCTAATGTCTACAGATATTTAGGCATACTACACACACACACACACACACACACACACATATGAGAAGAGAGAGAGAGAGAGAGAGAGGCAGACAGAAGGATACACCTATACACACAATTTTGGAAATATTTGCAGTTTTGATCTCTCTATGTTGCTTTATAATCCCTCATTATCATCTGACATTGATAGTAAAATTTATGCTTTTACAACCTCTGCTTAACGCTGAAAAATTTCTGTAAATCCCAAATTGATTTCTTTGGTGTTAAAAACTCTGTAGATATGTTTGAACTGAAATGTTTCCCAAAAGCATAGAATTGAACTTCTGTTCAATTCTTCCATGTATAGATAGGGCCACAATCCAAGAGACATAGTTTATTTTCCCCCAGAGTGTAGGAATGACAAGGAAATAAGTATATCTATTAGAATATGATGATGATGATGGTGATGATGATGACTATGATGTTAATAACAACAAGATTTTGAATTTTTAGCACAGCACATTGCACTGTAGTAAACAAAATGCAGAACAGTGTTTAGATAAGAACCTTTCTAGATACGTTTGCCTTGTCCCCATTTAAATTCATGCAATGTCAAAGATATTAACTGAAATTTTATTTTGAAAAAGAGCCACTGATGAAATATAAAAGAAGAAAAAAAAAACACTTTGTAACAATTGGTGATATTTTTTCATATTTAAAAAGGGAAAACGTCATCTCCTCCAGCAATGTTCTGAAAAGCCTCGGAAGTGATCAGCCCTGTTGTGTGTGGTTGCTAGCCTTGGTTTTCAATGAAAGCAACCATGGCTATTTAGAAAAATGGCAGTTTTTCATCTGGGAAAGTAAAGAGCTGGAATACTGAACTGTAAATTGAAAAGGAAGCAGAATTTACTAGATTTGTATCAAAAGGGTCAGTTGTCAAACAGTCCCTTGGCAAAAATTAGAGAATGGTTTCAACATCAGTAAATGGAGAACATACAATGCATAAAGAAAATGTTTAAATACACTGCTCAACACATGCCCCCCTATGGTCAACACTGAAGGGTACTGGGAAATCCCTCCAACACATGCCCTCCTATGGTCAACACCGAAGGATACTTTGAAATCCCTCAACACATACTCTCACATGATCAACACTGAAGGATACTGGGAAATTCCTCCAACACATGCCCTCCTATGGTCAACACTGAAGGATACTTTGAAATCCCTCAACACATACTCTCACATGATCAACACTGAAGGATACTGGGAAATCAACTATTTATTATGATAATCGATCTAGAAAAGTATATGAAGTCTTATCTATTCCTAATATGATAAAATAATTGAATATCAGGTATGAGGAAACCAGTTCTCATAGAAATAGCTTAGCTAAAAAGTTAAAAAAAGAATAATAAGTACATGGTCCTTCATTTTGCAAGCTGTGCTGATGTACTAAATCTAGGCTGTTGTTGCAACAAGACAGACCAGTGTCACATGTCCTGTTTTTTTTTTTTTTTAAAAAAAATGTTCTCACTACATAGGTACATTTGACAAAAGTAAAAATCACACAAGTACTGGAAGTTATTAAGAGTTATTTCTGCAAAGAAGCCTGTGGAGGAAAAATTTCCCCCAGTAAAGCACTTGGGAAGACAGAGATAAAGAGAGAAAATTAAGAGATAAAGCAATCCTAAGAAATACCACACTAAAATAAACAATCAGCCTTCCTTCACAATGCATAGAAGTCTAAAGGAAAGCATGACAGTAGTTTTTAGTATAATAATTATAAGGAAAAAGAAAGGAAGCAAATTATATATGAAAATTACTTGAAAGAATTACAATTGCAAGTACTTTATTTGGATCTTAACTTGAACAGTCTAACTGCTGATCTAATATAAAAGAGCACTGAGTAAAATTTGATTGTATTGAGAATGATATCCAAATCTGAGTTTTAATGATCATCCTTATCCATAGTCTAGAAGGAGTTTTGAATCTGATGATATAGTTGTAATACTTAAGGACCTGACTGCAAAACTCTTCTGACCTGGTCCCATGGTCAAGACAGAGGTATAGACATTTGCTCCTGAGTAGTGAGCTAGCAATTTCATTACAAGCTCTGTTTTAGTACATGGCTGGAACTCAGAGTCCACCTCCAATAGACAGGGTCTCAAGCGTAGGGACAGGGTTACTAAACCATAGTCAAAATTTCTGACCCAGAATTGTTCCTATTTAAAAGAACTGCAGGGACAAAAATGGAGAAGAGACTGAGGGAAAGGTGGTTCAGTGATCGCCCCAACTTCAGATCCATCTCATGGGAAGAAGGGGAGACAGGAACCAAGCCTTGACATTACTGATGCTATGATGTGTTTACAGACAGGAACCTGGCATGGCTGTCTTCTGAGAGGCTCTACCAGCAGCTGACTGGGACAGAAACAGATACTTACACCCACTGTTAGACTGATGTAGGGGACCCCTGTGGTTGAATTAGGGGAAGAACTGAAGAAGCTGAAAGGGAGAGCTGCCCCATAGGAAGACCAGCAGTCTCAACTAACCCATACCCCAGGAAGTTCTCCGAGACCGAGCCACCAACCAGGAACATACAAGGAAGTTCTCAGAGACTGAGCCACCAACCAGGAGCATACAAGAGCCAGAGTGAGGCCCCTGGCACTTATATAGCAGAGGTGTTCCAGGCTAGGCAGGGGGGAGAGAGAGAGAGAAAGAGAGAGAGAGAGAGAGAGAGAGAGAGAGAGAGAGAGAGAGAGAGAGAGAGAGAGAGAGAGGAGGGAGGGAGGGAGGGAGGGGGAGAGGGAGGGAGGGAGGAAGGGAGGGGGTAGGGGAGGGGAGAAGAGAGAGAAGAGAGAAGAGAGAAGAGAGAAGAGAGAAGAGAGAAGAGAGAAGAGAGAAGAGAAGAGAAGAGAAGAGGGAGAGGAGGCCCGAGGGAAGGGGGAGGGCCGGTGAGGAGAGCACCCTCTGGAAGGCAAGGGGGAGTAGGAAAGACATGAGGATCTGTGGGAGGAGGTCCAAGAGGGGAGCAACAAGTGCTGTGTAAATAAATAAAATAATAATTAAAAATATATTTTCCATTTTAAAAGTGAAGAAAAGAATGACAAGTTTAAGTTTTTCCTGCTTATGGACAGGGTACAGGCAGAGAACACCACTGTGATATCATCCCAGGTCTCTAGTTTGCTTTGTAATTTGTTCATTATTTTCTTTGTTCTGAGGCTTATGAAGCAATTTGGGGTAAAATAATCCTTCATTCTTTTATCTGGGAGCCATCAGCTATATTTATGGATCCAGGCTTATGTGTGCCAAATATAGGCTGGAGGGAATATTACAAAAAGTTATGTTCTTAAAGACAGAGACATGCTGTTTTTTGAATAATTTCAAAGGTTTGTACTGTTCCCATCATAATGTAATTTTAATCAAAGACAATTCTAAAGGAAATGGATTTTAAATATTCAGTGTTTTGTTAAAAATTTTAACAAGCCAAGGAGAGGGAATGAAAGCACTGTGGTTTTCTCAGTGCTGGGGAGGGAAGCCAGTGCCAGGCAGTCGCTAGCCAAGTGCTCTGACACTGAGCACAGCACAGCACAGCACAGCCCCTATTCATGCTGGGTTTGGAAATTCATTTTTCTCTGCCTAGCATATTACTCAGTGTCATTAAGTGATTAAAGTCTACATCGTATTTCTTCATGATGTAATACATAAAACATCAGTCATTAAACAGTTCTTAGAATATCATTAATTCTGTTATGATGATTTATTTTATATTTCATTCTTACTACAGTATTCATCAATGTATACTGAATGGGAAATAACTCACACTTCATTCTTTATGCTTATGTGTCTACATACTTGTGCATGATAATCTGTTTTCTGTTAAAATATTAGTACTATTTGATGGTAATTAATTTTTATTAATTGTAGAGTTTTCCTTATGTATCCTATATTAAACTCTTCTAGTCTTCTGTTAACGAAGTATAACATATATCAAAATATATGTTTCTTCTCTCATATAATACATCCTAACCACAGTTTCTCCTCCTTCCACACCTTCCAGCTCCCCAGAACCTCCCCTCTTCCCCAGATCCACTCTGCCTCCATTTCTTTTTCAGAAAAGAGCAGGCCTCCAAGAGACAACAACCAAACAAGACAAAAACAAGATACAACATAACAAAAAGAAAAGGACCCCAGACTGAGGCTGAAGAAGGCAACACAATAGACAGAAAAGAATCCGAAGAGTAGGCAAAAGAATCAGAGACATACTCCCTGCTTTGACTGTTAGAAGCCACACAAAGACAGCATGATAACAGTCATAAGGTATATGCACAGGATACCTGGTACATATGCTAGCAGGCCTGTGCTTGATGCTCCTGTCCATGTGAGCTCATAATGTGCCCTGCTTAGTTGATTCAGTTGGTCATATTCTCCTGGTGTCCTCCATCTCCTCCTAGAATCTTCCCTCTCCATCTTATGCAGGGTTCTTCTATCTCCAAGGGAATCCAACGGAGACCTCCAATTTATTCTCTCCTCATATTGTGGGTGGGGTCTTTGTAGCAGTTCTCATCTGCTGCCAGAGGAAGCCTCTCTGATGATGACTGGACAAGGCACCAATCTATGAGTTGATCAGAATATCTCTAGGCATCATTTCATTGATTTTGTTGATCGGTTTGTTTTGGCCAGTCTACCCTTGGTCTCTAAACTATCCAGTCTCTGATTCCTGGCTACCCAAGCACTATCAGGCATAGATAGGCTCTTTCTAGTGTCTTGGATCTTTTCCACCACTGGCTTAGTATTTCGTGGAGGAAGGACAGACTATAGGTCAAGGGTTTTATGGATGAGTTGGTGTCCAGGATTTCCGGTCCATAGTATGCAGAGTACTTTCCCTTGCCAAAGAGACTAGAACATATGGGTGAAGGCTCCATGGAGGGACCAGCTTAACCTCTCTACATTCAATGAGCTATGTGTATGCTGTCCAAAGAAGTGGGGCCCTGTTGTCAGTTTTCAAGGATATCTAAGTTGTTTTAAGTTTCTGGCTATTATGAATCAAGATACTAGATACATATTTGAGCAAGTGTCTTTGTGGTAGAATGAAACGTCCTTTATATATCTAAGCTTGGTATAGCTGGTTGTCGATGTGGACCGATTCCTAATTTTCTCAAGAACCACCATATTAATTTCCATAGTTGCTGTACAAGTTTGCATTTCCACCAGCAATTGAGGAGTGTTTCCCTTGCTCCACATCCTTGATACCACAAACTGTCCTTGTCTTATTGATCTTAGCAATTCTGACAAGTGTAAGATGGAATCTCAGAGAAGTTTGGATTTTCATTTCCTGGATGGTTAAGGATGTTGAATATTTCCTTAAGTGTTTCTCAGCCATTTGAGATTCCTCTGTTTACAAATCTCTGTTTTACATCTATGGCCCATTTTAAAAATTGGATTATTTGGTATTTTGATACCTGGCTTCTTGAGGTTTTAAATATATTTGGATATTAGACCTCTATTGGATGTAGAGTTGGCAAAATTCTTTTCCTACTTTGTAGATTTATGTTTTGTTCTATTGACTGTGCCTTTTGCTTTACAGAAGCTTTTCAGTTTCATGAGCTCCCATTCATTTATTGTTGACTCAGTGCCTGCACTATTAGCGTTCTATTCAGAAAGTCATTTCCTGGGCCAATGTGTTCAAGGTTCTTCTATTTATTCATTTTATATTTCCTTACACTTTCCTACCTATATCTTAAGTAAGAAAAGGAATTTTTATTTATGATACTATTTTTATCTCAGCATTTACATTGTATCATGCCAGGAATCTGATTAATAAGGCACTTATTTTTTAATCTTAGAAAATCAAACTATTCTTTGTTTCTCCTTGGTTTAAAATAGCCTATTTTGAAGATAAAGATATAGTGTTTCTACAAAAAGTATGGCTGTAGTTAGTATGACTGCTACATATCATAGAGCTGATTTCTTTAGGTATCATTTGGATTTGAAGGAGAATAATATTTTTTATTCTTCAAAAAGACTCCTCAACTATATAATATGACTTGCACGAAAGTAGCTTTAAAGTTATGTCTGCTTATTATTTATTTGTTTATTTAGAGAGCACACGCACGTGCTGAGAGAGAGAGAGAGAGAGAGAGAGAGAGAGAGAGAGAGAGATAGAGAGAGGGAATTTATGCAACTATGCCCATGTGGAGGTCTGCAGACAGTTTGCAGGAGTTACTTCGCTCCTTTCACTAAATAGTTTCTGAAGATAAAACTCAAGGAAACAGGCTTAATTGGGAAGCCTTCTTCCTGGACCACATCATCGGTTTGCCTGAATGGAAATTAAAGAAATTAACACAGATATATGATTCACTACATATATGCAATATACATATATATACACATACATATACATACATAACTGAAGTTAGCATCTTGAAGAGATATCTGCTTATTCTGTTCATTGCATCATTTTCAATAATAGCCAAGATGTGAAAACTATTTAAATGTTCCTTGGTTGAAAAAGGATAAAGAAGATACAATTTACTCAGCAGTGGGATATTATTTGGCCATCAAAACAAGGCTGACTTGCTTCGTGCAACAGCATTGATGAACCTGTTGGACATTGCGTCTACTGGAGTGAACAGGGCACAGAATGGCAAACACTGTGTGGTTCCTTTACATGAGGTGGCTAAAATAAACCCAGAAATGAGGCTGGAATAAAAAAGTTCAGGAAATAGAAGAGTAGAAACTGAGGAGATGTTGTTTGGTGTGTATGAAGCATAGAGGTTCCTACAAAATCCATTCAAAGAATCATAAGCCCATGGGTTCCACTAACTCATAGACAGACCAAGGAATTAAAATATGTGCTTTTGAAAATTGGATAGGACAAATACCCCAAACTACTCACTACGTTTTATATATACTGAAATGCTATGCCACACATGATAAATATGTAAATTATTTTATAACATTTAAAAATGCAAACAATTTAAAAGGAACACCACAAATGTTAGTGAGGATGTAGACAAAATAGGACCCTTGTCACTGCTGATGGAAATGTTATCTCATCTAGCCACTATAGAAATCATAATGACATTTCCTCTAAAACCTGAAAATAGATCAGTCATATGACCGAGCTTTACAACAGCTGTGTATTTACTCAAAGCATTCTGAGTCCAAATCACTCAGAGGTATTTGCGTATCAATGTTTGTTGCATAACTAGTCGCAGGAACCTAGTGACAGAGTCCATTTAGGCATTTCTCAGTAGAGGAAAGGGTGATGAAAGGATATTGTACATATACAGTAGGTTTTCTTCCATCCACAAAGAAGGAAAACATTACGACAGTTGCTGAGAAATGGATGTAAGTGGAGATGCTCATTTACAATAATCATGAACATTCGTTTTCTTATGTCACCATTCCCTAAACAATGAAAAGTGAGACTACATTTAAAAAAAAATGATACCAATACTAGTCAACCAGCGAGTAGCAGAATCATGCTTCTCTTGGGTGCTAATTCAGCTCCAAAGTAAGTTTAATTTCCTGTGCTTTAGAGTCTCTTTGTCTCTGTCCCTCTCTGTCTGTGTCTCTGTCTGTGTCTCTGTCTCTGTCCCTCTCTCTCTCTCTCTCTCTCTCTCTCTCTTTGTGTGCATGTGCTTGTGTATCTCTGTCTCTCCATCACTTCTTTTACTTTTTTTCTCTTTTAAAAATTGATTTATTTTGAAATTAAAACTTATTACATCACTTCTCTCCACCTCTTCCCATGTGCCCACACCTATTTCCTCTCAAAATATTGGCTTCTATTTCTCTAATTGTCATTTCATACACATATGTGAATGCACATATTCCTAAATATATAACTCTTTTATCACCTTATTCAAGGAAGATTCGCATAAGGGTCTTCTACAGTAATGGAGATGCTGCTAATTTATCACACAGGCAATTTATTTTTCTTTTTGTTTCGAATCTGCTTATGCTATACCATTTGGCAGACTTCTTATGGATAATTCAGGCTACGCCAGGTCATCCATGTGCCCTGAGCAGGTCCTGTGCACTATACATGTTCAAGGAGCGTGTATAGTAGGTCTTCAACAGTTTGAGAAGTCTGCAAACAGGAAAGTTGCCACTTTTATGTTAAGAAGCGTATCATTCTGCCAAGTTCCCCAGAGATTCGATGTTATAAAAAGAAGCCTATATTCCTATGAATACAATAAACCATTTCGAAGGGAAATGACAGTCACAGAAAGGGAACCTCTTTAAAACTGCAACTCAAATGAAACTATGACTGAGTGGCAGCAAGCTTCAGTACAGAATCATGCTGATGAAGCAATGGCCAGAGAATTCCTATTATCCCTCAGCCATCCAAGGGCTTATATTCTGTTGCTTTTAGCTATGAAATAGGAAAGTGATTGTTCTCCACATTTGGATACTTGAATCTCATTCAAGTAAATGCTTACAAAGAACTACAAATTTAGAACCAATAATTTGACATCATCTGAAGAAAACCAGAGATCAAATTTAACCACATTTCTTTTACCCATTCCAAAGCTAGTTGTCTGGTCCCCTTGAGAGTAGGAATAAAAGTCACCACTGTCCTACTTAATATGTGACAAATGCTTAATTTACTCTTCATTCAAAGTGTGTGTGCACGAATGCATAAATGGTGCTTTGTTTTAACCAAGAAATCAGGGCTTGGTAACTAATGAATCAGTCAATACAATTTGTTGATAAAATATTTCTTGAAAAAATTCAACCTTTCAAAATTTAAATATTGCTATAAGACACATTAGAATAAGAGAAAAAAATTCTTTAAGAGACAAAAAATCCTTTTTTTTTTTTACTAAATTTTCAAGGTCTGGATTAGAAGTCTCTTTATATCTCTATGTTAAATTTCAAATGTCACTTTTTGTAGTTATTTAAATAAAAATATTTTTCATAAAACTTCAAATATATATATATGTTTCTGTATATGATTTAAAATAAAACAAAACAAAGTATCAAAATTCTGCAGTTTTTTTCAAACATATAAGTCTCTTGTGAGAATTAATGACAAAATGCTTCCCATGAGGCTTGGTTCATACTAGGGAATTATTAAAAAGTAGATATTATTCCAAAGAAAAACTCAAAATACATATTACATAGTTTGGGTTTGTTAAATATCACATGTCAACATTGCATTTCTCTCTGAACGTGGTGAGTAGGAACTACTATCTAATATAAAAATTGAGAATTCTTGCATTTTGATCATTCTTTTAGCGTTTCATAACTTCTTACATGCATATAATGAGTTTTGATTTAGTCCATCCTGCATTCCTTTCTCTGTAATTCCTGTCCCCCCATCACTATCTGAGAATGGGTATAAGACCATTTACTGGACCAAAACCGACTCTCACCACTCCATCATCCATGCTGGGACTTTGACTGGATTGATATTTTGAAGTTCTTGTGCATTAAGTCATGTCTACTGTGTGTTCACATATGCCCTAGCCTTTTCATGCCTGGCAAATTCTATTTTGCCATATTTAATTCAAATTTTCTTCTCATTTTTTAATACACAAATACATATTTATCATAGGTTGTATCTCACCAACTAACATATTTGAAGTCTAACTTTATCATCAAAATAACCCAAGAAATGTCATTTCACATGTCAGAAAAAGCTACCACATGCTTCAAAGTTCAGTGGAAGTCACACACACATTTAAAGATCAAACGTGGCTTCAAGATGTTAACACCAGGAAATAAAAAACAGCAATTCACAGTACTAAATGTCCCCTTCAGGGATAAAGAAACATTATGGAAAACATTTCTTACATGTATTTATTTATTTCACATGTGTGTTATCACATAAGTGTGTGAGTTTATACCAGGTCATGGGTGTGGCAGCTAGAGAATAACTTGGGGGAGTCAGCTCTTTCCTTCCACCAAGTAGGTCCTGAGGTCAAACCCAAGTCTCCAGGCCTTTACACACGAAGCTATCTTACTGGTTCACAATACTATATTTTATAGGGAAATTTAAAGATAATTTTAGAAAGGCATCTCCAGAACCTACTCAGGCAACTTCAATGTGCACAGTACTTCTCTGGCAGAAGGCCCAAATCTAGTATCTGGTGCACACTGATAAACCTAAACTTCTCCTACATTTGTGACTTAACTGGAGATCACATTGCACACAACTCAATTTGTGCATTCTCTCTCTATCTCCCTGTCTCTGTCTCTCTGTTTCTCTGTCTTTCTCTCTCTGTCTGTCTCTTTCTTTCTCCTATCTCCACTCTCATTTATGTTCCAGATCATTTTTATTTTCATTTTAAAATTTTGTTTTATGTGTGCTATCTGCATGAATGTCTGTGCATCATGTGCTTGCCTGGTCCCCATGGAGACTATAAGGGGGTATCATATAACATGTGTGGGGCTGTAAATGTAGATGGCTGTGAGCTATGTGGGTGCTGAAGATCAGGTATGGGTCCTCTGGCAGAAGTACTCTTTAACTGCTGAGTCATCTCTCTAGCACCACATAAAATAATTTTAAAACAAAGTACAGACAGAAAAAAAAAATCAGAAAATGTAAAACCATCAGAAGTCTCTCAAATCAAAAACAAAAATAGCTATAAGGTTTCAATATTTTTTTTGAATTTAGCTGTTAAAAAACTACTCGGTGTGAGGGTAAACTGTCAACTCAGGACTGCATTGGGGGGAAAATAATTTTTGAAGTTGTAACTTGTAACAGAAAGTAAGATTTTAGGGAAATGTATTGAGCAAGATGTTAGAGAATATTATTGAGGAAGGTAGTGAACTGCCAAGTTAGACGGAGACAACTAGAAGAAAAAGCGCTCAAACAGCATTGGCTACAGCAGCCCTTCTCATCCAAACGACCAGAGTAACCAACTGCTTGTTGATTTGATCTGAGTCCTGCTCTTTGGAAGGAATTCACATCTGGGTTTTGAATATGGATAAAAAAGCCTGCTGGTGGCAGATGGTCTCATAGACCCTCCTAGGAAGACTGCTGCTGACAAACAAGGGGCGTGGAAAGCGTTATCCTTTCTGTTGTTTTCCATGTATTTGATCAACAGATTTTGGTTTTTCAATCTGCTTGAGATATTCTTTTTACATTTAAAATAATGCCTGATAGACTAAGGTAGGGTTAAGCAAAGAAAGTAAATCATTATGGATGGCCTAACTATAATCAGGTCTGGAATACATTGGATTATGCATGTAGATGTTTATGGATTCCACTGAATCTGCAGGCAGGTCTGCATTTGTTAACCTCTATCCCTGAGGCTTTCTACCTTTAGATTTCTCTAGGTCCTATTATTAGAAAAACTTGATTTGGAAATTCAGATAAGCTCCTCGTTTTTCTCCTGTGGTTGTGAACAGATTCAACATGCCCAAATCTATGCTGTGAAATAGATTTCTTACAGGAAAACTGGCAGCTCCTGCCGTGAGACCATTGAATTGTTATCAATTAAAAAGTTTTAAAGGGAACTATTTTTTTTTTAAATAATACTTTAAATGGCAGTTCTATTTTTGACTATGTGGATAAGAATACGCACTAGAAGTATATACATTATGAATGTCTCGTACACATGAAGGCCAAAAAATAAAGAAATAATTAGAGAGAGAGGCTTAGAATTTTCTATCAGTTTGTAAGGAATGAATTATATCTTAGAGACAGAGATAGGCAGACATACACAGAGGGAGGGAGAGACAGAGATAGAGAAAGAGAATGGTAACTACCCATTGAAGTGAGGCAAATTAATCTGTCAAGAAGCCTGCAGATTGATGAGGCGCTATTCTTTTTTTTTCCCCTTAGATTTATTTAGTTTATGTGAGACACTGTAGCTGTCTTCAGACACACCAGAAGAGGGCATTAGATTCAGTTACAGATGGTTGTGAGCCACCATGTGGTTGCCGGGAATTGAACTCAGGACCTCTGGAAGAGCAGTCAGTGCTCTTAACTGCTGAGCCATCACTCCAGCCCCAAGAGGTGCTATTCTTATGATAAATTTCTTTTTGTTTTTAGAAATAGATTTGCCAAATACTATAGATGGTCTTCATTGCAATTTACTACATCTAGCATAGTTAAAAGGAAACATGCTAATACTGATTTAGAATTGTTAATACTGGGCTGGAGAGATGATTCAGTCGTTAAAAGCATGTGCTGCTCTCTCAGAGGACCTGAGTTTCTGTCCCAGGACTCCTATCCATTGGCTCACAAGTACTTGTATCTCCAGCTTTGTTCTCCCTTTCTGGTGTCTGCTGGTACCCATATGCACATGACATATACACAATCAGATGCATACATATAAACAAGTGCGGATGCAGAGTTTCTTACTGTCAACTTGTCAAGGTACTTAGTGCTGACAAGGAACATTCTGTGGGCGTTCCGGTCTTTACTTTTTGTGATAACTAAAACTGCTTTTGGTCCTCAGTCTTCCCCTCCTTATAAAGGCCAGACTATAAGCAAAATCTTTAAGCAATTTTGCCGATCATCTCAGTGATGGCTGATGTTCAATATAATAAAAACTTTGGTCAAGTCTAAACATTTTAAGGGAAATTCCTAAGAAGAAACAAAGACAAGACTTAGCTCATGCTCCACAACACTGGAAGCTATCCTTTTCAAAATCACATGTCTCTTTCTTTCTTTCTTTTTCTTTCTTTCTTTCTTTCTTTCTTTCTTTCTTTCTTTCTTTCTTTCTTTCTTTCTTTCTTTCTTTCTTTTTTTCATGAAAAGCAAAAATTAAGGATTTTGCAGAGGTAAAATGGATGAAAGAGTGTCATTTGATTCCCCAGGGCTTTTCTTCCTTAACAGTCCTTAAGCACAGCTTGATATGTTTATCATACTGTTTATAAAGCCTAAACTGGGGTCTAGTTTGGAGTACCTGGACTATGTCAAATAGAGTAAAAATAATTTCAAAAGAGCTACATGACTCAGAACAGTTTACCTAGAAGGAGGAACTTAGAAAGATCTATTTTTTTCCATTCACCAATGTGTGTCAAAAACTCTGTGACCATGCTCTGTAAATCATTTCACCTAGAGAAAAGATACTCTATAATTGCTATTGGCTATGATCCATTCAAAGTATCTGTCCTCTATTTTTCTTCCACCTTTCAATTAGGTGTTTGGCAAGGTCAGGCATTTTGTATCATCCAGGCAGAGTTACAACTTCTGCAATTTGTATCTATTAATTCATTATTCTGTACACTTCCAGTTTCCTCCATTCATGGTCTTTCAATGAAGCTAAAGTTAGTGAGGACCAGAAAAGAAGCCAAGTAAGATCTAGTGAGCTCTTAGTACCCAGGGTGAGAAAAGAGCCACTGCTGAGCACAAGGTCCTGAGACTTCAAGTGTTGGCTCCTGCTTTGCTGTAGATTCCACAGAGTATGGAAAGAAATGTTTCTTGTCTCTTTCCAAAAAAGCAGTGTTAAGGCACCTTGGGTATCTGAGAGTTCTGGGGTCATTTTTCTTTATTTCCCTCCATTTAGTTCTGGCAGCATGTCAGGCTTGGGCATTAAGGGAGTGCTATGAGTGTTATCTCCATCCTCCTTGGACTAGACTCAAGCTTTAGTAACATTAACGTCACTTTTATTTACAAAGCGTTATTTCTAAGTCGTGAACCTGAGAAGAAGTTCTCTTGGAAAGACACTGAGAAAATTCTAGAAGGCAAAGCACAAAGTAAAAAAGGACAAGCAGTTGCATTCACATTTAAAGCTATAAAAATTCTCCCTTATTTATAGGATCTAGGTGCATCTATGTATACCTATCTTCTTTCTATCCATGTATCATCATCTATCTATAACTATGATTTATCATTAGTTATCATTTGTCTATCTTTCCCTTCTTTCTACATCACCAATGTCTTCATTAAATATATGCAAATTTTATTTATTTTTACCAATACAATGCACAATGCTTTAAACCATGGCCCTTCACGTCTGCGCCACTCATAGAGTGTCTTCTTTTATCGCCTTTCATATTTCATCTTTAGCTCAGTCTTCTTTAGCATCCTTTTGCATGCATGCACCACCATGATGTTTTATCTATACTGGGATAGCAAGAAGCACATGAAATTCAACAGGCTCCAAATAGACAACCTTTTCTTTGACAGCCCAGTTCCCATGGTGGCTTCCACCTCTCTAAATGAAACTGTGTTCACCTACTTATCCTTATTTCATTTCTTCTTTCAAGATGCCCGTCAATTTAAAGTACTACTGTATCTGTCCAGATAAACCCCAAGAGTCAATTGTTTTTTATAGAAGCTGTGCTTTCCGAAACAAATTTCAACTCTAGGTTATCAACAAAACTGTAGTCCTTGGCAGCAGGTAGGGTGAGATGGAGACATTTGTACTATTTTCCTTTATTTTAGAAAATGTTCATTCTAACCACCTGACTAAGTTCCTTAAGTCTTTATTCAAATTCCTCTTCTTTGGAATAGCCTTCCCTAATTACCATGTATAAATGTATAAGTCAGCAACCTTTTCCTTGTTACTTTTTATTTTCCTACCATTATATTTTCATGTGTATATCCTTATTGTCAACATTATATGTTTGTTGATTTATTGTCTGTGTTCTTATAAACAGTATATTAGTTCAATGCAAATAATCTCTTTTTAATTGCCATGCTCCATCGTTGAGAATAGAGATTATCTTGCAGTAGGGGCCCAGTGAAGGCTTGTTGCATAAATACATGAATAAATACTCCTGGTAATGAGAGGACTAGGCTGACTCCACGACAGGCTTCAAATGGCAGTTCAGGACTGGGCAAGTCCAGGCAAGTCCAGGCCTCAGAAGCTGCCCTGCCATCTGGCCTGAGGCAAGGACAATGGATCAGCAGCCATTTCTAGACTTCACCAGCTACCTTTTCATCAACAGTTTCTAGCCCCCAGGCCCCAGTAATGGAATGTCCCTAGACATGGAGGAAGATAAAGATCACCTACCCCAGAATACCCTAATGTGCTTTAAATCAGGCCTGCAAGTTTACTAGTTTGTCTCTCTGTCTTGGTAATGGAGGATCCTATCATGCTGGACTTGTGCAGAATAAAACACCCTGCATCATACTATTTGAGTCCAGGGTATCATTCTTCAGTGAATCATGAACCCTTACAGTGAGAAAAATAATACTTTCTCTGTTTTACTAGTCCTTAGAATATCTGGATGAGTTGTAAGAAATGCAAAGAAGGATTAGATACTAAGTATTCATTTTACAAGCCCTTTACTATTCAGAAAGCTAATTGAATGCATGAGTGGCCATACTAGTCATTGCCCAATTCTCATGTATTAACATAAGCTACAGCCCACAGTAACTATCCAATAGCTATTTATAAGCACAATGGCTTAAACACTCCAATCAGAAGAAATCCAGTGTAAGTCTTTACAGTAAAGGTCATATCTTTCTTTGATCAGGGACTAAATCTGAGGTAAGATGTATGTTATTCAGAATATAATTACATATGGAAATTAAGTATATTTTTTCTCTCTTAAAAACCAGAGAATCTTAACAACAATGACTTTGTACAACGTTTGGGAAGCAAGAGGCACAACTGAAGAATGTGTTATCTTCAGAGGCAGCTGAGATACTGTCTCCATATTTGCTGCTTCTCTTAATTGATATGACCTTCCCAACCTCTAGGCTGCCTGTGGCATTGTGATTCTGCCTTTGTACAAATGGCAGTTCCCATATATCTATCACTAAAAAAATACTTTCAGAAAACAACAAACAAACAAACAAAAACAAACAAAATTCTAATAGATAAGGAGTGAGAGATTTTGAGCCAAACAGACTTGGTTTTCATTACCATCCTCATCATTTGTAGTTAGATGAATAGAAAAGCTTTGTCTCTAAACTTAAGTTTTCTCCTGCAAGAGAACAAGGCCAACACAAAACCATCATGGAGTTTAAGTCAGATAATGTAGATAATGTAGCTAGGTAGCCTGGGATTTGAAGTACTCACTAATTGGTAACTCTGGAGTCAGTAATAGTTAATGACAAAAATGAGGTTTCTTATTATATAAGTACTAAGTTGACTTATATCAGAAGGTATTATGTGCAAATATAACCATTCCTTCTAATGTTCTATTGTTTTATTTATTCCATAGTCAGGATGAAAACTATCCTTGGTTGGAGTTATATGTGTGGATATTTTTTCTTTTAGCTATTTTCTCCATTAAATTTGTAGAAATTAGCCATTTATTCTGAAACTCATTATGAAAAGTTGAAAATAAAAAGGTATAAATTGTTTGATTATTGACTGGCTGATTGATTAACTGATCATTTTTTGTCATGTGGAGGTGGCAACCAGTGTCTCAGGCGTGCTATGTAAGCACTGTGCTAGCACTGTATTTCCATCTGTGATCATTAAAAACATTAAAATCTAAAATTCTAAAGTCATTTATTGAGTATCACAAAGGCATTTATTATAAAGACAGAGCTGAATCTGAAATAAAAGGGAAGGGGAAAACATTTGGCTTCTTTTAGGTATAAAAGTGCAAAGCTAGATAGAGCACCGACTTGCCTTCCTTTACGCTAATAACAGACATGATGTTATTGGAACTCAGTATGCTAGAATCTGCCATGTAATTAATAAATTCTTAGGATTTAGATGAATTCAACGTTTGTCAGACAAGGTATAGTATCTGCCTAAAAAGGCCCAGTGGAGGTATATATGGAGGATAATATTCACAGAGAGAGAGAGAGAGAGAGAGAGAGAGAGAGAGAGAGAGAGAGAGAGAAACTCATCTTCCCTAAATCTAGCATAATCAGAATAAAAGGAATAAAAGAAACTAATAAGCAATATTTGGGGGATAGGCATTGTAGGAATGCCTCAGGTTTTGGTTGCATTTGCTATTTATAGAAGGATATCTAATGTAATGCTGGATAACTGAATATAAATTTATCTAAATATAAATCATCTGCAGAAAGCTATAATGTCTCCCATTCTGAGTATGACTAATGTCAAGAACAATATAATATCTTTGTCTTCAATGTTCATAAAAACAGAATCCACAGCTTCACGTTCTTTATTTTTTCCAATATACTCTATTTACAAAGACTGTATATAATTAACCTGCCCCCTAAATGTACTAACCACTGCACATTTTATGCATTATGTGTGTATCTCTGAAATAATTTTTCTGTATCTACTGAGTGTGTATCATGGTAAGAATGTAATGTACCCTGCCAATGCGGGGACCAAGCACGTAGTCCTGAGAAGATGGCAGCCACAAAAGTAAATACAACTGGAATCACTACACCTGATAAACGTTTTCCTGCTACTTAGTTGTGTGAAGTCTTTTTAAAAATAAAATTAAATGGAGCTGTTAATGCTTGCTGAAGGACATGAATAATTGTTCTAGATGAGGTTCATAGGAGCAGGGCCCCCTTTAGCAGGTAATTTAGAAAATCTTCCAGTGTGAGTGCTCAATACATTATTGAATTATTATTTGGGCTAAGTCATTTATGGTGTAGGAGTCTAGAGAATTCTTCACATATTTTTTTTTCCTTAGAAAAAGCTTTTTGTTAAATTGGTGAGCCAGGTATTTAGAGTTAAAAATTATATTCCTACGCAGCAATTGTGAATTGTGTTTGCAGATCAATTCACATAATCCATTCTAATATTTTGTCTCAGGGTATCTTTAGGAGGAAACGGAGTCAGAATTTTTCATTTGGAAATCAGTCATTTTCTTTTTTAAATTACATCCTATTTTAGAGGGCAGGGATGAGAAACCTGGGAACTGTGACTCTAAACATTTAAGACAATAGGCTTGATAGCTCTATGCTTTTATAAATCACAATTTATTTATCCTTTCAGAAATTTATCTAATGTATTTTGAATTTATTTATCCCCTCAATTTCTCTCAGATCCACCCTCAACACTCTCACCTCCAAACCCTCTCAACTTCAGATCTCTTCATCTTCTAAAAACTCACTGAGTCCAATTATGATGTCCAATTTCTTTGGGGAGTAGGATCTGCCCTAGAGATTGCTTAACCTACTAGAGATCCCATTATTCTCCCTCTCATAGCAGCTGTCAAATGCCAACAGCTTCCTCCTAGTAATAAGATTTCATGATCAACTCTGTCCCTCTATGCTGGAATTTTGTCTGGCTCAAGTTGGCACAGGGCTGTGCATGATGTAACAATCACCATGAGTTTATATTCTCAGCTGCCCCTTTAACTGTCCTTGAACTTTAAAGTTATCACTAGTTCTTATAACCTTTCAGTTCCCTCTTCCACAAATACCCCTAGGCCTTAGAGTGAAGGGTGTTGCAGGATTTCCCCTGTCCAATTACATTAGGGCAATAGGAACCCTGTGATTGGACAGGGAACAGGGAGGCAGAGCTAAGAGTTGCACAGGTGAGAGCATCTGGGGGCGGGGGTGGGGGGTAGAGGAGAAGGAAGATGGCAGCATAAGTGAACTAGCATTGAGCCACCGGTAGTCTTGATATCATGAAAGGTTAGAATTTTGGGATAATTTGTCTAATCTAGGTGGGCAGCTTTTATCATTATCAATTGGCTCTGAAATTATTGTACTGGCATTTTGTAAATTGTGTTTTTACTGATATATAATTCTGATTGGTTAACTATATGCTTAAGAGTTTTAATTCTACTGGGTAATTGGGTATTGAGCTGGCTGATCCCGGGGGTGCATTGGGTGTTACGTGGTAGCAAGAGGAACTCGGGGTATCCGGCTGGAGAGATGGTGGGTAGAGGAACCGCCAAGTGAGATGCACCTGGCAGGAGCCCTGTGGCCTGGCTTGAGTTCTGTGGCCCGCCGGTTGCTGGCACTAGCGTGGGAACGTGCCTCCATTCTTTTTAAATATTTCCCGCAACAGAAGGATATGATATATATTATTATTATGCTAAATACACATAGTATTTAAATGACTGCTAATAGTACTATATATGTGGTAGTTTGAATATGCTTGACTCTTGGAAAGTGGCACTATTAGAAGGTGTGGCTTTGTTGGAGTAGGTGTGATCTTGTTGGAGAATGTGTGTCACTGTGGGGAAGGGTTTGAAACCCTATGCTCAGGCTCCTCCTAGGGCAGAAGTGAGTCCTCGTCTGGCTGTCTTTGAATCAAGATGTTGAATTCATGGCTCTTCCAGCACCATGTCTACCTACACACTGCCATACTTTCCACTACAATAATGAAGGGCTGAACCTCTGAAACCGCAAGACAGCCCCAATGAAATGTTTTCCTTTACAAGTTGCTTTGGTCACAGTGTCTCTTCACAGCTTTGAAACCCTAAATAAGACAATATCCATTGGTCAGGGCATCTTTCAATCCTCTTCAGAGAAGCTTCTTGCTGAAGATGGCAGTTAAAACAGAGACTGATCAATTCAACTGATCAACATCCCTACAAGAAGAAACTGTGGAGTGTTCAACTCTGGCGTTAAGTGTTTTCAAATATTTTTTAAAGCTTTTTAGAAACTGTACTTTGTCATCCACAAAGGGTGACAGGAAGGAAGGATAATTAGAGTCAAGAAGACACTGTTGTGTAGTTCTCCTAAGCCTGACTAATCACCTGACTGGCAAGATGTTCAATCAAATGTTACTGTACCAAACAAGAGAATAAAATATGCCCAGTCTTAAGTCTGATGGAAAGTGAACAATCTTGGCAAACAAGCCATTAATTTCTTACCAATCTTTATCTCTGGAATACCTGTATTTAAATATTCCCAGTGAACAACATACTGTATCCTACAAAAGGAGGTGAATTTTTTTCTTGTACATTTCTAGAAAAACATAACTTTTAGGTGAGTGGTTATTTGTTTTTTGAAGTAGTAGCTGTCATCATGTGTATTTATTATGGTAAGAGGATGAAAAAGTTATAAGAACTTCTGAGCCTAATTTATAGCTATTTCCCTAAATGAATCTTATTTTGCTACTGTACTTGATATAAATAGGTTGTAATTACTATGACTTGAAGGGCATATCTATTAACAGTTTTAAAAAGTTGTCCAAAAGAGGCTGGAGAGATGGTTCAGTGTTTAAGTGTACTTCCTGTTCTTGTACAGGACCCTGGTTTGGTTCCGAGCATCCACATGGCAGCTCACAATATTCTGTCTTCTGTGGACAGCAGGCATGCATTTGGTGTACATACATGCAGACAAAATACCAATACACACAAAATAAATATAAATAAAAAATGTAATAAAAAATACTCAGCCTATACTGGTTCACTGGAATCAAATCAGGCATAGGTGATTTCAATCTGTAAAGCTTTATGAGATTTTGATTGGGTTCCATAGAGTATATTTAAGTGGATTACAGGAGATCTGGTCAAAAAGGGTAGTTTCAAGCTACCCAGAGAAGTGGTTTCTAAAGCAACCTGACTAAATGGGATAAATGTTCACATTTCATCACTCTTCATAAGATCATCCCCCCTTAGATTCTCTCATTTAAATGATCATAGAAATGAGACTGATTGTCCACACTGAAATACATGGAACCCTCTTCTGTCTTCCTGCAAACATACATCTGCCCCCTTCCCTAACCATTGCCCAGCTGATAGGGAAAGAGAGTTATTATTCCAGAGAGACAGGGACTGAGGAGTTTATACAGTGGAAGGGAGTTCTTTAAAACATGAGCCCATTATAGTTAGTTATGCATGCAACAAAAGACATATTGGAGTACCATGAATAAAATCCAAACCAAAACAAAGTGGTGGTCAACACAAGCATCCAGTGTCCTTTCCTGCTAAAGAGTTTGGGGTACCTGTAAACATACCCACTCAATATTCCACTTCTGGGTCATAAGGATGTACTTTAGTAATGCAGAAGTGTACTTCTACCTGTAAACACGCTGAATACTTGAGGTAAAATATGAAGAGCCTCATAGCAAACACAGACCAATGTATCTACAGGATAGTGTCTAATAAGATGTTTTAAATAACACAGTCTCACACTTTCTTATATTTCAGTTTCACTAGCTCCCTTCTAAATGCTCAAGCATTCTGGATGAGGATCTTCACAGAGTAGACATGGCTTCAAGAAGTTTTGCAATAGACTTTATTGCTAACCACTTCCAACCAGTCCCTCTAGCCAATGTAACTCAAACGTCTCTATTTGAGCTTCACTCCTTGGCTGAAATATGACCTAGAGTTGCATGCACTTGGACTTCTGCATGCGACTTCTAGAGTGGGCGGCAATTGAAATTTGTCAGTGAATTGTTCACAGTGTAAAATATATGTCTACATTCTGCATAGAGAGCAAATGAGATAAAACATGAGGGGAAATATTAATTGAGAAAACGGGGGGAGATGCACAAATTGAAGGAGAGGGTACACTGAGCTATAGTAATATACCTGGGTGTCAATAAAGATTTCATTACTTTATAGAGTTTATCTTACAATTTCCTTACAAATGACTTTTCTACTTATATTTAAATGCTTTGCAGATGGTTCTATTTCACTGGAGTCTGTTTTATTAAGGTTGAATAATGCTCTATAACTTTCCATTTTAAACACATATTACTGCTCCAGGGCATGTGTGTGGTCCGAGGGGAAGGCTCATTAATAAACATGTCTTCTCAACTAGAATTGGTTATTGTTAGAATCAAGTTGGCTTTATTCCACAATTCTACAATGATGAAATTTTTTTCCACAAAACTTTAATTCTTCAGTAACTTAATTTACCCCGAGTACTGTGAACTGTCAGTAGAACATTGGAAAGCAACTTCATTATTTTATGGAAACTAGGTCAACACAATTCTTACAACTTACCACAATTCTGGAATTTATTAAGCCTTCTTTCTTTCTCTTATTTTTCTCTTTAACATGTCAAAATCTCTATTTAGAATATAATTGCACTAATTCTATACTCAAATGTATTTGCAAATAGCAACAAATACAGCAAAAGAATTGAGCCTCTTTGCAGCTACCAAGGGGAATTGGTTTCTATGCTGTTTCTGGAATAATGCTGACTCATTTTCATTTCTGCAGTGTCTCTTGGAAAAACAATGAGAAATCAGAAAGCAGAGGGTGTTGGTATAGTTTAGTGGTAGAGACTTGCCTAGTGTGCATGTGAAGTTGGGTTTGAGTTCCTACAACATGAAGAGGTTTAGAGAGCTGGGTCTAACCAGGGTTTAAGTAATGTAGCTTCTGATGGCATGAGTGCTGCAGGACACCTTGTGAACACACAGTCCCTAGAGTAGAATGTCAGATGAGACAGTGCAGTGTAAATACAATGGCAGTGCTAAGAAATTTTGTGACAAGGGGTCAATTGTTTTCAAGATTTTACAAGGGGATAAAGAAATGAGATTTACTGACTGCTGGGGTATGCAGGAAGAGTTACAGGAAAGACATCAAATATCATGGACTAAAATAATAAGATGTTTACCTGACTTCAAAGATCCCCATCACAAAGCTCCATAAAAAAACAATTTAGAAAGGCTGAAGTGTATTCAAAATGCTAGTTTTAAGGTTATACTCAATTCTCAACATGCAAGTAATTGTCATTGAAAACTTTGCTGTAGAAGAAGGGATTTGGGATTATGTACCATCAATTTTAAAAAACTAGCATTTTTATGACCTGGGAAAATCCATTTAAATTTTCTGGGATTCAGTTAGTTTCTAAACTTGTGAGGTAGGTATTAGGATGGTTACCCCAAAGACTCCAGTAAATGTGCAGAACTCCGTGTGTAATCCTAAGATAGGACATTCTTCAATAAAGAAAATTCATCACCCCCACCAGCAGCTCCACAACAGCATTATCACCACGGTGCTTTACGAAGAGAGAATGGTTAGTAATGTTTGCCTTTCTTAGAGAGGCTACTGAAGGTACAGTTTGTCTGGCTACTTCATCTGTCCAGTGCAAAGATGTACTATGTTATGACTGACTGATGCTTTGGGATGAAGTCATGTCCTTTGGTTAGGGAAAAGTCTTAAAGCCAAAATGGGCTTATGGATATTTGGTGGATATTCAAAGTACTCATTGCAAAAGAAAAATGTCCTGTGACTCATTAGGCCAGGAGTCAAGTACAGCAATATCTTTAGTGAGACTCCAAGCTAAAACTCAAATAGATACTATGCTGGAGAGGGTGAGTTTTGGGAAAATGCCATTTCAAATCTGGCTTCTAGGGTTTTTTACTTTTGCATTTTGAATTAAGCTATTAAACTCTCTGAACTCAGTTTTTGTCTACTAAATGTAACATTATACCTTGTCTAGTTAAAGATTCTGATACGCAGCTCTATTAAGGTAATATTTATATACATATTAGAGAATTGTACACATAGAGAATTTTCAGTGCTCCCTCCAATCCATTGATATTACTGAACTTATATTATCTCGTTCCATGTTAGGACTTTCTGTTTATTCCATTTCCACATCGCCACACTTTAATGAAGTGGTCTTGAATCATTCAATCTAGCTCCAGCTTTGCTGCACTTACAACGAACATGTTACATTTTCCACATAGTTCAGAATATTTTAGGGCATGAGGGGGCAAACATGGAAGGGGACAGTGATGAGGCTCAGTAGGTAAAGACAGTTTCACTAAACCCAAAGACCCAAGTTTGATCCCTGGTACTCATATGGTGAGAAAAAAGAACCCCTCAAGTTGTATTCTGATCATCAGTAACTCTTGCACCATGGAAAACACACACACACACACACACACACACACACACACACACACACACACACACACACACGCACACATACCACACACACACAGGGGAGAGAGAAGAGAGATAACATATGAATGCTCTCATGCATATGATAAATGAATAAAGTGAAACAAAAGTAAAACCAATAAAGAAGAGTGAAGAATGGGAGATACTTCCAAATGGTAGAGAAGGATCAGTACCATGCTGTGTGCTGTAGCTCTTTGCAATTCCTAGGAGTGTTCTGTTCTCTAGGGCTAACTTGAAGAGACAAAGAAATAGAGTATACTTCTGCAGAATAAGGAAATGTTAATTAAGAGAAATTTCCAGAAGATGCTCCAACATGTAATAAAGACACATGCTCCACTATGTTCATAGCAGCCATATTTATAATAGCCAGAAGCTGGAAACAACCCAGATGTCCCTCATCAGAGGAATGGATACAGAAAATGTGGTACATTTACACAATGGAGTACTACTCAACTATTAAAAACAATGACTTAATGAAATTTGCAGGCAAATGGA
>CM052710.1:73079548-73140715 GCA_028551405.1 Uromys caudimaculatus
CTCCAACATGTAATAAAGACACATGCTCCACTATGTTCATAGCAGCCATATTTATAATAGCCAGAAGCTGGAAACAACCCAGATGTCCCTCATCAGAGGAATGGATACAGAAAATGTGGTACATTTACACAATGGAGTACTACTCAACTATTAAAAACAATGACTTAATGAAATTTGCAGGCAAATGGATGGAACTTGAAAATATCCTCCTGAGTGAGGTAACTCAGTCACAAAAGAACGGACATGGTATGTACTCACTGATAAACGGATATTAGCCCAAAAGTTCAGAATGCCCAAGTTTCACTTAACAGAAACCGCTGGACTGAGAGTGAGGTCCCAGATGGAGGAGTTGGAGAAAGGTCTGAAGGAGCTGAGGGAGTTTGCAGCCCCATGGAGGGAGCAAGAGCATCAATGGGCCTGATCCCCCCCCCCCGGTCGTTCTGGAGTTGGGCCACCAACCAAAGAATACACATCTATGGACCCATGATTCGGACCACATATGTGGCAAAGGATGACCTCGAGGGTCATCAGGGAGAGAGGAGAGGCCCTTGGGCCTGAGGGTGTTAGAGGCCCCAGTAAAGGGGAATGTCAAGGTGGGAATATGGGGATGGGTGGGTGGGTGGGTGGGAGGTGGAATTCCTTCATAGAGGCGGGAATGGGGAGGGGATAGGGGGTTTCCATAGAGGAGACCCAGAAAAGGGGAAACATTGGAAATGTAAATAAAGTATCAAAAAAAAAAAAAAAAAAGAAATTTCCAATGCTATTTAGATACTCGACACACTGTGGGGTGTATATAGTTGTAGGTCCCTGGATTCTAGTTGCAGCACAAGTCTTCACTGCTTTCTGCCTATGTTTGCTTGACCTTTTCTATTCTTGAATCCTAGTCTTTCATCGCATAAGTAGATGACGCTGTACCAGCATTGCTGTTATGATGAATTGTATTCATTCCAGTTTCTCTCTTCTTTCTGAGTTAAGGAGGTACCACTCTATTCTTCATGTCCTCTTCCATTTTTCCATGACTTCTTCCTTCCTAAGAATACTCGGTCCATATGAAACCCTCTCAGTTTGGAACCTTCTGGATTATGTGACATGTTGTAATTCTGTTGAGTACCTGGAGTGATGACTATTTGGCTCTATGCTAACTCAGTGCTATATGCTCACTCTAAAATACAATGTTTCAGATTTATTCTTCACATTGAGAAACAAAGCTTCTACATTTTCATAAAGCAACCCTGTGGAATTCCAACCCCCTTCAGTTCTGCCTCATGCACCCTTATCTTAGTCTCTTGATTCCTGAAAAGAAGATGCCAAGAATTCAAATATCTTAGCTCAAATAGTAAAGATGTCTTAGCAGATACCAAAGGAACAGAGCCTAAAGACTTATTTTCTCCATCACTTTTGTTTATCCAAGTTTTTTAAAAATTATTTATTTTTAAATATGTAATCATTTTATGTATTTAGGAACCAGAATAAAATTATCTGATACACACATATATTGTTTAAGGATTATCACAATAAATTAGTGGTTTTAGTCAGGTTCATCTTAGACCTTAGAGTCAAAGGCCTTTGAACAATGTCTTTTCATTTTCCTCTCTTCCAAGTGCTACATTTTCTAGATCCAGCATACTAATGACACCATACTTATTTGCCTTGCTGCATTTTTGGCTTGGACTGTTTTAAATAAATAATTAAGATGACACGGTATATGAGTCCTGTTTTTAATCATTCAACCCCGAGTCATAATGTTTTACTGCTAACTCCATTTATACATTCTTAGATTGTATATTACAGCAGCTGCTTGTCACTTGTCCAATTAGATTAAGTAAAATTAGCTAAAATTAAATTAAACAATAACAATTGAGTTCAGGAGCCACATGTGAGTGGATACCTGTATTTTGAAAGTCAACATATTAGTTAAACATCCATCCTTAGAGAATATTGTAGAAAAGTGTGCTAATCTACACCCTGTCATCTTCTATAGCAAAGGTTATTTTGAAGTAGTATCTGACAATATTGTTAATATTATTACATCTAGAAATTAATAAGAATTATTTAGTAATATCAAATATACATATGACATTAAAATTTCCCTACCACAATCCTCTTGCTTATCATGAGAGCCTTCAAGGTTTCCAAATAATTCACAGTCTGTATGCAAAACCTGTTGAAGTACACACATACACACACACACACACACACACACACACACACACACACACACACACACACGAGTACACACATGCATATAGTGTGTGCATGCACATGCACATACACTCGCATACACACACACAGTTTTACTTGAGAAGATATCATGATTGTCTCAAATACTGATGTAAACAAAACATGTTTCTGGAAATTGAAGAATCACTACCTAAAAGGAGGTGTGTCCAAGTAAGTGATTACTATTTCAAAGGATACTCTAAAATGAAATTGCTAAACACAGGATAAGGAATTCACTTTTTTAAAGATTAAAAATATCTTACCTTTATTCTGTTACAATGCCATAGCATGAATCTGTGCATTTATAAGCATGTAAAGTGGAGCATGCTTCTCCTTTTATCTTTGGTATAATTAGGGTAAGACTCTCTGAAATACTGAGGTTGGCCTATTCTTCCTCATTGGCAGTTTCAAGTGTTCATTCTCCTTTATTTATCCAGCCATTCATCCAATATTTCCTTAGAGCCACTGCTGCATTTTCAAGGCTCTTGTCAACTACATATAACGAGGCCTTAGTTTTTGATATAACTATGATACGATCCCAGATCTTCATGAATCTTCACATGAAGTATATTTGACTCCAGGCACACTTAGTGCTACTGAGAATAACTATGCCACAGCCAGGACAAGAAGACTTGAAATAATTTTTTCAGTTGAACAACAGCTATCTCTCCTGTACTTAACTGTGAGCCAGGCCTATGTGAGGTGACTGGGACAGGCTAGACGTTTTCACATGCAGAGTTCATGCTTCCATTCAATTTAGGTAAACATCCTCAGACTACGAGTTTCAGGGGTTTGGGGAGGAGACAGCTGTCTGTTAAAGTCTGGTATTTGGAGTGGTAACATGGGAGGGTAGGATCACTGCATTATCTTCGCTGGGACCCTTCAGTTGATATCCCAAGCCATCATATCAAAGTTGTCATGTACCTATTGCCTACTTACTTACCTCTTCCCAAAACATTCTTGACATCCATGAAATCACCTACTGAGTAAGCAGTCCTTAGTCGTATTGGAACTTCTATGTTGAACAATCATAATTACTTTCAGAAAGCCCAAAGTCTCTGATTTTTCCCTGACCTTTCTCAAAATGTGTCTTTACCTCAAAGGCTACAATGAGTCTTCCATTTAACTACAAATGCAAATATCTGCCAAAATTGTCTCCATCTTTCTGCTCTCCACATGCATTCCCAGTTGAACACTAGTACATCAAGCACTTTTGAACCATCTCCCACAGAAATCTCTCATGAACATTCTCTGTAAACGCCTTTTCTAGCCAAATTTTACCTCATGTCTTTCTTTCACTGAGATGTGCAGTGGCCTTTTCATTAGGGGAATTCTTCATAGATCAAACTGAATCAGTATTGATACATGGAAACATTTTATTTACTACTTACTGGTTGGTTTGTGTTAAGTAAGATAGAATATTCTGGGTAATAAGATGGTAGATAGAAGAAAATGTTCTCAAATTTGTAGCCTTCTTGGCTTAAGAACCACTATACACAAAACATAAAAGCAAGATATAAGTCAATAATCACTAAACGATCATTTGTTCAGTGCCATGCTCTGTTTTAACTAACAGACACCTTCTATTGGAGGGCATTTTAAAAGGTGTTTAATTATCATATACATACATTAAATGAGTGTATATCCATAAGCTCAGTAGTTCAATGATATTTTCAAATAAAAAGCAAGGAAAAACTAAGTGGCTTGTTTTAAGATTTTAAAATGTATATGTGCAAATTGTACTTAAATTGTATGTGTATTATTGTATTGATGTTTAGTTGGACACTTGCAGGCATTGTGAGGCCCATGTGCTGTTTCACCATGTATTCTGTTCTTACCATTGGGAAGGAGACAGTGGAACTATCATCCTTGCAGTGATTCAAATGTCTGCTTTGTGGCCTTGAACAACTTTTTTAAAAAAATTGTGCCTCAGTCTCCTGTTTATGACACCAGGGTGAAAATTTAGACATAGGAAATGTACCAGATGCCTAGATCATTCATCAGGATTATTAAATTATGTGGAAAATTCAGAAGGGTTGTACATGATGGTGGAGGTATGGTTGTTACAGGTGAATTGGCATTCAATGCTGTGTCTATGAACCTGCACTTGAATCTGGAATCAAATTATCAGGGTCCAAGATGCCTGCTTCTTATTATCTGTGTGACCCCTAGGCTGAACTGAACTCGGCTACTCTTAATTTCTCTTTCTCTAATGCCCCAAGACCCCAGCTCATATGCTTGTTGTAAAAAGGAAGTCAAATATTTAAAAATTTAGAGCAATGTCTTCTACTTCATAGCTCTTATTAGTAGTTATATTCACAGCTTTTATTAGTAGTTACATATTATATATTTCGAGTGAATGTGTGACTCTCTGCATGTGTTTGTGTACACGTGATATGGGATGCAGATTGTCCATATACATACTCAAGTATAAGTGGACCCCAGAATTTCATTCACAATTTAAGTAGATTCTTTCATGCTGTTCGGGTTTCATGTCCAAATCACTCCACTAACATGACCACGAGATGACCTTAATTCTGTGGCTTGATGTAGTAGGTTCATGCATTATTTTATACACCCAAGGCTTGTACTTTGCCTAGATATATCTCAGCCTGTGATCCCTATCAACGTTTGAAATAATGACATAATTTCTCTCATAAAACCACCTAGACTAAAGAATCTTTAGAGTGATTTAATGCTACACAAAGCATTTAAATATTTATTAAGTTGTCTGTAGTTTCAAAACCGCTACGACAAGCTAAAACAAGAAATGAGGTTGGCTCTTGGGTACTTTACTGTTCATCTAAATTTATACTGACCAGGCAGTGGATGAATTTGACTTATTAGAAAATATTGAGTTATATGAATAACATAAATATATCCAAGTATATATATGTATATATATATACACACACATATATATCATATATTTATACATATACATATATATATCTTTGAATGAATAATTAAGCATAAGAAAATACAAAAATGTAAATATACAAAAGGACTAGATATTTAAACCACATAAACCCTGCAACTGTTCTATGATAGAATTCACCATAGGACACATACAAGGGCAGTTGCGACAAAATGAAAGCTCTTGAGGCAGCAAAGAAATGTTCCCCAAACACAAAGAATGAACAGTTTTAAGAGAAAAATGAGCAACTCAAATGTTCTTTATATGAAAACTGTGAGAAGAATTTAAAGTAACACTCAAACAGCCCTAGTGGTTAGGGAAAATGCAGCTTAACTAGAGAAAACAATCTCTACTGATCTAACTGAGAATGAAACTTAAATACTGATAAAGTCAATTTTGAGTTTATAAGTTATAAAATTATTTGGAGAACAATTTAGCAGGGTGTACAAATTTCAAAATAACAATTGAGCCGGGCAGTGGTGGTACATGCCTTTAATCCCAGCACTTGGGTGGCAGAGGCAGGTGGATTTCTGAGTTCGAGGCCAGCCTGGTCTACAGAGTAAGTTCCAGGATAGCCAGGGCTACACAGAAACACCCTGTCTCGAAAAAAATTTTAAAAGTAAAAAAAAAGAAAAGAAAAGAAAAAAACATTTGCCAGGTTATCAGTTACTCCTGTTCTTTTAGCATGGCATAAAACAAGTGAGTACAAAGAGGAACATACAGCGCTTTTCGTTGTCACATGATATATAGGTGAATAGTTGGAGAATGTACAAAGTAATCCATAGGACAGTTATTAAACATATTGCATCACATCCATGTGACACCATACTGTGTGAAGAATAGAAGTGACGTCTCTCAGCACTGACTGTAATGGATATGCATGATATATAGATAATAAATATAGAAGAGCATCAGAGGATGTATTAGTAAAGAAAAATAATATAATATCTGCACTGTTTATCCCTGGGGAAATGATAAGGGGTGGCCATAAAAGAATTTAATATCTTAATTTTCATATTTGTGTAGCATGGTCAAGGGTGGATGTAATATTCTGTCTAATTTCACAGAAACTGGTGATGGTTATGGAATGTGCCTTTTTTAGTTGTTAGGTGTATAAGTTACCATCAACATAAATTGTAAAATTGGCCATTCTGAACACAGGGATCAATTACCTCAGAGTTTTTGCTATAGGAGATTTCTTTATTCCCACACTAGACTTCCAGTATGGGTCAGGACCTTGGCCACATGTCAGGTATCCCTTTAGGAAGTGAAGGCCTGCATACTTTGAAGCATTTTCCAGCCTCAGATACCCTAATTTGTGAGGACCAATAGAACAATTCTCTTAGATGTTTTCAATCGATGAATTTTGTCTCAGGAAAAAATATTCAATTTTTTTTTCAGATTAACATTCAAATGGTGCATAGACTTTGAAAGAAATCTTAATTCATAGGGAGAGAAGATATATTTTTTAAAAAATAAAACATCTAAAAATAAATTCTATGTTTGACCCACAGGAATTGATCAAAGCAGAAAACTGTTCTGAAATCAATAGAGGAATTTCACACAGGAGCACAAATTATACAAATGACCTCTTTGCCCTATCTACCGTGTCTTCTTTGGAGTTATCAGGACAATACTAAAGTTCTCTAAACTTTATGTGTCAAACTTCATTTATACTTTTTTATATCTAATCATCAAGATATTATAGTGTCAATGAACATGTGTAGTCAGCATATTGTTGAAAATGGAGAATGCAGGGCACCTGTATTAAAAATAATCCACTTGCCATCTAAAGTTAAATAACTTCATTTTTTTCTTCATGTAAAAGCCCATATAACAGTTCTCTGCCAATCTATCTCTCATGTCTACCTGTTTCTCTTATAAAAGAACTTTGCAGTTAAAACAAAAAATGAGAAATTAGGACTATAAAATCAAATTTGATGTGATACTATTGATTAACATTTCAAAGCAACATGCCAGGGAATATGATTATATATATGTATTCTAAGAGCCTTAAATACTGATTTGCAACTGTACTTTATGATACTGACACACAAAGCCAGTCACAGATTTTAAAGAACCCAGTTTGAAACATAGGTAGAGCAAGATGCAGATAATAAAATTATTATTTAACAATTACAAGCTAACTAAGTACACGCATCTTCTTACTTAAAGTTCCACTTAGGTTTTTATTAAATGTTAAAAGTATCCATGAATAATTTATAAACCAGTAACGAATTTATATAAAATGTAAAGACAATGTAACTGAACTGTGTTATTCTTGATTCCAAAATGTGTAAATATTTCTGAATGATTCAGTAAAGAAGACAGTCAAAAGCACATACATCAAAACTGTCAATAGAATAAGGCTTTGAAATGAGTGTGCTAAGATATTTGTATCATAATTTAAAGATACATTATTTTACAAATTCATTACTTTTTAAGTGAACCACATTTTTCAAACTGAGAGGTATAATTTGGTTATGATACTGGCTCTTTATTATGCAAACACATTTTATGAGCACAAAAGTTGTCTTATGATATACAACATCCTTGATTAATTTTGCTCCTAGAAGACAGATAATGGGAGATGTATTGTTTATCATGAATTTAATAATTCTATTAAAAATTCCCTGTAAAGCAGACATTTTAGGCTTTATAAGGAAGATTTTTATAGCCAATAAAATAGCCTTGAATATCCTGTATCATCAACCCTTCATCTTCTGTGTATGGTATCATCGCACACCAGCTTTTCTTCAACGACAAGTTGATTATGAATTGCTATATTCTGAGATATAATGACATCACTTTATCTTTGGAGAAACATGTAAACAGAATTACATATGAAACTCATTTAAGATATATGTGGAAAATGAGAATAAGCGAAAGCTTTATTTTAATGAGTAGTGTGCTGCATTCTTTCAGAAGCACAGGATGTGAAGGAGAAAATAATGTATGACAGAGAAGCGCCAGTTTCGATTCTGTGATTAACCAGACCAATGACCTGGAAAGTATTGGTTCCTTATCTGTATATTTGGATAGTTGAACTGGAGAATATTCGTCTCTCAATTCAGTGCATTTATAACAACAAACAATGAGGCCTTTCAAGAAATTGAAGCCTCCAAGTTGGATTTTAAGCTAACAGGAATTATAATTTTAATGGTTGCAATCATCCAGATGGTCCAAATTAGTAGGTGCACCAGAAGAGTTCTTAGGTTATTCAGCATGTCAAAACCGCATAATTAAACTTCCAAAATATACTCACCAAATCTTTTTCCTGCTGTATAGTTAACAGTGCGATAAATAAAACCTTGAGACTCTGATGAATATCACTTTGGTGTTGAAGCACAAGAAATTTCAATAACTAATAAGAAGTGTTTTATAAGCATGGTTTTGAATTTACTATTACATTTGCAGATATATAATACTAGATGGAATGCACACATACATCATTGTGTGTGAGATAGAGAAGAAGAAAGCGAAGAGACAGAGAAGGAAAAAGAGGAGAAAGTTCCAGAAAGAGGAGGGATGAGAAAGAGATAAAAAGAAAAGCCTGGATTAAAGAATCAGCTGGGAGCATTTAATCACAGCAACAGTGAAAAAGTCATGTTTGGTTAATGTTTTCACCAATATAAATTTCTATGGTAGCTCAAAAACTTTCTAGAATATACCTTTATAATAAAATAATCCCAGGTTTCTCTCAAAGAAAAAAAGAAACCACAGGGGGACCAACTTTATTTTTCAGCAAATAATTAGTACTGTTTTTGGAACAGGGAAGGTCTCAGCTTAAGCATGTAGCTTAAAGGTGAGATCTGTGAAATTGGGAACCTCATCAAACTCTTTTTGAGCTGGAGTTTCCTCAACAGCTTTATAATGATAATAATTCCTGCTCCATAAGATCATTTGGCAGGGAAAATTGGCAATATATATAAAGAAAAGAATACTACATAGTTGTTTTCCTTTCAAGAAAGTGTGAAATAAATTTGTATATGATCAAATCTTACAACATTGCTTAAAATAGTAGATAATTCAAAGAGCTTCTATTGGACTTCACACAGTTAAATGTATATGTGAGCATAGGTCTTCTACTCTGCTGTCCTTCAGTTCATTTTGCTGGAGTTTATATGCTTCTGAAAGTAATACATCACACATTTGAGTAGGCCAGTTTTATGAAAAAGTATCAGTCAAATAATATCAAGGGATCTCTCTATCAAGTTAAGCTCATGAATCAGAGTGAGAACTCAAAATGCCTGTAATGCAAGAGTCTGGGTTGACACCCCAAATAGGAAAAGTATATTCCCTGAAAAGCTAGTGAAATACAAAGACTAAGTTAGCTGGTGGGATTTTTTTTTTCTTTTTTCTTTGCCAATCTTAGTTACTTTGTGGCATGGCTGTACAACATGGTGACCTAAGGAAAGCTGTTCAAAGAGCCGATGGGAAGGCAACACACTCTCTTTGTAACATTTTGCAAAACTGATGTTATTTCAAAATAAAAGTATCCCAAATATTTCACTTTGAAAACTGATATTCTCACAAGCAACCAGGTCTTCCATCCCTCCTTACTCCCTTACTCTCAGCTCTTACTAATCATGCTCTCTGTCACCAGGGAGCTTTCAGTACTGTCTCCAATCAATCATGATTCTAGCATCTCCACATTATGAAGGTGGTTCGCACTGGTACACTCATTGCAGCCAGAAGCATCTTTCTTGGTTTCAAGAGTCAATAATAGAAACAGTTCAGGACCTGTCAGTCATGTTGGACAGAACTTATCCCAGCTAAGTTCTAAGGAAATGCATATTTCATTAGCCTAACAAATAAAGCGACAGTGACAGCAGTGTGGCAATTAGGTTACATAAACTTATAACAGTAAAGACACATCATTAGGTTATATTTTTAAACTTCCATATGCCACCCAAATTCAGGCATAGAGAAACATGTAATGCCATCTTCACGACAGATTTTCTTAAATTCACTGGTTTTCCCATCTCTCCTGACATTTCATTGAAATTTTAATACTCTACACTTTGACATTTGACAGGTTTGCTTCAACTAACTTTGTTGGGCAGGAGCATCTGTTTTAAAATGGCAAACTATGTCCAATCATCCCATCTTCCTTTTTGTAAGGCTCATGGGCCATTTTAACAAGAACCGGGTTTTTTAAATTCTGTGATATTCAAAGGGGTATTTGTAAATGATGTTCTGCAAAACAGCTTCCATTTACTTTCTTTAATTACTGAGATGATCTGCTTGGGGTGTAAGGTCACATAAGAGTAAGTTGAACATGATTTGTTTTCACAGAGTAGAATCAAGTTTTGTTCAATTTCAGAGACAAATTCTGAATTCTTATAAGGGTTAGAAAACATAACATCATGGACAGCGATGAATATGAAAGAACAGCATTGGGAAGCAAGCCAGAGAGCAAACGGGTTGCTGCATTAGGAGACGGCTGCTTGCTCTTTCTTTGTATATGCAAAATCTAAGTAAAAATGCCTTATCGTTTCTGTGACAGGTCTTGATCCGGAGAACATGGTAGTAGATATCAGCCACATGGATGACATATTCTTCACTTTTGACGAATAGTAGGCAAGAAACAAAGGTGATCTGACTATCAAATCATGACAAATCACTTCTTGGTAGTCCATCAGTTGTCTCTGAGGTGGTAATGGAACAGATTGTATCCTACAGAAGCATCTTATAGCCCTAATACCTAAGACCTAATTGTGTTTTTCTGGGTAGTACATCATAATTACTACAGAAGGCTGAAGAAAAGGAGTGATATCTGTGGACTACTAAACTAAAGTGTGGTGTGCCATGTTTATAAATTGTTAATGTTGGAACTCAACCCTAAATTGAATGTCTCCCTCCCCAAAGAGCTCAGGGATCCTGATGGAAGAGCAGGCAGAAAGAGTGTAAGTGAGGATAGAGGACACAGAAAATCAGGTCCTCTAAATTGCCATGAGCAAAGCCCATATGAACTCAGAGACTGAAGCAGCATGCACAGGGCCTGCATAGGTTTGTACCAGGTCCTTTGTGTATATATTATGATTTCCAGGTTAGTGTTTTTATGGAATTCCAGAGTGTGAGAACAAGTGGGTCTCTGATTCTTGTGCCTTCTCTAGGGATCTTTTCCTCGTATTGGTTTGTCCAATTCCTGTCCAAATTCAGTGCAGTATTTTTTTTATCTTATTGTATTTTGTGTTGTCATAGTTTAATATTCTCTCTTAGAAGCCTGGATTTTGCAAATGAAAAACAGAAAGGGAGTGGATCCTTGTGGGAGGGGAGGTGGAGAGGAACTGGGAGGAGTTGGAGGAGGAGACTCATACTAAGATATATTAAGGTGAGGAAGGAATCTATTTTCAAGAAAGGGAAAACTAACTAACTAACTAACTAACTAACTAACTAACTAACTAACTAACTAACTAACTAACTACATGAGAAGGCAAAATATAATTTCAGAATAGTCTAGGAATGAAACTAAGTGGCCAAACAATGCCTCACTTGTTCAGATCAATGACTTTAATCTCTAGTACTGAAGACGACAATTCAAAGTGAGTGGAGAAAGTCTTCTAAGCATGGAGTCCTGTGCACTAGCCCAGTCCTCAAACAAGGTGAATACGGCAGGGCTTACCAGACAGAGCTAGGCTTGTAACTTATTCTTTCTCTTATTCAGATGTAGAAATGTTTCTCTAGCATATTAACCAAAAGGCTATGCAAAAGCATTATGATATTCCCTGTCTCATTTTCCTAGAGAAACGATATCTATATTAATAATAACAATGAGAATATTGTCCTAATCTATAAGAACCCATAACTATTAAACTCCTAACTAAAAACTTACTGAAAAGCAAATGTTGGACCAGAAGAAAGCTAGTGGACTAGATGGTGTAAGTCCTCCATTCTATAAAGAAGTTAATTCATGTCTAGCCACAGTCAATAGCTCTGACTTAGACCTTGTCACCTCCATATGCAATGGCTGTGATTTGTAGGAGTATATTCTACATTATATAAAACTCAGTTTTAATGTTATACATGATATGATGCATGATATATGATATATACACCAAAAATGATAATGTCTTCATACAATTTAAAGGTAAATCAATGTAAGAACATATTTTTTGAAAGCTTAATTAAATTAGAAGTTTATTATACTACATACATTACAACATAATGCCAAATAATGCATGATACAAAAATGAAATTAAAAGATGCATTAGAGAGGTTTAGTAAGAAATGTCCATGAAAATAGTATTCTGAGAAACCAAATAAATTGGAGCTTATGAAGACTTGAATATTTTAAGGCTCTATATTTGAAGATTCAGTCAGTGGCTCAAGGTTTCACTTATTTAAGGAAAAAGCTAGAAAAAGATGTAGAGACAAAATACAAAAGGTATAGAGACAGGAAAATCCAAAGGGCATGAATAGATGGGAAAAAGAGAAAATGGCCAGAGCCAGAGAGTCTTTTATAATACTAAAGAGAATGACAAACACCCAGCTATTTATCAATATAAAGAGAAAACAGGTTACCGATATCAAAGAATGAAAAGGGACTATTATTAGCATAGATCCCGGGAGCATGAGTTATATAATAAGAATATAGAATTAGAATCCTTATGCAAACTTGATTCTTAAGGAAAAAAATGTTTATTGAAATATGTAACTTCTTCAAAATTTTGCAAGAAAAGGAGAACCTAATCTATAAGAACCCATAGCTATTAAACTCCTAACTAAAAACTTACTGAAAAGCAAATGTTGGCCCAGATATTTTTACATGTGAATTTTATCATATATTTAAGAAAGGAGGTAGAAACAGGCTCTCTGTAACTTTTTAGAAGACCGAGGGCCAGGGCATTTGCTAAGGCCAGCAAGATCATCATTTTACAATGCCATATTCTAACGAAAGCTCATTGGAAAAAGAGAAAACTACAGTTTAAGGCACTTCCTGATATAAAAACTAAGCAGGGAAACAGCAGAATATCAAACTTAATAGCTGCTAAAGTGATATTAAATCAGGATCTCTAAGAGGCATTGGATCTCAGGCCATGGGTTCTTTACAAGACCAGTACTCAGAGGGACAGAGATCTTAGAATATAATTATATGTTTATCAAAACCTCTTATATGATACAGTGTGGACATTTAATTTTGGTTTGTCTTTTATAGCTCAATAAACTGAGGAAAACACTTTAAAAATCACTACAGTCTGGGAATGAAGTTAAGCCCAATTTCAACAATTTCTGGTCTGGCTAAGTTCTTTAACCATCATCTTTTCATCTTTAGAATAGGGTGTGACATGGTCCCTGTTCAGGAGGTGACTAAATGAAATCTGTGAGATGGCCAAGGAGAGGATTTAGTCAAAACACACAGCAAAGAGTTTTGACATGTTTCTGCTGGTTTCTACAAGTCAAATTAAGAGGATTCTTTTGCTAAATTCAAGAATTTATTTTTGTTGTGATTGTTAATGTGTTTTCACAGTCCAAAATATTGAGCCAACTGTATTACTGCATACCTGTAATACCAAAACCTAAGAGCTGAAGCAGGGGGTTGCCATGAGTTTGAGGTCAGCCTGAACTACATAGTAAGTTCCAGACAAGCCTGAGATATAAAGTGAGAATTTGATTCAAAGAAAAAGAAGGAGAAGAAGAAGGAGGAGAGAGAGGAGAAGGAGACAAGGAGAAGGGGGAGACAAGGAGCAGGAAGAAAAGAAGGAGAAGGAGAAGAGAGAAAAAGAAGAAGGAGGAGAAGACAAGGAGGAGAATGAAGAGGAGGAGGAGAATGTGGAGGACAACAAGAAGTGAGGCACAACCAGTTTGTGTAGCATCGTCCTTACTTAAAGTTTAAAGCTGGGCAGCACTGCAAGATATATTCATATCACAGGTTTCCTGCATATTGCAGCAGTTTATATGCTCTCTTGTGTTTATTTGTTACTACTATACAATTATAATTGAAAATATACATCAACATTCCATCAAGGGCAGTTCAACCCTGATGTATGTTTCCTGATTCTGTTAATTAATTTTATTATTTGGCAGTAAATTTTATTAAGTGTTACTCAAGCAGTAACTTATTGTACATATAAATAAATAGACTCAGCGTTTATAACTATAGTAAATATTTTCTTTAACCATAATTTTTACAAGGGGCATTTGAAATCAATTAATTTGATAGAGTGCCTCTATTTTGGTAAGAAATAAGTCTTTTATTTTCTAATTGTGAGAAAACGTTAGGCAATCACTGACTAGCAATCATTTAAGAGATCCACGCATATATCGATACCAAGATACTAATGACAAATTAACAGTCCTTTACGTAATAACAAGGACTGAGGGGTTAGAGAATCTTTTATTGCTGATGTGGCTCAGTGATATACTTAATTAAAGTAGGATATGGGTGAAGAGACTTTCTGGGATTGCATATCAACCCTACACCTCATTAGCTCTGTGGCCGTTACTAACCCATTCCTACAGGGCTGGCATGTTAAAACAAGACAATGAATGTAAGCTTTTCATATATTTGATGAATGTCCAATAAAATATATATACTCATAGATGTTATGCAATGTGTGTATGTGTCCATGGGAAATTTCACATTAAGTATCTTATATTCTTATTTGAGTAGCACAAAATCACTTATCAAATATATTAAGAGCAGGGTAATTCAATACAAAGATATATGAGAGTATTATTGTTTTATTTTACATCTTGTCTTGATAAGGTCTCTTGATCCAACAAGCTTTATAGAAATAAATCAATAAAATAGATGAATTGGCTGATTGTTATCCACTAAGTACTACAGGTGATAAAAGATGATACAGGACAAAACCCATCCCTTTAAAATCTGTGGTTGTTAGTTGCAAATAATAGGAACCGTCCTGGGTTAAATTAAATAGGAAAGTGTTTTATTAAACTGACAATGAGCAGTATCACAAAACAGGAGAGCAGTGGTGTAAGCTATGTGGTCAGAAGCAAAGTTCAGACTCATCATTTGCACCACAGCCAATGGGCTATGACGAGAGTTCACTGTAGATGCTATGAAAACAGGAGAGCAGTAGTATAAGCTATGTGGTCAGAAGCTAAGTTCAGACTCATCATTTGCACCACAACCAATGGGATATGACCGGAAGTTCACTGTAGATGCTATGGACATGGGCTACTGAGCACAGTGAGACATACAAACTGCCACTGTTTTTCTCCACAGACACGATGCTTCTGTTTGTCTGTTCTCATGCTATGTACCTACAACTCAAAAGCATATGACTGGTGGTGCTTTGTCTGCATCCATCTTCTAGTTGTAGAGCAGGGAGATTGTGAATACCTGGCTTTTTAACGGATGTGAATTCTACATTATAGAATGGGTTTATTAGTTTATAAAGAAAATGTTGAAAGTATCTAATGTCCTCTAAAAGCACACAAATGAGCAGATGGAATTTAATACAGGTACAAATACTTCTGTACAAAGCGGAGTGTGTTAATTGTATTAGAGTTATAAATAAGGAAGCCTAGAATAAATACAAATACTTAAAGGTATGGGCTCTACCAGTACAGCAACTGAGGTAGAATCTAGGCTTAGATACTGCTTCATACTGGCAGTGGACTCACTGAAAACTGCATTCTCCAGCTTGCTTTGCTCTACAGTTTGGAGTGAGGCAGGAGATCTGTCAATCAGATGTGCTTGCTGAGACTTGAATGCAGAGCTGGACTGAGGAGAGAGAGACGTACAGCTTACAGATTCTGGGGCATTAGCATCAATTGTATAACAAGCAGGGAAGTTTTGGTTCAGTGGCTGAGTAGTAGCCCCTGTATCCATCAGATGGTCACACTGACCCATGAGCAGCTGCTGCTTTGGCAACAGAAGGTTGGGCTGCAGTTCTGGGAGTCATATGAGAAATCTCAGCCTAGTTTCTATTTCTCCAGTCCTGTCAAGAATTCTGTAAGTCCAATTAACCTCTTCTGCCTTAAAATCTAGCTACGCAGTTCCATTTGCTGCAACTAAACCTTAAACAATGCATTCACTTTCTGGCCTTTGTGGGCCTATGTATGTATATATGTATATATGTGTCTGTCTGATGTGAAACACACACACACACACACACACACACACACACACACACACACACCACTCAACTCCCCAAGTGTCTTATATCTCCATATATGTACAGATGATATTAGTAGCCACCACAGGAGATTGGGTGAAGTCAAGTCTGTGTCTAGACAGCATGGAACCATAACAAACACTGTTTGATATATTGTGATTCTTAATGCTTATAGTGAAAACAATCATGATGTCATTAAATAATAACCACTGGGTTGACTGTCACAGAGATTAGCACAGGCGTAGGGAACAGAGTTGGAAACCATCACGAACAGAGAGATTTGATTTTCAAAAAATAGCCATCATTATTTAAGGCCCACGAAAAGGGAGAAATCTTGGAGAGGTAATGCAGTGAGTCAAATGTTGGATGTGTCACAGTTCAGTGGGCTGCAACTGTCAAATGAAAACAAAATACATCGTCTGAATGTGCTGCTGAGAAGGTCTGTGGGTGTGCCTAGGGGTATAGCTCGGGAGGCTCACGTCATGTTTCCAATTTTCACCCTAAACACTAAGCAACCCACAGTTGTGCCAGTTTCTCCCAATCCTCCTTCATGGGGTATCAACTGAAGGACAGCCAGGAAGAGACACTAGCCACAGCACGACAGCAGCATTGACACAATCCCTCAACCAAAACTAAACAAAACCAACCAAACCAAAAGAACAACAACAAAAACCCTAAACAAATAGGTTTGCTTTCCCCATGGAGCTTGAGCTGGGAGAACCTGCACTGCATTTTCAGAGTAATCAGACAGAGTGAGAGCAGGAATCAGCCTGAGAGTAGAAACTTTAAGAGGAAAGAGGCCCCAGATTATGAAAGGCAGCGATGCTCAATGCCACTTTCTGGACAGAACATTAGTAACATCCAGTGTCCTGAGAGACCCAGAAGCTCACTTTGTCCTTAAACAGTGTTTCAATTTGACGCCTTAGCCTTGTCATTCTTCTCTTTCCTAACCTGAACAGCTCTGTTTACCAAGCGCAGCCAGAGGAGTGTGTTAGTTACTCTGGGAGCCTCTGGCTAAAGATGGGCTTTATGGCTGAAAGTTGGAAGTCACTGGGTTCAGTATGTTCACATTTTATATAGTATGTACACTTTTCTTGAAATGTTATAGGATGAAAACCTAATAGAGGATCAATTCTGTCACTAAGTAATGTTATCTTCAGTCACTAAAAGTCTGGATGCCAAAAAGCATCTTTTATTCGCATGAAAGTCTTGACTGATGCCAGAAGAAAAGCCACATACCTACCTATGGTGTGACTGTGGGCAGGCAGCAACTCTGTTATACTAGAAGCTCCATAATCTTTCACTTTGCACACCATATCGAGAAGAGCCTAATGATGTGTTGAAGTCAATGAAACAAATAAGTGAGACTTTAACTGTGAGAGTGGAAAGTGCTAATTTCATAACAGAACTATGCTTTATTTAGGTTTACCCCATTAGGATTAATACATTAGTATTTTCCTTTGCAAATACAACAATTATCATTTGAATTCTAATGTGCTTCAGGTTCCTTCCCATTTTTGTGATTTTTACATAAAGCAAAGACACCTGAAAAAATGAATATAATGAATGTAGAGTTTTATTCTTCTCTGAGATCTGGTGAATATGACAAGTGATAAGATTTGAGAGAAGAGAATCCTTGGCAGATGCTGACACTTAATCAAACAGATATCCTGTACTGCTCCAGATCTGTTCGACATTATAGTGGGTACAAGAATTTTAATTTCCATTTTTAATTATATTCTGTCTTCTTTCAACCCTAGGAGTTGTCCATATAACCTGTGTCATTAAATGTCATTTTCCAAGCAAAAATAGTGTGAAGAAGGGATGTTGTAAGATCTTCAGCCTGGAAGGACTGTAGACCCCATGGAACAGAATCAAAATATATTACGTTTTATGTTTTCTGTGATGGGGATGTTAAACTTATATGAATCTACCTTATATTTTAGTATCTTTCAATAAACTTCTGTGTGATGACAGAAACATCTTAACTGTCTGTTATGTTCAATATGGCAGCACCCACCTACACAGTGACTACGCATATAAACATAAACATCGTGTAAGCAATGAATTAAAATCTCTAATTTTATTTCATTTTGCTAAATATGAATTTAGCTTTATATATCATATTGGAAAGCATGGCTACATAATATATTCATAAATATATGCACATTTATAAATGTATGATATTAAATTGTGTTTATTAATAGACTTGATCCTATAAATGATATTTTATTTAAAACAGAAATTACTGTTTTAAAGAGAAAGGCTTTATTGAGCGAAAGGGTTTTTCACTCAGGTTAGGATACACTCTTCACATCCAAGATGGTGGTTTCAAATGTTGCCAGAACTGAATGGCAGAATTCACGTTCAAATATCAAAGTCAGAAATAACATCTGTCCAAGGTGCTACAATTCTGTTGATGCCTGTAGGACTTTTCCATGGCCACTGGAGACTGATAACTATTTGCCTGGACCATAGTCCAACAAAATATCAAACATAGCAAGGGGGGGAAGATACAGCCTTGCCTTCTGCAAGCCTAGATAAAGTTCTAGAAACTATCAAACCTAAACACCAATGCCACCTGAATATCATGCAATGACTGAGTGATCATTTGCAATGCTCTTGGCTTTTTCTTGGATAAATAATTATAACTACGCTTTACAGGAGTGGCAGAGGAATATATTAATTGAAAATAATTCAAGCACCATTTAAAATTCTAGGTGGTTTTATTCCTTTATGCATCTCCTCTCCTCCCTGTCCAGTACAGATTTAAATAATCATGAATACATTCTCTTCTATTGAGCCTTATGAGGAGGAACAGACTCAAAAGGGCTAAGATTATTTTTAAAAGAGTGTATCTACACAGGGTCTTACTAGTGTCTTAGCTAATTCTGCACAGTTACAATTGTCAAATGTATTCCTATGAGGAAAATTTGTAGAAAGAAAATTAAAGTGGCTAGTAATAGTATACACAAGCACAAACACACGTGTGAGTGCACACACACACACACACATATACACACACACACACACACACAGAGAGAGAGAGAGAGAGAGAGAGAGAGAGAGAGAGAGAGAGAGTTGAAGCTTAGCAAAGATGTGATTTTTTATCTTTTCCTAAACAGCACTGCTCCCGAGGGATATGCAGATGGGCTCTGTCACCTTACATAAACCAGTACTGCCATATCATCCTTTAATTAAATTCTTTCAGCTTTTACTGGTGCCAAGTAACCCTCAACCCACAGTTACTTAGAAACTATTTAATCTCATCAGTTTCCCAATAAAAGAATTTGTTCATGCCCAGTAAATGGTCTTGCAAAATACAGCCACCCATTTGATTTTTACCAGCTATAATTGCCTAAAGCTTTTCCTAACTTTTCTGACCTAAATTGCCTTCTGGCACCTTTTAGCATTGGTCTATTTTTCCCTCTAGGTCAGATACAGTCGAGGTTCTTAAGAGGAAATCTTGCAGTAATTATTTGAAAAACAACTATCCTGTTCAAATGCTCCATCCATCCTTCCTAGCCCCAATGTTCCTTCCTCTAAGTAAATGAGTCTACACAACTTCAACTCCAATTTCTTCTACTGTGTCTTTAAGCTGTCTGTTCTGTATATTATTTACATTTTCTTCAGTTATTCTAATGGCCAAATCTCTCTCAAAGGGTTGTGTGTTTAACTGAGTCCAATATTCTAGGAGTAATTTGATAATATCGATGGTGATGTTGTCTAGAGAACATTAGTCTTAGCATGGCACAGAAACGGTTTCTTGTTTATCTCAGTATCTCTGAACATAACAGTATTGCATGAGTAATAAACAATAATTGGAAGAACGGCAGCTGCTACTTGCCTAGTTCACTGAAGAAGCTATAAGGACCATTCTACCTGTATTCCAAAAGTGCCCCCATCACTCTATCAGGTTAGCCCAGAGACCCATCAGCTCACTGCCTCCTCTGTTCTAGAATTACTGACATATTATAAGGTGATGCTGACCTTGTAGTAGTCTTGACCTAGATAGCCCATACTGACCCCCTAAAATTCTCAGATGGATTTTAAGGTTTGTTCTAAGTATCATTTGTTTAACTTAAAGAATTGAATACTTTATCCTGCCAATATTATTTAATTTATCAGAATACTGAATTTTTCCCATTATATTCATAAGCCTATTATAATGCATGGTAAGAAATTAGTGTACAATGAGTGTTTAATGAAGAAAGTAATTATTAAATGAATGAATGAATGAATGAATTCATTTTTCATGCTCCCTATTCTAAGCATGCTAGACACAGGTTATGCCTTCTTTACTGAACCAGGATATTTGTTATCAATGTTGATAGACCATCATAATTTAACAATAGTTTTGGGGCCATTGTGATTTGATAGGTATGAAGAAAAGGACAGGAGGAGAAAGATGAGGAAGAGAGGGAACAAAACCTGGATAGAGGAAGAAAAAGAGAATCTGATGATTCCCTGGGCTACCAAAGAAATCAGTTGGCTAAGATGGACATTACTGAGGTGTCAGGCATCATCTATAGAACTCTTGTGTATGGGATAGAATTTGAATACCTTCAGCAAAATGTAAAAATAAAAAAGGCTTTCATATTACATGCATTGTTAAAACAGCACCATCTTTCATCTTCTACAAGGATGACTAGCAGTCTGGATAAATCTATAAGTACCAATTCACTTTAGAACAGACCATTTAGAATGAGACATTGAGAAAAGAGATGATTTCATCCGGTCATCCAATATCAGTGTCTTTCCCAAGACATATCAATGATCTATGACCACACCAGCAAGTTATTCTGAGTCGTAGGGGCTAAAGGATACTAGAGAGATACCATTTTTACTTATTTGATTCTGTTTCTCTTGGTATAAAGACAGAAGTATTACCAACTACTTCATTTCACTGGGCAACTAGAAATAGAAATGAAAAATGTAAATTGAAATTGATGTATTGTGTAAATTTAAAAATAGTAATTTTCAAGTTGTAATTTAACCCTTGAGTATTGCCTGTTTCTGCTGACTCCTTCTTTAAAACAAACCAGGGTTTTTTGGGTTTTTTTTGTTTTTTTGTTTTTTTTTTGTTTTTTTGAGAGGACAACAGAGAACTTGAAGTAAGATCACTATAAGTCCTCCATCCATGTGTAACTACGATTATTTATGAGTCCAGTAAAATTTTACCTCCAAAAACATAATCATAATAAAATAAAGTGGCACCCAGAAGCAAACTCTTTTCAAGAAATCCTCCCAATGAGCATCTGAAGCAGCCTAAGAATTTGATCTTTGAGAAATATTGTACCATAAGTTAAGCACATGTAACAAGCAATGCCATCTCAAAGATATTTACATAAAACTAAACATTGAAATCCTATAGGCCAGCTAAATTAACTAGCTTTATAATGCAAAGAATTAATTTGGAAATAATGATGAGTTAAAATACAAGCATGCAATTCGTTTCTTTATAAGTGTGTGTAAATTTAATTACCCCTAGAAGCTGTCTTTTTTAAATGGGCAAAAATATGCACAAAGTTTCATAAATGCTCTATGTCTGCTCAGAGCAGTGATTTGGACTAACGCTGCTTGCCAGAGCTAACATTTTTCTCAAAGGCAGAAAACATCTCACAGTCCAGCTACTTGCTGTACTGAACACCGAGTTAAAATTGTCTACTTCTAACTATGGACTGGGATAAGATACAAAAGTGTTCCAGAGCATTGGTGGAAAAAAGCAGGCTCAAGCCTCTCCTTTCCCTTAAACCAACTATTTGTGATATCTGAAATGCAGAAAGATTACAGGATCAACACTTTAGCCCCTCCCCCCAGCAGGGCAGATGACTGAATCATTGTCATGAAATCCGTGGTGCCAAAAAGCAAACACATTACAAAACAGGCCAGCATCGTAAATAGAACAAACATATATACCCAAAGGCTCACATGCTTGTGAGCACGTGTGTGCATGCACACACACACACATACACACACACACAACGTCTTGTTTACTATATGGTCTTTGGCCTTCTGCAAGAAGCTAAGTTTCCAACACTGACAATCCTGCTTCAAAGCAAAAACAAGCAAACAAAATCGACAGTCCGACCTTCCTAATGAGGTCAGTCTTCATGGCCATATTCCACACTCACTTATCAACTATAAGGGATAACATTTATGGGTTTCAAGGACAACTGGGACATTTTATCACATGCTGCTACCTTCACATTTTCCCTCAGGTTTGTCTTAACCCTTTGCACCAATTCCGTACCAAGTCAAATGCCTGAACAGCCTGTGATCTCCTTCCAGGGTATTAGTACTGTTTTTTATTGACAAATCACACTTTTCACTAAATATGTTCCCCAGGAAATAGAGATGGATGTAAGAAGGTGGCAGTATTAAGGCAGGGAGAAGCTGTCAATGTTTGCCTGGACCAAATTTCAAAGACTTCTCTAGCAACTTCGCCAAGACCGTTGGTTGAGGCGTGATCCTGCTTAGCAGGCCTGTGCCTAAGGGGAGCCTCAAACCAGGAGTTCAACCCAACTGGATCCACAGACACTTACAGCTTTCAATCTCCAATGTGCAGTTTTGTTCATCCAGTGGATACCGCCTTAGGTCCATCATGCAGGCAGCTGTAGTTGTGATTCTAGAAGAGAAATGGCAATATGAGTTGTTAGTGCTTAAAGTCAAGTGCAGAAGAGAAAATAACAACAAACAAAAAACAGTCCTCTTAGAGACTGAATCCTAGCCTAAGCATGCACAAAATCAGCTTTTGGAAACCATTTTCCCTCACAACTCTGGGTTCTAAAGAGATTGGATTATATAAATATCCAAAGGGTTACTAACGACTTCAACCAAAATCACCTAAACATGTTTCAAAGGTAATTCTTTCAAGTCCCCAGAATGCCTCTGGGGTGAGGTTATTCTAGTTGTCTCAGGTGACTTGTGTGGTGGCAAAACATTCCACTGACTCCCACACTTGCTTTACTACAGCCTTCTGCGAGATGTTAAAGTCTAATCTTCTACCAACCTTACTTTAGATCCATCAGTTTTCATGCTTAAAAATCCCACTGGACTTTGTAAGCATCCTCACTAACATAAAGCCCACAATCGCCTTCTTTCTATGCCTCATCATTTTGTCCTAAATAATCTGATTTTCTCTTGGCTACTTGGAAAGAGAACGAAAAATAGAAGTTCATATTTTTGGATTTGACCAACCTACATTTGCTCAATTGTGAGGAGCTCAGAGTTGGGCTAGAAATGGAAAAAATGAGACAGAGTTCTATTCTGGAGGAAATGGTCTAGACTATACCTTCCAAACTACCTATATCGTGTGGAACTAAAGCAAGAATCCATGTAGCCTCATTCCGGGAATATACTTGGGTGAATCTGAAAACCCAAGGTGTAGACTAGGAATACGTAATTGGTTATTCATAATGATGTTTCTTAATTTTAGTTTCTTTTCTTTAGTACAAAAATTCTTCCCAGAGCAGGTTTCTTGTCAATTCCTTCCCTTATTAAGCAAGTCCTTCAGGTCACACTACCTCATTTCTTTACTACTCCACTTTTTCCTACGAGTCTGTCCCCATTGGTTCCCCTACAAGACAGGGCAGGAGCTGGGCCTCAGACCTTTCCATCTGTGTCCCTGATTCCATCATCCACATGAAAACATAAGGTAGATCTCATTGTTAAAAATATAGTGGCTATTCTAATAGAATGCAAACTCTGACTTTGGCCACTCTTTCTCACATGTTCTGTTCTCTTCTTCCTTCCCCTAGCCTCTCCTGTTGTTTTCCCACAATGTCTTTTCACCTTCACCTTTGTTCTCTATGTCTATAACATGCATCCCCCATTTCCTTCCCCTCTTCTGTCACTCAAATCCTTCCCCCTCAGCAAAGCTCCTCCAGTACAGCCTATCCAGGTGACTGTCTTAACTCCGGCTCCATTGTACCTTTCTGTTCACTGCCTTCAAGCAATTACCACAATCTGGAATTAGCTTGCTAATTGTTTTCTCAGAAAAGTCTTTTCCTTTCAATAAAATTTAAGCTGCTTATGAGCATAGACTCTGTTCAATTCAGGGCAAAGGCATTCAATAAATATCGGCTGAATGAGAAAAAAACATTAATTTATAATGAGGAAATTGGTCAGATTTGCTCATTATAAGTCTTTGAATTTGGAAGACTATTTTATTGCTTACTTCTGTTTTGACTGAAAATGGTACTGCATCTTAGGTTAGAGATATTCCTTTTGTAGATTGAACAATAAATGGAATTTAATCAATTTAAATTACATGAAGAAAATTATTTTAAAGCTAATTTATCAATTTGACTATTCCAGCTCTCAATGAGATGTATGTTGTATTTCAATTCTACAAATTACATTAAAATTAATATTTACGTTTAATATTCTGGTAACATGATACTTGGATGGATCTTTTCTTGACCCATTGTTTTTTCTTAGACTTTTGTGTGACTTTGTAGATTAACACAGTCTAAATTGCCTCTAGCCTACAGATTACAAAAGGAAATGAAATTTAGGAATTGGTAGACATACTATACCCCAATGCTATTGTGGAAAATCATTACATAGATTCCTCTCCCCAGAAACTAGGGGAAATTACTTATTTAGTATTGTAAACCAATTACATAAGACATGACTGTTACAGGGACATAACTATAATTTCAAAAACTGAGAGAAACAAGTACAGAAAGCCAGCTGTGTAATTGAGGTGAAGTTTGTAATAGATACCACAGCTTGTAGTTCTCACCTCTGCTGATACATATTCATAGCAATTAATAACCACGGACTATACTGTATACACCAAGATAAACAAATCCACTGATGATCTTGCAGAAGGAATTCGTTTTCTTCACGTTTTAAAAATAAAGTGAAAGGAGGGATGACTGATACTGTAACCCTGTTAGAATGCACACCCCGAGTGTATGAAGCCCTGAGTTCAATCCCCAGTATCATATAAAACAGGACTTGTAACTGAAGAATCAGAAGTTTAAAGATCAAATCTAATAAGTTTGAGGCCAGGTTGGGGTACACAAGGCGTTATCCAAACAACAACAGCAGCAGCACCAAGAACAAAAGTATTTTTTCTTATAATATTCATATTATTTATTATTTATTTGCTTTATTTTACTTCTTTTTTAACATTATAACCCAGAAAGTTAGCAGATCCTATGGATATCTTATATGTAATGTTTGTAGTTTGGGACTTCAATTGGAGTAAAGTCAAAACTCTGGGACTAAAATTATCCATTTTAAATCTTGATCATGTCTACAAGGACTAGTCACCCCTCAGATAATTTACTGGCATTCTTTGCCTACTGGAAATGCTTGCCAACCGAGTTGGCGTAGGATGATAAATGGAAGGGATATGTAACTTAAAAAGTGCTCTGCAACTTTTGTATTAATCTGCAACGAGCAGGTATTGGGATAGCTCATTTCAGCACATTTCATTGAGAAGTAGAAAAGTACTTGTTTGCTCAAATGAAGAAATGTAAATACCCACATGTGCCCATTACCAGTAAGACAGAACCATAACTATGAATATAATAGTGATACCATATAAATATATAACATCATTACATATATGTGTATATATCATAAACCTAGATATTTTGCAAGTGCCCATGGAATGTAGGAATCCTATGTTTTGTCTTAATTTTTATTTAAAAGGCATATTCCTGACACATGCCACTAACTCACAATTAAAATAATAATAAATCACCAAACAAAATAGAGAAGCACAATCCAACGTAAGCCCTGATTGACAAATTGAGAGTTTTGAGATTATGCTTAGCAAGGGCCAAATATATCTCATCCTAGAACTCTTACATAAACTTAATAATTAAAATCATTTTAGTGAAGAAAGTACCCTGTAATGAATCCCATTCAGAAAAGGCCAGTGGCTGAGGTTCCACAGCAGTGCAACAGATACAAATTCAGTCCTAATTAATATTCTTAGCACCATTAATGAGTCTTAAATCACTCAAGAGTGTTACTAGGTTTCTTTGAAAAGAGGTTTAAAACCAGTTACACAAATGCCTTGGTTAAAGATTGAAAGATCCAGAAGATCAGAGAATTTTCTGTGAGATTGTGTCTCCTAGTAATTAATGTCAGAAGCTACATACATAAATTCTCATCAAGATGACTCTCAAAACATGAGCTGAACAAAAACAACACTAATAGACATGCCAAATTGGACTGAAAAAAAAAAAAAAACAAACCTCATGAGGCTTCAACCTTACACAAAGGACTACAGGCAAACAACAAATACTGAGAGGAGAGAAATAATATTCCCATGGAAAGAGCACACCAGTTGGTTATCTAATACCAAATGGTCAACTTTGAAAACATACATAAAATTAGTAGTATGCAGACTAGTTTAGTTTTAAAAGTTAACAATATGGAGACAGCCTTAGTTGTTAATCAAAGCAGTCATGTAACTTCAGAATGCACCATCCTTCTGAATGGAGAGTCTTCCGCAGTCTAATTATAAACACCTTCAACAGAGTTGAACTCTGTTGAGGAATAAAGTTTTACTTAGAAATGCCTGTATTTTATTTGGAGCAAGAGATTGTAGATAAACTTTTCCTTACTTAGTCATCAGCTACTATTGCTCTATAATGCCTTGTATCATAAAATATTAACATAGAGCAAAAACAAACAAAAAACTATATATCCAGCGCTGTCTAAGGATTCATTAAAAGCATTCATAAATCAAGAAATACAAAAGTTAACCCAATATTTTTTATCAAAGCTATAATTTATATTTTTGTAGTTTTAGAGTGCACAAATATCACTCAAGATATGAGTATAGCTAAAGATGGCTTCTAAGCAAACAGAAATACCACTTTTTCAGATTCAAATGAAACAGTTAGAATCACAATATGTGTAACCAATCTTACACTTACAGTAGACTCTTTAGAAGGTGTTTGGGAAGTTGAAAATATGGTCACATATGTATAGCCTATGAGAGTCTGGGAAGGATTTCAAACAGAGTTAGTAAGCACATGAACTAAGTGATTTTTAAATGACTCTGATTTCTTTAATAGATGATGTTATACTTATTCATTAAGAAAATTTGTTTTTATCCATATCATTGTCTGCTTAAAATATCAAATGTGCTATCCTGAACTGTTTTGTACACAGTGTTCTAATGTATGCTGTGCTTTTGTTTGCTCAACTAATACATTTACTCAAAACCTATTATAACTGCAAGGGAAAAAGAAGACCTTCTGGTATTTATTGGTAGGCAAAATACCCAGTGAAAAAGGAAGAATTTTAAAATAGGGAGATGGAGAGATAGTTCAGAAGTTAAATATGAAGGCTGGTCTTGCAAAGGACCAGAGTTCAGTTCATAGGGCAGACACATTGAGTAGCTCACAATTGCATTTGCTTTAGCTTCAGGTTTTTGAAGCCTTCTTTGAACCTCTGGAGGCATTTCACTCATGGGCATAAACCTACACATACACACACACACACACACACACACACACACACACACACACACACACACACCGAAAATAAATCTTTAATAAGGTCAATTATCCAAACATTTATCAATGTGAATTTTGAGGTTTTCAAACAAACAAATTAAAATTTCAACATGGAGAAATTCTAAATTTAAGTATTACAATATTAACTCAAGTTATAAAATGTTCCAAAGACCTCATATGATTCTCTTTCCTTAAAAGTTCTTTAAAAGTTGCTTTCTTAGTGTACTACTATATTTGACATCTTATGGCCACTTTTGCTGGGAAAAAATTAACTTTCACACTAACCCACATGCAATCAGCTCTTAGATTTTGTTGATTAAAAAGAATATAAATAAAGGAGGTGGGTGATTTCTTAAGTTGAATTCTAATGTAAAAAAACCACACAATATTAATTGATCAGTTACTAATAAGTTATAGATACTATTAATACTATGGAAACATTTCTTCTCATTTAAGTCTAATTATTATTCTCATCTAACAGACAGAAGTAGTGGAGTATGTTTTCAGAGTCACACTGTGAATGGGAGAACAGAGATTTTTTTTTTTCATGGCAGGCATTTGACTTAACAGTCCACAGATTTAAGAATGATATAACTACCTTGATAGATAATCTTGACAGTATGGTGTTGGTGCTTCAGAAATCTGTTACATACATTCAGAATGAGCTTCCTCATTCTGTGATCCTGTATTCATGCATTCATGGTATGACCTTGAGATGGTGTAATTCTGTTTTACCCACACATGCAAATGTTGTATTTCATAGATGGTTATTCTGTTTTACTCAATTATGTAGATCAGCCCATCCCAGGCAAGTAAATGCAACCCTCTCCCTAAGGAGTCCCTGTTAATACTCTCTCTCCTCTGATTGAAGGTCCTCCTCAGCTCCTCCCCAGTTTTTTTTGTGTTTTTCTAGCCTCTCCAAAGGCCTTATGCTTACATTAAAAATCTCCAAGACTCTTGCATAATTGTTTTTAAAAGCTCCGTTGAAGTCCTCTTATAGAGTCACATGCACTACTATGCTCAACTTTGTAATCACCCAAAAAAGTAAGATTGCTGGCAATCATGTTCCCATTTGATAAATCATGCATTTCAGATTAGAGCTATTTGTGCTCTTCTGCAGATGTTTGGCCTTCTGCGACTCTTTCATTTTCTGTAATCTTATGCTCTGCAAAGATACTGTGACCATTAAAGGGCTACCCAGGTCTCTGTCACAAACACAGACACTATTATTTAAGAAATTTCTCTAAATAAATAGCCTGCTTCTGCAATGCAACCAGAAGTCTCTAGCAAGTTCTCATTTTTTGAGGACATAAACTCCACTTCATCACAAACATTAATATAAATGTCCCAACCTAGGTTTCTATTTGCCTTCTGTTCTCTGTCTGTTTTCCCCATCTTCCTATTCTACCTTCTTTGTGGTCTCACCTACAAATCCTATGCTCATCTTAAAGTCTTATTTTTTCTTCCTAAAATCAAGAGAAGTAAGAGGCACAAGGAAAAGTAAACATCTCATAGTTTGATCATCATTTAACTGAAATCTGATTTTATATCACAGTGAGAGATCTAGTGAAATTATGGTTTCTCTAAAAAGGGGGGCATACGATAAGAATGGGAACTCTGAATTATTTTTAAATTGAATATTCTTCACAATTTAAAATGATGATTCAATACACTGGGTGCTTTCGACATTAAATACATTAAAATAATCAACTCTTTTTTTTCTGCATAATACAGGAGAAATCTACCATTTCAAAACAATTCATAAGTTTCATACTCTATTTATTTATTTATTTATTTATTTATTTATTTATTTATTTATTTACTTGCTTACTTACTTACTTACTTACTTACTTACTTACTTACTTATAGACAGAGTCTCCCTATGCAATCCCAGGTACTCTAGAAATTGTTAAGTAGACCATACTGTCTGCAAAGTCATAGGATGCTGTCTCTACCCCTGTAGTGCTAAAAGCTTTGGGCTGCCACAGCCAGCTTATTTATTTCTTTTAAATAGCTAACAGATGTGTGAGGACTTGCCTAGAACAGGCCAACCTCCAACTACAGCTGTGTCTCCTCACTTCTTCCTGGTCCCTTCCAAGAATAGCTTCAAACTCAAACGACACAGGTGGGAGCCTTCTTGTTGCTTCTCTGACTGGACCCTCTAACCCTAATTCCTGAATTTTGTCTTCTTGAAAACTAGTCTGTTTGGACTTACCAGTGTATTCTAAGCTTGGCTGTCTGACACAGGGAATGGAGAGCAGGACATGAAATTGATATCAGAGGGAAATTAAAGTCCAGAGATGCTAGGCTCATTTTCTGCTGAACCCATGGCCATCCAGTCCTCCCTCCTCTTTTGAAAAGTGAATCCTAGGGTGCTGATGGCAACCTGCTGATCCTGTGTTGTTAGGGAGGAATGGTTTTTCATCGCTTTGTAAATAGTCCTTTTATGGCCTCCTCAAATTATCCCACTTTCGGTGTACCATCTGTTTCCTGTTGGGTTCTTGACTGATAGACTACATTATAGAAATGTATTTAAAATCAGGGGCGCTAACAGTTATATTGTCAAAAATTAGAACAGTTCTTTTCTGGAGTTCTCTACCTAGAGAATTTGAAGGTAAGATAATGGATATCCCTTCCTTCTACCTTAAATGAGATATCTCTTACCTGTCATTCTGGCTTCTGTTCATCACAGCCCTTCTAATATGCCCTCTCCTACTGCCCAGCTAACATGGTGCTCCTTGCTTTCACTGCTTACCACCTGTGGTTTTTTTTTATTTATTAATAATTTTATTTGTTTACATTTCAAATGTTATCCCCCTTCCTGGTCTCCCCTCCACCAACCTTCCACCCCATCCTCCTCTTTGCCTCTAAGATGGTGCTCCCCCACCCACTTATGCCCACCTCATTTAAGACTATTTATCACTATTAGAATTCTGGGTGTTTATTTGCAGTGTTTCTCTCTCTCTCCACAGACTCAGGCATTATCTAATCTAACTAAGGCTGGCTTCTCTAGCAGCTGACTCTGAAAGGTACTGATTTGGAATCATCAACTGTGCAGAGAAGCTAGACGAAGGTTTGACAAAAAGGAAGACTTCAAATTGTATTCAATGCAAGATGGCAGCAATCCCAGCATGGCTGTTCTCCTAGGAAACATGTAAGATTGTCTGTGGTAGGCCTGAAGTGGCCCTTAACCAGCCCCTCACAGCTTACTATGTCCCCATAGACTAGGCCAGGCAAGCATGACAAAACAGCAAAACACCTTTAGTTCATTTTCCCTGTCCCCTCTTTCTTTCCCACTCTTTAGAATCTTGCTGAAATAATAAGGCCAAAAATTCTAAGTGACCCACTGTTTTCATATCATCATGCATAGTTCCCATGCACATCTGCTTCTGTGATGAGCTATCGTGTACGTCATACTGGTGATTCAGTTCTGATTCCAATAAAATCCATACATGCTACCATCTCAGGGCTTTCTGCCACCTGAGCTCAACAGCAAAATAGTTTTATCTACGTGTTACTATTTCTAGGCTTTATAAAAAATAGTTATAAAGTTGTGGGAGGAATGCTTAATACCTGTAGCAACCACACATGTATATCAAAGACATGGTTATTATTCTTTAAATAATCAGCACAAAACTTCAAAAAATGATATCTAGACTCTGCATAGAAATAGATGTATTCCTGTATGCTGTGGGTTGGACTACAAACTGGTTTAATGTTTCTGAAGAATTGTTTGACTGCGCAAACAAAACTTACTGTACTTACCTTGGCTCCTGAAATTTCATTTTAGTGAATTTCAGTGTGGAACCACACTGATATCCAGAGATGTTGAACAAACTTTGTGACGTGGCAAGACAGAAAGACATTTGTGTATGTTTGTACATGCATGCATATGTGTATACATACACACATATTCGGATGTTGAGATGAAGTCAGATATAGACATATGATGTCGTAAAACACTCTTAAGAATAGAAAACACAACTAATCTTTCTTGATATTTGAATAGTAAGCAATTAAAGTAGCAATACAGGCAGTGTAAGTTTGCGTGTTTTATCAATATGCATCAGTGCATATTGAAGTAGTTAAAAAGAGTACCTGCTTAGCAAGCACACATGAATTCTGTCCCCAGTATTGCATAAAAATAACCTTGGTGGTACGCATGTGTTATTCTCACTATAGGGATGTGGAGGCAGGAAGATCAGAAGTGCAAAGCCAACTGCTGCTATATTCTGAGTTCCAGACCTCTTTGGGCTACATGAAACATTGTCGCGAGAAATCTAATTATAAAGCAATAAAAATATAGTTGATTGTTATTTTCTTAATTTTTTTTTGTAATTTTCTTGTTTCTACGAGGACTAGGCATCATTTCTTCTCTGATAAATGTTCTAAAGACAATTTTATCTATCTGCTTGGGGATAGGACTGTACTATCCCTGGCACTGAACTGGATTCATTCTATCTGAGTAGTTTTTATTCTTTTTAAGTGAGGACATTTGCTTATGCATGAAACACCATATTCCATGGGTTTGTGATACTGGTCACCAAAACTGGTGCATACACTTCAACAGGCTTCATGTCATTAAAAGTATTTATGAGAACAACATCAAGTAATTATGGATTTTTAAAGCAAAAAAAGAAATCCGGGTTGGGTGACATTCGTGCAAATATCCTTTAGATGAACGAGTCCTTTTTTTGTGGTCTCTATAATTATTGTTCTAACGAATCTCCAGGGACTTGAAGCTCAAGCTCTTTGAAAGGAAACCATTTTGTCTTTGGAAAGCTGTGATTATCAGATTTTCTTTCTATATTTAACATCAGTTTGAATTTCTTTAATTGTAAAAATTATTTCTTCCTGTACTTTGCAGTTTTGTTTGGGAAGTGTCCTTATTTTTCTTGTTCTTAGAGATTCTTGACAGCTTATGAAATCTATTTTCATAGAACTTTCCCTCCCTTTCATGTTGCTTTCTTTTCTACCATTATCTGTGTAGAATGTCTTTATCTGTTGTCAAATGAGTGGGAAAAAACACTACAGGAGAGTGAAGAGGAATATGTAGCAGTGGGGGGTTGGGGAACCAATGGGGGAACCACAAGAAAGTCCCAGACACCAGGAATGTGAGAGGCTCCTAGGACCCAATGGGGATGACACTAGTGAGAATACCCAACAGCGGGAAGATAGAACATGAAGAGACCACCTCAAGTAGATACACATGGTCCCCAATTGAGGGAAGGGGCCACACACTCACCTCAAATTTTTTAACCCAGAATTGTTCCTGTCTAAAGGAAATGCAGGGGCAAAAAATGGAGTAGAGACTGAAGGAGAGGCCATCCAGAGACTGCCCCACTTTGGGGTCCAACCCATCCCCAGACACTGAACCTAGACACCATTGCTGATGCCAAGACTGAGCATGAGAACCCCAAAAGAAGAGATAGGGAAGGACTGAAGGAGCTGAAGGGGATTACAACTCCATAGGAAGAACAACAGTATCAATTAACCAGACCCCACAGAGCTCCCAGGGACTAAACCACCAACCAAAGAGTACATATGGATAGGTCCATGGCTCCAGCTATACATAGATAGATAGATAAATAGATAGATAGATAGATAGATAGATAGATAGATAGATAGATAGATAGATAGATAGATAGATAGGTAGATAGATAGAGCTAGATAGAAATAGAAATAGAGATAGAGATTGATAGAGATATAGCAGAGGATTTCATTATCTGGCATCAGTGGGGAGGTGCTTGGTCCTGTGGAGGCTTGTTACCCCAGCAAAGGTGGATGGTAGACTGGGTGGGTAGGTGGGTGGGTGAGTACTCTCTTAGATGCAAAGTGGAGGGGGCTTGTGGAGGGGAGATTGGGAAGGGGCAACATTTGAAATGTAAATAAATAAAATAATCAATAAAAAACACTATATTTGATTTATATGCTCAAATTTTATACTGGCATCTTAAGCCCATCAAGATGTTATATTGATACACTGTTTATGCTTAGAATATAGACCACATTAGAACTGTCATTTGGTTCCAGGGTGAGAAATAGTGAAGGCAAAGGTAAATTGAGATTCTCATCATTAATAATGCAGATATAATATATAATTTTATATATAAATAATATAAAGTTAGAATGGAGAATGTAGTTTCATTTCTTGAAATGTTTGCCTAGCATGTACTAGAACAGAACTTTGCACACCAGGTATTGTGGTGTCCCCTGTAATTCCAGCACTCAGGAAATAGAGACAGGAGGATCCCAAAGGCAGAAATCACCCTTGCTTAAGTAGGAAATTTAAGGATAGCCTGGGATACACAAGTCCCTGCTAAGCAATCTTCACATATTAGGCCAGTAATTTTGTTTTTGTAATTTTGAAGAGTATTTTGTATAAAGAAAGTGATCAGACATGAAGAAGCACGAAAGTAATAATGATCATGGCACCACTAGGGATAATATGGAGTTTGGTGCTTGAGACACCAGAAAACCTCTCATATCCAGAAGCGCAGGAGAAAATGGAACTTCTCAAGTTTGGAACTATTTCTTAACTTCTATCATGACTGCCTCTCTCTGTGTGACCTTGAATATCCTGTGAAGAAAAATGGTATGAAAAATGGTCCTGCAGCCTCGAATACTTCACCATCCTGTGAGTTAGAACCACTCCACAAAATAGTAAGGATGCTTGCTTCTGACTTGTAGAACTAATTTCTTCAAAATGTTCATCTACTTAGAAAGGCAGGAGGTTTGAACTAAGGAGTGGGAGAGTGTGAATTAAGAGAGCCCCTTACAGCTTCCGACAAAGGAAAACAACAGCATATGATGTTTCATTATGGAAAAAGTCCAGTGGCTTCTAGTCCCTCCAAAAACATGTTTAATACGAGGGTGTTTAAAAATAAGAGAAAGAGAAAAAAAAGTTTCCATGTGTTCAAATGATGACTCAATTTGCAATGAACTTACCTAAGTAATTAATTAAAGCAAAATAAGATCAAGCATGCAAAAAAGAAAAGTGAAACTAAACATTAGGAAGAATTTCAAAGAAACAGAAAAGGATCACATGTAAAGATTTTTTAAAAAAGTCAAGCATCAGTGCTTCTAAGACATGGATGGTCAAGACAGGATGATTACAGTGTGCTTGAACAAACCACCTTGGACCAAAGAGTGAGATTTCAGGAACCAGAAAATAAAGGAGTTTTCTGTGAGACTGTGTATCCTAGTAAGGTGAGAAAACTGAGCCATAAAGTACTATTGTGATTGGCTAAATGTGAGCAGAACCAGGACAACAATAGACATGCCCAAGTAGAGCAGGTAAGCCCATGAGACCTCAAGGCTACAAAACAACTGCAAGCAAATAAAAAAAAAAAAATGCTGGGAACAGGAGAGACAGTCTTTCTGAGATGATCACGAAAATTGATTATCCAGTAACAAATGCTCAGCTCTGAAAAAAGACATATAGGTAACGTTATACATTCTGAGCATGTTGTACTTTGGAATATATATGTTTATACATATACACATACACATATACATACACACACATATATATACTTATACATACACATATATATGCATGTAACAATTAATAATAAAAGGCCATAGTTTGAAAGAGAGCAAAAATGGATATATGGTAGTGTTTGAAGGCAGGAAAGGAAAGAGAAATTGATGTAATTATATTATAATCTCAGAAAAGAAACCCCCAAGTAAAAAACCAAATGTATGCTGGCTAACATATTTGTATTCTGAAATTATAATATAAAGTCTCCCCAAAATATTTTAAAATATTACGAAAAAGACACAATGGAAATGTTTCCATATTTTATCCCGAGAAGAGAGAACTAAAACCAGATGATATCAGTAAAGTCATGAGTCACATTCATTTCACCCCATTGTGAGACGAGACGAGGCTTGAGAGAAAACGAAGGCTGACAACGTTAACGAACAATTGCCCTGACTGATCTTCCCTCCCTCCTCATCTGCTGCTGTGTTTGCTGTAATTCTGACTCTTTTCCTTCTCTCAAAACAGAAGAAAAGATAGATGATTCCACTATTGTGTGAAGTGTGACTGGATAGTACAACCTGAAAAAACCATGGATCCGTGTGGCAGGAGAAGCTCTGCTGTTCTACCTGGAGCCAGGGAAGATGGATGGATGAAACTGGCCTCCATTCATGGGGAGGACTCAGTGGAGCTGGGATCAGCTGTTCACATGATCCACTGCGGACCAAACAGAAAAGTTTACCCATAAATTTTACCATGAAGGGCGCTGAGGATTTAGATTAAAGAGAAAAACGACTCTGCTGATAGTAGAGCTGTAAATGATGAGATGGCTCTCCAGGGTGGATAAGCAGGCTTCTTTTCCTGGAGATGATGTGTACAGAATAGGTTCATTTTTCAAGATGATGAGATGGGGAGCAACTCATGTGCAAGGATGATCTATATTTTCTGGTTCACATAGACAGACTCTACTGTTAATTTATAGCAACTGAAGAGTGAAGGAAATGTGTAAATTATTTGAAGTAGCAGCATATATTTGCTAATCAGATTTTAAGTGAATTTTATTGGAAGAAAATGGGCAGGGTCTACTGTTTGGTCAGTGTAGCTGCCTATCTAAAGGTTTAATATAGCTTCTAAATATCAAAGTATTTCAACACCTGCTTAATGACCGCAAGAGCTAAGGAAACATGTTTGTGACAAACAATATTTTACAGGCATTCTCAAAGACCTAGATTCAATATTTCATGTCAACAACACTGTCATTGCTGAAGTCTCTGATTAGTTAAGACATTGTGGTAGAACACTACAGTGCTCCTAATGAGTCGTTGTTTCTGAATTAATTATTTGCAAATTGTTAAGATGCATTGTATCACTGTGGCACAACTGGTTTTAGGCTTGTTTTCTCTTTAGCCTCCTTGATTTTCCCCAGCTTCTACCCAAAGGAGTTCAGATTGCCTCTAATTGGGAGATAGACAGACTAATAATTACCTAATGCTTATAATCTGCGATAGAAATACCAAGCAGTAGGAGATACTGAGAGAAGAAGATAGAGTGATAGACGATATAAAGACCACTGCATTTGGAGACTACTTCTTCAGAGCATGCAGAGCTCAATGCTCCTCGTATGTATATTTTACTTCCTAGAAATAAATAAGCAATAGGAAATTTAAAACTGAAGCATTCTTTCGTGGTGATAGGCACAGCTTTTCACTAGGCTATAAGGCTTACCCAAAAGGAGGAAAGAAGCTCATGCCTGCGCAAGAATCCTTGCTAGGGAAGACATAGACCCTATTACTATCATTTTGTAAAATGAACCTAGCATCAAGCTTCCTTCTAATTAATATCTATTCATAGATTGGTGCAGCTTTCACATTCATCACAAAACTCATTTATGCAGTGTCTGGTGGTTGATATAGTGGCTTACAACTGACCACATTTCAGGGAATAAGTAAGTGTCTTTGTAGTACTTAGCCCTAAGCAGGACATGTATGGCACATTTCCTCCACCAAGCTCAGGCAATAATGTGAAAAAAAAAAAAAAAGCTATGAAAAGATTGTAAACGTCAGATGGCTGCAAATTAATGTCTTCTGAACATGAAATGGCCAGCAGCTGTGGTTACCCATATAAGACCTGTGCAGGACCAAGTCAATCAACATTTCGGTATGAAAAGGAAAAGTCCATCCCCCAATCTATCTAAGGGTGATTGCTTGCTAATAAATGTTGAGGGAGGGAAAATAAATCAGTTTTCTTCAGTGATGTAGCCAATAGTGGGTTGGCTATGCACAGGTCACGATGCACTGCACCCTTGTGTAGATGGGAAGCACTGTTTAGTCTCAGTGGATCCTACATTAAAAAAGAAAGACATGAAGTTGTGAAGATGTGGTGGGACCTGGGAGGAGCTGCAGAATAATGGACAGGTAGATGTGATCTAAATACATTGTCTTTCTGGGTAAAACTACCAAGAATCAATTACAAAAGAAAAGAACATAATATAATAATATGTTGGCCAAAGAAAATCATTTACATAAATTTGGATCAGTTCTGAGGGCTGATGCTAATAGCACTTAATATAGTCTGTAATTTTATACTTGAGAAAAATAGCCTCTGAAAGTCTAAGTGGTTAACTCTATTGGAAGTCAGGTGGATGTGACCAAAGACCAATCTAATTCTCTTTAGAGGTAAAGCATTTATGCTGGACAGTGTGGGTCAGTGTGAAGCAAGAGTCAGAACGTCTATGAATTTTCAATACAACCTTAATTATACTGATGAATGTCCTCAAATCTTTAATTGCACTTTATTATGATCTTAAATAAGCAGCAGAGTAAATAAAATTAAAAAATAGATAACAACAGTTTACAAAGCATGTTCAATGAATTCAAAGACTCGTGGTCACCCAAGATGCAGAGAATAAGCAATCATTTTGAAACAGCTAAATTACACTATTCTCTCTAAGACCCAATGTTCCATTGAGGAAGAAGATTTACAGAATGCCTAATAACTGGAAAATAGGGAAAAGATCTGAGCGGTGCAATTATCTAGACCCAATACAACACTGTAATCATCAACTCGCTGTATCTACTTGTAGTGGGTTGACAGAAAACCATCCCTTTCAACATCAGATAAGGAAGGAGAGTTTCATGAGGCCTTGCACTTATCCTGAACAACTTGTTATTGATAAATTTTTGGAGAAGGGGAATTCACTCTCTGTACTCGTGTACATACTGCTGAGCTCACCAGACTCTACCAGATAGCTCTAAACCCACACTCAATCAGATGAAATTGGTAAAACCTGGAAGCACAAAATGAAATGAACATGAGAGTGGCATTTGTGGGCCTTGAGGACAGTTGACAAGGTGTCAGACAGGTGGGAGGTGAACGTGGCCACTGTGCATTGTGATAACCTTTTAAAATTATAGAAAAAATATTTAAAAAAATAAAAGAAATCAAAACTAGAATATATTGCCATGTAATTGCAACTGTTCACAGACACATACAAGAAAGTTAGGATAAGACCAATATGATTTATATTATGTTATTACATTTTAGTCAAATAAATAGGTCATAGTAATTAATTAAATAATTAATTATTAAAATAAATAATTCATAATTATTGGAACATTGTATAATTACAGAAAATAAAAATGCCTTCAGGAAATCTCAGATTGCTAGAATGTAGGCCTCAGACATTAGAGATCTGGACTTCCCAGGTCAACTTATATCTGGTAACAATGAGACTCAATAAACCTTTTTACCTTTTAAGTGGACGGCCTCAGATATTTTGTCAAAATAACAGAAAATTAGCACAAATCCATGCACTAAGAAACAAGAGTATAATACTCAAGGTGATGTAGCCAAACCACTTTTACTAATTTGTTTGTGATTTTTAATAATTCTTTTATAGATATCACCTATTACACTAGGAAACAAATTTCTGCTAATGTTTTTCTAACTATTATCAATTTCTGATTATTTTTCAATTGTACATTCCTTCCAAATTGTTAAATTTAATTTCAAGACTAATTATTGACTATTTATTAACTGCCTGAAAGGTGAATTAACCCCTGAAAGATGAATCCATGTGAATATCATATTCAAAAGCATATTTAATATACAGTTATTTGTCTTTGTATATGCTTAAACAAAGTACCATTGATAAATCTGTGACGTTTTTAATGAACCAATTTTATTTCATGGAAAAAACAATTCCAGGCTTTCTTAAAATATACAGAAGTATATCTAAAGTCAAAATGACTAAAGTATTATTGTAAAACCATTAGTAGACTATCTCAGCCAACTTACCCTTCTCTAAACTAAAATCCTAGGGAAAAGGACCACCTATATAAAAAGTTCTGAAGACTAATTAACTAGATAAACTTCATGGTTGTGAACATACTATAGAAAAAGGGCCAAATAACCTTGAGATCTCTTTGGTCACCTTGACAGAAATTCTTTCTCACTTCTGTATCTAACTTAACATCCTTTAAACTAACAAGTTAGCATTGTTGGAATTCATTAATTTAACAGAATACTAGGTTCCACCTGCACAATAGTAAATAATTTCATCAAGTAACATTAAAAAAAAAAAAAACAAACAGTGCAGAGTTTCTTCTTCTTTGCTGTTACCACCTACCCAATGCACTCACTGATGTATTTTTAAAATGCCTTGATTAATAACTATCTTTTATTCTGTAATTTTCAAAGTTCATGCAAGTCCATTGAAAAGTGTTATTTGGGGGTACCCTTAATCTAGGGACTTGCATCTAATTCAGGATAAATGGCCTTTTATTATCCTTAAGGTAAAGTCTGTGAGCTATCTATCTGTCTATCTATCTATCTATCTATCTATCTATCTATCTATCTATCTATCTATCTATCTTCATCATCCACTAGCACTTATTTATCTATCCATCTATTTATTGTCTATAATTTTAAAGTAAAAATTTAATTCTTTCTGAATTTTATATATAAAGAAATGTATTTTGATTTTATTGACCCTACTCTTCACTTGACTCCTCCATATTGACCCTACTTCCTAGCTTTATATCTTCCTTTATCTTTTTTTATAACCCACTGAATCCTTTTGTGCTGCCTATGTACAGGAGTAGAGGACCATCCACTTGATTAACTTATCCAAACTAGAGATTGCACCCCTAGCAAAAATCAAGTCTCTTCATCTAGTAGCTGCCCATTATAAATAGTTCCTCAGAGAGGTGTAGAGACTGGTGAGTCCGTCCTTTACTTATTGTGGAATGTTAACTGGTCTTGTGCAGGCAGCCATAGCCACTGGAAGGTCACAAGAACATGAGTCCCATCTTGTACAGATAACATTATTTGTCTCAGTTCTTCCCAACCTTTGGCTTTTTACAATCTATCTCCTTTATGTGATGCTCCCTAATCCTTTTGTGCAAGGAATGTGATCTATTTAACATTTATGACCGAGAATTCAATAGACATATAATCTCTTTAGGGACTGCACTAGAAAGCTTCTCCATGAGGACTATTGCAACACTTCACAGTGGACATAGTGATACATATGTCGAGGGCAATTTGGTGCAATAATATTCAGTGAACTTCAAAGCCATAGTTCCAAGGTGAGATGTACAATACTGGGTATGTATTTTCTTCCATGGAGTGGGTCTTCAATCCAATCATAAATTGGTGCCACTGAAACACCCATGGACATATATTGTCAGGCCAGTTGTGACAACAAATTTTAGGTTCATGACTCAATAAAACCACTGATAGCCTTTCTTCTGGTGGTATGAAAGGCTAGTGAGAAAAGAGGAAAATTCTCGATCAGTACAAGCTTGATTTAACCATGCCTTCTTAACAATTTGAGTGTTGTTTTTAGTAATATGGACAAAGCATCAAGATCTGGTGGGCAATGGAGAATAATAGAGATACCTGTGAAAAATATCTTGAGGGTAGGTATCTCATACATCTGAGCTTTTTAGTTTGACAAGCTATAGCTTCTAGGAAAATCAATACCCATGTTTAGGATAGTTTTAACTAAGCTCTTTTGGATCTCTCTCTCTCTCTCTCTCTCTCTCTCTCTCTCTCTCTCTCTCTCTCTCTCTCCTCTCTCTCTCTCTTTCACACACACACATACACACACTGTACATCTGTGTATTTTTGTGTGTATGTGTGTGTATATGTGTGTGTCTGTGTATGAACAGCTGATAAAATAGAAGGTTTCCATATGGCTTTTTAAACATTCATAGTGTTAGTCATCTCTCTCTTTACCCCCTCCTCTGCTCTAACACTGTGGTGTGTGTGTGTGTGTGTGTGTGTGTGTGTGTGTGTGTGTGTGTGTGTGTGTATTCTTCTATGGATATATCCATAATATTTCTTAAATCCACATATTTCTAAATTTCCAAATATCTGTAATATTTTCAAAGTTTTAAGAAAATTTCTTACGGATTAAGGCAACAAGCACAATCAGATATCCCTCTGGGTATTCTCAGGGCTAAATTCAGCTAATGAACTGAAAAAAATAATATCACGCCATCAAATCCTTAAAATATTTTCATTCATCAACTAACAGTTTGAAACCAACACTTCAGAAAATGTCAAGGCAATGATAAATGCTATTTGTATTTGCACCCTAAGAACTCCAAGGCTGTAAATGTATTCTATGTCATAAAAGAAATGGTAAAAGCAAATTTGATCATGTATTTCTCTGATTACAGTTCATAACGGATTTCCTTGCTCCAAACGTTAATTTTAACCACCTAATTATTGTCTATAACAAACTCTTCCTCTGCTCTAACCTGCCTCCTTTCTTATAACTCACTCTCACTGTCTGTAGTTCAGGCAAGGGAAAGTCATTTTCCCTCCTTCATGTTCTTTGACATGCACACTGCTCCCTCAATGTAAGTCACTTCCCTCTATTTTTCGAAAGCTCTGCCTCACTTGAATTACTATGCCATTCCTTAAGTGGGCCTATCAGCCAGTATTGCCTCAAACGCTGACACAAACGCACAAGCACATGCGCACAAACACCATGCTTACTACATAGCAGATACTTCTGTCTACTTTATCTAAAGAGATGATATGCAAAGATGGATGAGATATTGTCCAGATGAGATGAAAAGAGGTGGCTCAATAGGGAGAACTAGAAACCTGTTATGGTCATTCATTCTTTTAAATACTTTTTGCATTTATTTTTATTACTTTATGTGTATGAGTGTTTTTCCTCCTTGGACCGTCTTGGTGGCCTAAGAGGTCAACAGAGGTTGAGGATCCCCTGAGACTGGAGTTTATACATTTGTTGTGAGTTACCATGGGGTGTTGGGAATCAAACCCAGGGCCCGTGCAAAAGTAATAAGCTCTTAACTGCCGAGCAAACTCTCTAGTACCAGTAGTGGTTAGTTTTAATGGTTAGCTTAACACAATCTAGAATCACTTGTAAAGGGAGTCTCAGTGAGGGGTTATTTGGATTAAGTATGTGGACATGTATGTGGAGAAGTGAGATGGTGTATATACTGTGGGTGGAAGTGTATTCACAGCTGTGTAAGAATGAAAAAGTGAGCCGGGCACGAGTGTGCATTAATTCATTGCTCTCTGCTTTTTGACTATGGATGTGCCATGACCTGCAACTTCATTTTCTGTAGACTTTTTTTCCCACACTGGTGGCCTGTAACACAGGTTTATGAGCCAAATAAATCTTTTCTTCCTTAAGTTGCTTAATAAAAATGCTTCATCATAGTGATAGGAAAGGAAACTAAGATAGCAGGTGATCAGTTTAATAAATTCAGAGCCGTACAGAACTCTCTCCACGTGGCTTTTCTGGGGTAATCAGCAGGCCACCGAGGTCAGAAGTCAGTTTACTCATAAATAAAGTGGCATGTTACGAAGAGGAATAGACAGCAAGAGCCTTTAAATGTCCCCTCACAATCCTGCCCAAGCTTAGTTTGTTGTAGAAACTTAAATATCAGCTGTGTGTATCTTAGGCCAATACTCTACTGCTAACCCCCAAGCCCACATCGAGCACTCTTGAATGCGCATACTCATTAATGCCTTGTAGTTAGACTAAGATCCTCTTCTCTCTTCTTAAAAGCAATGGGAGCTGAGGGAATTTAGCCAGTGTTAGAGTCTGTGTCAAGTGTTTGAGCCCTTAGGTGCCCTATAAAATGTACATATTTTAGAAAATCGATGAAACTCAGAAATTACAGATACAAATGGAAAATCACCACGTAAGATACTAATGACTGCACTGACACAGTAAAATGCCAAAACCCACATACGTATCCCAAGGAAAAAGGTCGGCAAAATATATATATATATCTCACTACACAAAAATAATGCAGACCACGCACTCTTAAAAATGGTACTGCAGAAAATGGTAAACGGAAGCTTACTTGTCATATAATATTAACTGGGGGAAGAAAATTATACAGTAGCAAAAATAATCAAAGACTTCTGTGAAAAGCAATGCATATAAGAGTCTGTAAGAATTCCTGTCTAATACGCATGACAGACACTCTGAAGGTGTAATCATTAGTTAGTGTTTTCTTCTAGCAGTTCAAGTTCTAAGTTCTTTCCTTTTCTGGCCCCTGTGATGGTCACGTATATTCTGGCAACTAGACAACAACATAGCACTGTCATGAAGAGGAAGGAAGAAAAGCAATAAAGATAGAGAAAAGGCAAAGGAGGAAGGAGAGAGGATGAAGAAGGAAGAGAAGAAATGGCAGGCGAAGGGATGGAAAATTGGAGAGAGAAGAAAGGGAAGGGAAAAGGAAAGAAAATGTATTTTAGTTTGTTTAATGTATTTTTAAATTAAAATATAATCATCTCTTCCCCTCTTCCATATTCTCTCTCTAAACCTTCCCATGGTCCTCTCTCTAACCTCTCGTATTTCCCCATCTCCCTTGCTGACTGATGGCTGTTATTTTTTGTTACTATTACTATTAATATACTATTCATTATATATTATTTTTATATTTATTATATATCAATAATAGTCATCAATAATATGCTTCATCTCTATATATATTAATTAAACATAAATTACTAATTATTTTTAGAAAGGTCAACAACATTATTCATCAGAGAAATCCAAGTTAAAACCTACTTTGAGAATTCATTTTACCTGTGTCAGAATGGCCAAGATAAGTGATACTATTTATAGCAGATTTTAGCCTGGGTGTGGAGAAATAGGAACATTTCATCACTGCTGATAGGAGTGCAAACTGGCACAACCACTGTGAAAATCAGTATGGATTTCCCAAAAATCTTGAAATTATATTTATCATATGAATCATTTATGAAACTCTTGGGCAGATATCTAAAATGATTTATCTTATAACAGAGATACTTGTGATTACATATTCATTTCTTCACTACTCATAGTAGACAAAAATAGAAGCATCTTATATATCCATCAACTGAAAAATAGATAATTAAATTGTGGTACATTTACACAATAGAGAACTAAAAATAAACAAAACTTTTTCAGATGCCCAGTGCCTCACATTCTTAAAAATATATTTTGTAGTGATAGCAAAAATTAAGTTACCAATCTTATTATCTCATATGCTCTGAAGGTACAGAAACCATGGAATGGCAATCTTCTGAATTGGACCAACAAATGAGTGACATTTCTTATACACAAAATAGTGCCTTGAATTTAGAGTCATAAATATTTGCTTATGTAATGTGAGCCATAGCTATGAGATATTTATTCAAACAATTCATCTTCAAATATAAAAAAATTACTATTTGTCCATTATAATAAGTCAAAGTTTTACAGAAGGATAAGGGTAAAGGAGGAAATACGAAGTAATTGCTATATGACTAAATATCAAACAGACATAGGTCCAGTACTCAGTCCTACCAGTGACTTTAGGAGCAATACTTAAATTTGCTGTGTTCCTTTTCTCCCAGCATAAAAATATCCACCCCGAGAGTAAAAGCACCCAAAACAATTCATACAGTGTGTAGCACATAAAAGATACTCATTAACTATGAATTAAATGAATGACCGAAAGAGAAAATGTTTGAGTAGAAAAAATAAACATGAACAAAATTCCATGTTTTGACATAATTATTTACAATGAGAATTTTGGGTTGATTTTATATAAAACCACTCTTCTGCTGGTCAGTGACCACATTATACTCCTACTCTGCTGTCTTCCATACAGATCTGAACCTAACAGCACCAGGAATATCTACTCATTGGGACGGAAAGATGGAGAAAAGTGTGTATTCCTTGTCCTGGGCAATCTGTCTGCATTGTACACAGCATCAGGGTCCTGGGGCAGCATAGGCCCCATGGACAATAGCTACTTAGTGCTCATGACCTGGGTCATAAGGTAAAGAATGCTCAACATCTGACATTAATTCTGCTATCTTGTACTTCTGTATTCCTGTTCATTTCACTCCTTTTTTCTGATCTTGGTGTCTCCCTCAAGCCCTGTGACACACTTCACCATCTGTTTGTGCAGATGGCATTGTCCAGAAAAGTCAAAGAGTCTAGTGTCCCTCTTTCTCTCTCTCTCTCTCTCCCCCCTCTCTTTCTGTTTTTTTAGTTGATTTTCAGCAGTGTGAAAAGCAAATGAGGAATCACAAGCCCATGAAACACAAAGATGTCATGACCCCTGTAAAAAAAAATTAAGTTCACTTTAAAAATCTCGATTGTAGCAAATGTTGTATGTATTCAACTCATCCTAGCATTCTGCTCCATGCCACACTATCTACTATTGACATCCCTGTGGGATGGCATCAGATCCTCCATCAAGTGTTTGCAGTCAGTAAGCACAGAAATGATAGATTGTAAATTTGTCTAGGCAATTTTTTACACTTCATTCTATCCATGCCTACAGAACATGAAATGCTGTAAGGATGACATAGCTTTCTGTAATTAAACAAGGTTGTCATTGAATGGTGGCACACTGTTTTTTCAGAACTTTCAAACATTACAAAGGATGATATTAAGCCAAGCAGTTCATTTACTCTGGGAGGAAGCCCAGAAGTCTGGGCACCAAACAAACACAGCACATTCGCCAGAAAGAAAGGCACATCAGAGCACCAGCATCTTCCTTGCTTGAGATATCTATGACTCTCTCAATAAACAGACAAACTAAAACCAACTCAAGGACCCAAACTTCATGCAGAACTTGCATATGAATGCTCTTCATTTCATATTATTTAGAACATGGCCTCTTACAGTAAAATCTGTTTCCTTCTGGCTAGAGTTTAATAGGCACTCATGCCTGTTTAGATGATTTTCCTGTGTTTTCCTCTCACTCATGGCTGTCCTGTCCTGGGTACCTTGCAGTGGATACATGTTCTGTTCCAAGACAACTCTACTTACTTTTTAAAATGGGCGAACCATGTGGTTCATTTCATCTCTTTACCAGATGTACAGATTGAGTCCTTAGGCATTCTGGAACTTAAGAAGGATCAGCAATTCAATCCTTAGTTAATGATATTAGTGAGGCATGAAAACATGCGATATGTTCTTAGAACTATCAGCCAAAGAAAAGAGCTCAGTTGAAACTTATTCTTACATTATGAGCCTCTTTTATATTGGTATAGCTAATTGCCCAAAGTGTGTGTGTGGGGGAGCTACAAGCACTGACAATTGCATGCAGAAAATTAAGATTTGGAAAAATATTTCTTGGAAAAAATATTTTACTTTTCCACACATAGTAGTTTTTCTTATTGACCTCCACTACCAGCATTGCCCCAATCCCAATCATGTGGACAGAAGCAGAGAAGATGACATCTGAGTAATTTTGCACACACACACACACACACACACACACACACACACACACACACACACACACTGGAGTATAGGCAGGCAGGATAATCTAGAAGGCAAAGATATACTCTATGCTCAGCAAACTATGACATTATGGTTTAGCAATCATCAAATTTAGTCACAAAGTATTTAATTGTTATGCATAGTATGTACCAACCCCCACCACTCTTTTGTTTTTTCAAGTGAAGTAAATTAAATTTTTGTTCTTTTTTACAATGCATAGATATGTGGATAAATTTTTCTTTTAAGAGTTTGCAACCCTGAGGCAACATCCGTGGGTACATAATATATAATGCAACAGTGAGTGGAATCTGAACATGTAAGGACAATGGACTTGGAGAACATAATTGAACATTGTGAAATTGCACACAGTCTATGCTTTAGCTAGTCTCTTAACCCTCAACTGTTTCTTGTTCTGTACACTGGACATCCTGACTCTGCCTAGACTTTGAACTCAGTCCTAATGAAGGTTTTGAAGTCTTCTTTTTTTTGTTTGTTTTTTGTTTTTTGTTTTTTGTTTTTTCAAGACAGGGTTTCTCTGCGTAGCCCTGGCTGTCCTGGAACTCACTCTGTAGACCAGGCTGGCCTCGAACTCAGAAATCCACCTGCCTCTGCCTCCCAAGTGCTGGCATTAAAGGCGTGCACCACCACTGCCTGGGGAAGTAATTTTTTTTAAAAGATTTGATTAGAAAGTGTTCTCTCATTGGCTTACTGTATGGTGGAGACAAGTATTGGGTACCTAATTTCTACCTGTACAGCTTTCTACTTAGATATGTTTGTCTATCAAGTAAAGTATTTTATAGGTAGAAAATATTATGTGACATAAAATAGCAGCCTGTCCATGGAAATTAATACACAGGCAATTCATATTCACACGTAAATTGCAATTTGGGAAGCTGAACAATAGTAACAGCTGATCTTGTTTTTGTTTTAAAACATCTCTGTAATATGCTGGAGTACATACTGCATGAAGAATACTGTCACTAGTAATGTAGTCTCTTATTCAAAAAGAGACATGCTCAGCAGCGTAAACAGGGAAGGCAATAAGATTATCTTTCACCTCACTGAAGCATGATAATCTTTGATAATTGGTTATAAATCATCTCCGCTTAATTTTGTCTTTCTTTTTCTAATCCTTTTAAATGACACATAAATCACACATATATTACTTTAACATTTGTAATTGGGTGCTGTGGGACACACATGTGCTTGACGCTGGGGTGTTAAAATGAGGCACAAACCAGACATCGATGCTCTTCTAGAGATGCTATTCTAGTAGAAAGTATCCAATGAATGCAATATTTAAATGATAAATTATTTTAGGAGCATTAAACGCAATGGCATGAAAGGGAGTGACTAGAAAATTTTGGAGATTGTGGCTTTATTATCCCTTTCCCTTAGACACAGGTGGCTTTTCTGCCCTCAGGACTATAAGAATCTGTTGTTGCTAACCAGAAATCATCCAGAGAGCTCTTTCTTTTTCTCAGTAATAACCTCTCCACATAAGTGCTAGCCTCTAAAGCAGTACCCCACCTCTCCTCTCTAGACATTTATCATGAGATCCCTCTGGTCCTGTTCTCCACTGAATTCATCATAACTTGAAAGCTTCATATTCAGTACTCAACACACCTATTGCGAATTGTCCTAAGATTTTCCTCAGTATAAGAAGTGCCTGGAAATAGGCACTGTCTTTGGCTTACCATTCCTACACCAGCAGCACCCACCTACAGCTTACCAGAACTCCAAATGAATAAACTGATGAATATGGGAATAGAGTATTTGAGGATTTGCTTAAAGTTTTATCAAAAATAAGTTTGTTTTTTATTTTTCTCCAGCTTCCATTTTGAGCATTCCATAGAAATTTCTACAGTTTGGACTATCAAACTCAATAGGTACATTAACTTCAATTCATGAAAATTCTCAGTATGCCTTTACCTGTTTTTTTCATATCCCGGTCCATGCACCGAGTTATTTCTCTCTCCCAAATCCAGTTAAAGTATAAAGGATTAGTCTTTAGAGACAAGTAGTGATTGAAGCTTTTTCTAGTTTGGAAAAATATAGTTCCTCTTTGAGCAACTTACTGAATTTGTTTGAATACCTTTTTCTCTAAAAATGAAATTTGTTGCTTCCAACCACCCTGCTGTTATGTGACATTCAACCACTTATGTCTTTGAACATAAAGTATGCTTCTTACTCTGCCCCTCTTTATCCTTGTTATTTATTTTTTTCTCTTATTAAATTCCAATATTTTGTATGTGACACATATTGTAGAGTTCATTTGTCTTTGTGTGTGCCCAATACTGGCATGAAGTGAGTACACAGTAAGTATTCAATCATGCATTTCCTTCTTGCCACATTTTATTCCCACCTTATCAGCATGAGCTACCACATAATAAGTCAAAGTAAGATATTTTCAGAAATGCTAATCGTAACAATTATCTTTAAAATTAACTTACTACCTGCCAGACAATTTGCTAAATGCTTTCCATCTATTTGTTCATTTAACTGCCTCAATAATAGCTCAAAGTGAGTATGATTAAATACCATTTTACTGATAAGAAAACTGAAGCTCAGAAGATGGAGCACAACACATCTGTGGCTCCGACTGGCCTTGAAACAAGGCAATTAGAGTCCAAACCCATGCTCTGAACATTGCAGTTTGGCTGTTCCAATGGATTTTTGTTAATAGCCAGACACCTCCTAGTGCTTTGACATCTGTAGAATCTTTGTTCTTTGTCTTGTTTGGTTTCTCTTAGCTGTCAGCCTATTACAGCTCCTACAATATAAAGTCCTAATTATTTCCACCATTACAGCTAGTGGGAACAATCCGACTCGGGATTAGTATCTCCCTCTAAAGATTTATAGCCATTTAGCACTGTGCTGCCTTTTTATTCTGTCCATAAGAATACACATAATGAGCTCCTTCTGTAAAGTAAAACAGCTTGAGCATTTCATGTTATGGGGAATGAGATTTGAGTCATTAACCTTTTACACTGGTTTAGTTTCTAAAGAGAAGGCTTGCTTTATTTGTGGCCTCCAAAATAAAGAGGTACAGAATGGCTAAAGCCTTTAAAGTCTTAAAGTCTTTAAATAATTTTCTAGAGATAATTTACAAAGATATATCATTTTTAATTTTCTTCCTTCCTCTTCCAAGGAGAAATAAGGCTGAAACCAATAGCACTATTCAGTCCATAAAGTTAATTATTCCACTGTTCTTTTGGATCTTGCCCAGTAGTCTTGTCCATGAAGGGATCTGCCTAGTTACCCATATATTAGATATATACATTAGAGGCTATAATAGACTCTGAATTCACTACCTCCCCATCCATTATAAATGTTGATACTAAAGTTACTGGTGAGAATCTCAAACCCATGCTCATGGATAGGTAGGATTAATATAGTGAAAATGACCATCTTATTAAAATCAATTTATAGATTCAATGCAACTACTGTCAAAATTCCAACACATTTTTAATAAATCTGGAAGAGCAATTATCAACTCATATGGAAAATCAAAAAACCCAGTATAGCCAATACAATCCTGAATAATTAAAAATCTTCAGGAGGAATCATGATCCCTGACATCAAGCTGTACTACAGAGCAATAGTGATAAAAAAAAAAAAAACAAACAAACAAACAAAAAAACCACCTTCATGTATTGGCACAGAAACAGATACTTTGATCAATGGAATTGAATCAAAGATCCAAAAATAAACTCACACACCTATGGACACTTAATTTTTGATAAAGAAGCCAAAACCATACAGTGGAAAAATGTAAGTATCTTCAAGTCATGGTGCTGAACTAATTGTATGTCTACTTGTACAAGAATGCCAATAGATCCACGCTTATCACCCTGTACAAAACTACAGTACTAGTGCATCAAGAACATCAACATAAAACCTGACTTACTAAATTCCATCGAATAGAAAGTGGGAATATCCTTGAACACATTGGTATGGGAGACAACTTCCTGAACAGAACACCAATGTCTCAGGCTGTAAGACCAATAATCTATAAATAAGCAGCTTATAGATTGGGAAAAGATCTTCAACAACTGTATGTCTGACAGAGGGCTAGTTTCCAAATTTTACAAAGAACTCAAGTAGTTAGACACTAACAACCCAAATAACACAATTAAAAAGGTGGTACAGAACTAAACAGAATTATCAGCAGAGGAATCTTAAATGTCTGAGAAGCACTTAAAGAAATGTCTAAGTCTTAGTAATCATGGAAATGCAAATAAAAACATCTGTGAGGTTCCATACTATACCCATCAGAATAGCTAAGTTCAAAACTCAAAAGATAGCACATGCTGGCAAGGATGTGGAGCAAGGGGAAAACTTCTTCATTGCTAGTGAGAGTGCAAAATTTTACAGTCACTTTGGATATCAATTTGGCAGTTTCTCAGTAAACTGGAAATAGTTCTACCTCAAGACCTGGGTATACCACTCCTGGGAATATACCCAAAAGATGCTCCAACATCCCACAAAGACACTTGTTCAACTGTGTTCATAGCAGCTTTATTCATAACAGCCAGAAACTGGAAACAACCTAGAAGTTCTTCAACTGAAGAATGAATAAAGAAAGGTTGGTATATCTACACAGTGGAATACTATTCAGCAATTAAAAACAAAGGCATCATGAATTTTGCAGGAAAATGAATGACACTTGATAATATCATCCCGAGAGGTAACCCAGTTCCAAAAGAATATGCATGGTGGGGCTGCTTGCCCCGTCCTCTCCCTCTTACCTCTTTCTCTTGCCTCTCTCCTACTTCCCTTACCTCTCCCCATTCCCTTCCCCCCTCTCTCCATGTGGTCATGGCCGGCCTCCACCTCTCTACTTCTCTACTCTCTCCCTCTCTCTGCCTTTCTCTGCCTCTACTACCCTCTTAACTCCCCTCCCCATGCCCTAAATAAACTCTATTTCTATACTAAAAAAAAAAAAAAAGAATATGAATGGTATTTATTCACTTAGAAATGGGTATTAGACAAAAAATACAGGTACCACATTACACTCCACAGACACAAAGAAGCCAAACTAGAAGGAAGGCCCAAGCAAGGAAGCTTGAATATCACTTATAAAGGGGGAATAAAATAGTCTTAATAGACAGATAGAGTGAAGGAACTGGGAAGGAAGTAGGATGGGAAGGGGAATGAGCCTCTCAGGGTCAGGTGTGGAGGCCAGGAGAGATGGCTAGATGGCCATAAAATGAATGAAAATCTGTATCTTATGGGGATGAAGAGGTGGGGGAATTTCTAGGGTGAGACAGAGAGCTGGTATAAGGGAGGTATCTGAGAATTGATGGGGGCAATCTTAGCTGTAACTCACCACATTGAGGATATGGCACCTGAAGAGGCCACTTCCTATAGCCAGGCAGAAACCCCCAGTGGAGCAATAGAGATATAAACCCATCCACAAATCTTTCTACCTAAAACTTATCTTGTCTACAAGAAATGCAGGCACAGGAAATAGTGCAGAGATTGAGAGAATGGCCAATGAATAACCAGTCCAACTTGACCAATCCTATGGGGAAACGCCAATCATTAACACTATTAAAAATACACTATTATGCTTGTATGCAGAAGCAAGTTGTACTCTGAGAAGTTCCACCCAACAGCAGGCTCAGACAGATACAGACACCGACAACCAAACAGTGGATGGAGCTTGGGGACTCTTAGGAAAGAATAGGAGGAAAGATTGAGAGCCCTGAAGGTGATAGGAACTCCACAGAGAGACCAACAGTCAACTAACCTAGACCCTTGGTGCTCTCAGAGTCTGAACCACCAACCAAAGAACATACACGGGCTGGACCCATATGTAACAGATGTGCAGTTTGGTCTTCATGTGAGTTCTGAACAACTGGAATGGATGCTATCTCACAAGTTGTTGCCTGTACATTAGGTATGTTCTTCTAGCCGGGCTGCCTTGTCTGGCCCCAGTAGGCGAGGAAGCACCTAGCCTCATAGAAACTTGAAGCTTGTGTGTGGGGAGATGACCATAGGGGACCCAATTATTCAGAGGAGAAGGGGTAGGGGATGGGAGAAGGATTCTGGGAGGGGGTGAACCCAAGGGGGATGTAACACAAATAAGTATAAAAATTAAATTAAAATTAAATTAAAAAAAGAATCAGGACTCTCTAATGTAGCAATCTTTAGTGTCCACTTGGAGATACACTGATTAAAATAAGACAGAATGAGATAAACATTGAACATCTTTTCACGTGGGTGGCATTCTATTGACACAGAGGGTTCATGAAGGGCACACGAGTTCTGCCACTGAATTTGTGAAGAGAATATTTCCCCATTATAGAACATAAATGTACGATATGAGCCATAGATATTTTTACAATCCTATTAACATATTGGTAATTCATTTCAATGTTTTTCCTCTTTAGCCCATTGACGATGCTATCATCTTCATTCTTTAGGTTTGTAGTGCAAGATTCTTCTCATCTGGAGAGAGCTGCCTTGAATTCTCCAGTCTCTGATCGTTCCTCTGTCCTGCAAGTCTCACCTTCACCCCTCTGCTTTGTATCAGAGACAAAGTCTGACACTGTAAACATTCATATTAAGCTTTCTTTCCACTGAAGTCAGTGGGCATCATGGGACAAACGTAGGTGGGAATACCGGAGACTTACTAACCACTAGGATATGATAAGCCAGAAACATTTAGAGAAAATCAAGGTAGCTAGACTTGCCTTTCCCTTTCAACCTGTTTTTCTTGTTGTTGTTGTTGTTTAAAACTTCAGCAAAATGTTACAACAGTTTGTGTCCACACACCATCTCTGCGTCCCAGTCTTCAGAGTCCTATGCTTCTGACACTACTGTTGCTGATTTGGATCTGAATTATTGGATAATGTTAGTGAAACGATGTGTCAAAGTCATCCAGCGAGAACATATGCCACATCTACACCAGCAACGTAACAGAGAGCAACCCTTGAATTGGAAGTTCGGTGTTTGGGGATATATTGTGCTTTCCTAACTTCCAACTCTCTCCACAGCAGTAGGCAAGTTGTTCTCTTTTTATATTTACCTTTAAAAAGAAGGTAAATTTAGGGTACTTTCGTTATGAGGAGACACCACATCCAAGGAAACTTTTAAATTAAAGTGTTTAACCAGGGGCTTCCTTAAAGTTTTTAGAGGGTCAGTCCATTGTCATCATGGTGTGGAGCATGGCAGCAGGTGCCATAGCTGAGAAAAGAGACTTGGCTTGACATGAGCTTTGGAAACCTAAATACCCATGCCCATTGACACATTTCCTCCTACAAGGCCATACCTCTTTATTCTGCCCAAACAGTTCCACCATTTGGGAGCCAAGTATTCAAATACATGAGCCTATGGAGGCCCTTTTCATTCAAACCACCACAGAAAGTAAACTTATAGGTGCTATAAATTATATCTAAATACATTTACTTTTAATTTAAGTAAATTTATCTTATATGAAAGTGATGAGGAAGAAAGTTCCTTGAAAAATTAGACACGGTTCTTTAAAAGCTGCATCTAAAATGCTCTATGGATTTCATTTTTCCCATGAAGCAGAGGCAAATTAAGAATAAATTAAGAGACAAGTTAAAATAGAGACTCTTCAGAAAGTGACAAAAGAACAAAACCCTCTAAAAACTACTTTCCTGTTTTGAGGCCTAGGACTCTATGATCAGTTCTCCAACTCTGGACAAGAAGACTGATATTCTTAATAAAAATCTCTTTTGTTCAGTCTGACAAAATACAATTACTCAATATCTGTGTGAAAATTAATTAAATCAATTAGGAAATCTAAGCTAAAATTGATATATTAATGTTTAATAGACCACATTTCTAAGTGTGATAACTATCTTGTGCTACACTGGAGAGAGAAGATGGAATTCATAAATCCACACTTGCCTATACTCATTACAGGCTAACATCAGTTTTTTCCATTTCCCAGTGACAGAGCCTACAAAGCAGGGGGGATGTAGAGTTATTTATTGTTTCTGGTACCTGCTAGATTTTTCTTTAAGAATGTGAACCTTAATTAGGAGCAACAAGTTTCTGATCTAATGTTACCTATGGGAAATGTATAGACAAGTGTCGTCAAGCTGACTCCCATGTCTACATACACACAAATAGAAAGTGAGTGAACATAGGAGCAATCTTTAGATGGGCTAGCTACTACTCAAAGCAAGAAGACCATTCTTTCTATAAAATTGTTGCTAAAACAAAACGACAACCACCACGACAACCGGCTTCAGTAACTATTCTGAATGATTCCTTTACCAGGTGAGCCTGCAGATACAAACAACATAGCTACAATGATTCTAAATTGTATTTCAAGCAGCCTTTCGAGTTTCTCATTAAAGTACTAAACAGATTTCAGACAGCATCCTATATTTTATATAAACAACCTCAGATTTCACCTTTCAATCAAACCCACAAACCATATCTTACCTTGTGCAATAAATACATCTTAAACATTGCCTATAGCAGATATAAAGTGAATTTCAGAAGTACTTTATTCACATAACCACACTTATTATTGTGAATTGTTAAGAAACAGATTCCCATGTCAGATGTTTGACATTAATCTATTTTACAGAAAACTATGTATGTACTTTTTCTAAAATAAAAATAGGTGAATATACAGAGCAAGGGGTCATTTCATTTTCTTAAATATATTTGCTAAATATTCAAAAAGAAAAATAAGATTTCATAATTTAAAAAATGTTGCTTTTATTGCTAAAGACTTTTTAATATGATAACATTCTTATAGGTAATGTTAATGAATTGACATTAATTTCAATGCTGATGGTAAGTTTACAAGAAAATGTAAGTTGTTACAAAGAGATGCTGCCTGTTGATAACATGAGTTGACTCCTTTGTAAATCAGAATGGGATCCTTTTGCTTCTGCTTTATCATTAATTCATCAGAAGAGTTTATTTTTCAAAGACAACTGATGTCCTTGGTAGAGCTCAGATATATTGAACATTGCCACAAGCAAATGAGATATTTCTTAGAAGTATAGATGGCATACATAAGCAAAATTATAGGACTGCAGGCGTTGGGGAGCTAGAACCAGCATTTAGCAAACATTTCAATACATGACTGAATGAGTCATCAGTTTTCAATTTTCAAACTAGAATGCTGACTGGCTTCCAATTAATTATTCATTAGCCTTTGAAATGTACTAAATATGCTATTTTGAGAAAGTTAGAATAGAAATTATATGTATATAACATTCTTTTTATTTTATTTTTATTGACTATTTTATTTATTTATTCCCCCCCTCCCTGCTTCTTTGAGTGTGCTTACCCACCCACCCACTCCTGCCTCACTGCCCTAGCATTCCCTTACATTAGGGCATCAAGCCTACACAGGACCAAGGGCCTCCCTTCCCACTGATGCCAGATAAGGCCATCCTCTGCTACATATGCAGCTGGAGCCATGGGTCCTTCCATGTGTAATCTTTGGTTTGTGGTTTAGTCCCTAGGATCTCGGGGTGGGGGGGTCTGGTTGGTTGATTTAGTTGTTCTTCCTATGGGGTTGCAAACCCCTTCAGCTTCTTCAGACCTTCCCATAACTCCTCCATTGGGGTCCCATCGTACTATTGATGTCATCATTGCTATGTTTTAAATACCTGAAAGTTTCACTGAATACGACTTTATGACAGTTCACTCAAATACCGTAGATGATGGTCTCTCCTTCCTTCCTGCCGAGAGGGGGAGGATATTGTGGTTTGTGCATGCTCTTGGTTAATGCCACAGACATTCAGCTCAAAGTATTTGATTTGCAAAGTTCACTAGTCATTGTCCTGATTTATAAAACTGTCTGGCTCTGAGATTTCTTCCTGAGGTTGAATGCTTGCCTTTCAGTTTTCATAATTCACACTCTAACATTACTGATTTTTTTGCACTGACCCTATCTGTGTCCAGGGATTACACACACACACACACACACACACATACACACTCAACACCACCACCACCATCACCTCCTCCTCCTCCTCCTCCTCCTCCTCCTCCTCCTCCTCCTCCTCCTCATCATCATCATCAACATCATCATCCTAGAACATCCTATAACTCTTATAGACCCTGGGAACTTTCATAGAAGACTCTTATCTGATGTTTCTCAGGGATTTATTTTATCATGCAAGAGAAGAGCCTCTATCTATCCATCTACTAAAAGCTATTTCCATTTAGTTTTTTTTCTCTCTCATTCTTTCTAGATTCTTTCCGAGCTTTCCCAAGTATTGTTTATCACAACACAACCAGTACACAAAAGATGAGACAGAAGAATAAAAAGTAATATTTCTGCATTAAGACAACTAGCTATTTAAATTTCTATAGGTTCCTCTGTTTTTTTTTTTTTCATTTAATACAGATAAAAGAACAGGACTTAAGTAGTATTAAATAAGTAAATACATACATAGTCTGTCATACTACATGATAAAGCTTTTCATGAGTCCTAGATATTTCCAATAATATTCTAATTATAAGTATTGTTTCAACATTTTTTCCCTCACATTGATTCCAAATAAACTTCTTACCAGACTATGAACAATGGAAAATAACGGAACTGGCAACAGCTGAGGAGGAGGAGGGGCTATGTATTTGTATTCACTACTTACAAGGGTCATTTTAACTAAATTCATTTTATCTATTGCAAAATAGATTCCTGAAGATAAGAATAGAGTATCAGGCATGTGCTAGTTTTCAGCAGACACTGTTCTATTTTTCCATAAAATTTGTAAGGACTACCTAAAAAAATGTATTTTTAAAATCTTCCTATTAATTTCATCAGCTGATTAATATTGCAACAGAGATAACAATCAAAATTAATGAGCTTGCTTTGCACAAAAGTGCTAGTTTTATGAATGTCACAAGTGTTCAAAAAATCGTTTATTGTGTCAAGAGCCTTTGTTGAAGGTGGAGACAGAAGAAGAATGATTTTCTACTACCAGGAATACAGGCTGCCCTGTCAGCATCCAGCTCAGAGATGTTATACGCCCCAAACCATTTGCCTCTAGGTCAGTGGTTCTCAACCTCCCCAATGCTGAAACTGTTTAATACAGTTCTGTAGTGACTCGCAACCATGAAATTATTTTGTTGCTATTTCATAACTGTAAGTTTGTTATGCTTAAGAATCATAATGGAAATACCTGATGTGCAGGATGGGAATGGGTTGTTTGACACAAACATGTCATGACCCACAGGTTGAGATGCTCTGCTCTAGGTGCATAAGGGGTAAGTGCCACTGAGGAGAACAGGCCTGGAGCAAGAGGGAGGTTGAGATGTGTCCAAACCCTGAAAATCTCATCTTGAGACTGGCAGGAGTAAGGATCACTTCCTCTCTGTTCTAGGCACACTTTGTCCAAACCTGTGATCATCCAGCATACCTACCACAGCAAGAAGTCTCAAGAACAGCTGCTTCTGGCCTGTTTATTCAGCACTGATCACAGGTACATCAAGGGTTTTCCAAACCGTCAGTCTCTGAAGTATCTCCACCCTGCCTGTTTGTGGTCTAACAGGTAAGCAGTCCCTCCCTCCGCACTTGCCTCCCTCCGCATTCTTCCATTGTTCCATTAGTATCAAGCCTAAGCACATAAGAGAACTACAGTCTCCTGTCTCTGGGGCATACTTTCATATTCAGTGAACTCATGGAAGCTAGACAAGGGAGAGACTAATAAAGTCATTGGAGAAGGAGCCACTGCTCCTTCCCTATTCTCTGCCCCAAGCACCACAAGAAGCCAGATGAAATGATCCATCTACATCTGTTACACATGCAAATCACTCTTCAAACACTATAGTCTGTGAGCTTAGATGTCACAGGATCCCAAGGATCTATCATTCTCCCACAATGATTTATGAAACCAGGCTCTAAAGATTGTGGACATGTGAAACAGCCATCCCAGAATAACCCCTTGCCACACTGCACTGACTCTGGTTTATGAAGTCAGAGATTGTCATGATCCTATTTGCAACAAAGTCATGACCATCTTCACATACCATCTTCACATGGGGTCATCCATGGTCAATACCAAGTTCCTCCAAAACTGAACTTTAATCAATGCTGAATGCAGTCAAGACTTATAAAGCACAGGGGATGTTAAACATCACTCACTCAGTCAATTGCACTGTGACAAAAAGTCTCAACTCACTCCATATTGAAAAATCCCAATATACAAACACCAATCACAAGAAGAACCAAAACAAAATGTCTCCTCAAAAAAATAACAATTACATAGAGATGGCTGCCAATGACAGTGACTTAGACAAAATTCTAGACAAAAAAATTCAGAAAAAAAGTCCAAAAAATTCCAAAGAGGACACAAATAAATTCATGAATGAATTGAAAGAGGAGACAAATAATCTCTGGAGTCAATTCCAAGAAAACACAATCAGCTGCACGGATTAAGAAAATCAATTCAGGATTGAAATTAGGATTCACTAAAGATCTTGAAATACTGAATAAAACTCAAATGGAAATGATATTAGAAATAAAAATTCAGTAAGTCAAATGGAAATCTCATTGGAAAGCTTCAACAGCATATGAATCTTAGAGTGGGCAAAACATGAGAGTTTGAGGATAATACAAAAGAATTGGATCATTCAGTGGAAGTCAAAGACTTTTTAAAGAAAATGAATGAACTCAAAAGATCTGTAGGACAATATGAAAAGAGAAAAATTTGAATTATGAACACAAAATGAGAAGAACTTTATGTTAAAAGCATAGGCAGTGTTTTCAATAAAATTACAGAAGAAAATTCCCCAGTCTCTGAATGAGATACCCATCCAGGAATAAGAGGTATTGTACTGGCTAGTTGTGTGTGTCAACTTGACACAAGCTGAAGTTATCACAGAGAAAGGAGTTTCAGTTGAGAAAATGCCTCCATGAGATCCAGCTGTAAGGCATTTTCTCAATTAGTGATCAAGGGGGGAGGGACCCTTGTGGGTGGTACCATCCGTGGGCTGGTAGTCTTGGGCTCTATAAGAAAGCAGGCTGAGCAAGCCAGGAGAAGCAAGCAAGCCAGTAAGTTAATCCCTCCATGGCCTCTGCATCAGCTCCTGCTCCTTGACCTGCTTGAGTTTCAGTCCTGACTTCCTTTAATGATGAACAACAGCATGGAAGTGTAAGCTCAATAAACCCTTTCCTCCCCAACTTGGTTCTTGGTCATGATGTTTGTGCAGGAATAGGAACCCTGACTAAGACAAATTGGTACCAGCTTAGTGGGGTATTCCTGTGACAACCTGACCATGTTTTGGGGAGGACTGTGGAAGGACTTTGGAACTTTGGGTTAGAAGATTCATTCGGTGGTAAGAGCTTTGTGGGATGTTGTGTGGGAGCTGGGAAGATAATGTTGAGAACAGTGCAGAAGATGGAGGCCTGGCTTGTGAAATTTCAGAGGGAAGATTAAAGGCTCTTATCAGGGCTATTGCTAGTTTGATTGTAAAGATTCTGTGGTTTTGGTTAGCCGGGGCTGAAGAAATCACCTGTGATTAACAAGATACCAAAACTACTAAAGCAAAACCATTGTATTGCTGGGACTATTGATGCTGGTTAGTTGGAGCTAAGAAATTGGTGGTGATCAGCATCATTGAGGTGAAATCTTCTGAGAAGTGTTTTCTGAGAGCACAGAGGCTGCATTCCAGAGATAGCCAAGGTTGTACCTAGTGCAGTGACTGGACTTGGTAATGTGTAAGAGTCACCCAGGTGGCACTGGTTTTGAAGGCATGAAGGAGCCATGAATAGCAGCTGAGGCCTGGGCACTGTGAGAGGCCGTGGAAGGCCGTTGGTGAAGGTGCAGCCTCAGTTGCAATTCCAGGACTGAAGGGGTCATGCAAAGGAGTTGAGGCTCAGGCACTGTGAGAAGCCTCGGAAGGCCATTGGTGAAGGTGCAGCCTCAGTTGCATTGACAGCTCAGGAATGAAGGGGTCATGCAAAGGAGGTAAGGCTTGGCACCATGAAGAGAGCCTATGAGAAGCTGTTTGTAAAGTCTAGTTGCAGCAGAAGCAGCAGTGTTTTAGAGATGCCAGTACCATGAGTGACCACAAAGAACAGCAGCAGCAGTGGAGTACAGGCATCTGGAGCCCTGTGTGCTACAAAGGGCAGAGCTGGAGAAGTGACTCAAGCCCTTGGATAAATTCAGAAGATCATGAGTAGATCCCAGACATTGGATGGTTGGAATTTGATTTTGCTTTTTTTTTTTTTTTTTTTTTTAATT
>CM052710.1:73141215-73223715 GCA_028551405.1 Uromys caudimaculatus
AGTGGAGCCCACAGTTAAGAGACTTTGAATTTTTAAAGACTTTGAATTTTAAGAGATTGGATGTTTAAAAGGGACCGAAATGTTAATATGTAAGAATTTGTAAAGACTGTGGAACTTGTAAAGTTATTTAGATTTTGGGGATGAATAAGGAAGTAAGGGTTGAGGCTTATTGGTGATGTGTTTGTGTGTCAAGTTGACAAGGGGTCAATTGTACTGGCTTGTTTTGTGTGTCAACTTGACACAAGCTGAAGTTATCACAGAGAAAGGAGTTTCAGTTGAGAAAATGCCTCCATGAGATCCAGCTGTAAAGGATTTTCTCTATTAGTGATCAAGGGGGGAGGGACCCTTGTGGGTGGTACCATATGTGGGCTGGTAGTCTTGGGGTCTATAAGAAAGCAGGCTGAGCAAGCCAGGAGAAGCAAGCAAGCCAGTAAGAAACATTCCTCCATGGCCTCTGCATCAGCTACTGCTCCTTGACCTGCTTGAGTTCCAGTTCTGACTTCCTTTCATGATGAACAGCAGTATGGAAGTGTAAGCTCAATAAACCCTTTCCTCCCCAACTTGCATCTTGGTCATGATGTTTGTGTAGGAATAGGAACCCTGACTAAGACAGGCATAAAGACCATCAAATGGATAGGACTAGAGAAGAAACAACCATGTTATATACTATACAGAGCAAGTAAAGGATACTGGTACCTTCAAGAGAGAAGGCGTAAGTCATATATAAAGACAGCTCTATCAGGATAATATTTGGCTTCTCAATGGAAACACTAAAAACTAGAAGCACATGGAGAAACAAATATGCTTCAAGTCCTGAGACTTGCATCCAAGATTTCTACACACAGGAAAACTATTTGTCCTAATACCAAGAAACAAAAGAGAGTGATAAAAATTCTGATGGAGAAGCAAGAGAAATTAGTAAACCTGAGTATGTGTAAATGTATGGTTATTATGTATATACGTGTATGATCTCTGTGTTTATGTGTATTAAGGCAGCTCATTGTCCCATAGCATGGATAGGAGGTAACAGTAAAACTCTGGCCATCATTCTTGACCATCTACCTTGTATGAGGCAGGCTCTCCTTGTTTTTCACTGCTTCATACACTAGACTATTTGGCCTGAGCATTTGAATCATTCTGCTGCATCTATATTACATCTAACTATTCAAGAACTGGATTACAGATAGACAATATTATATCCGACTTTGGGTTCCTCATTCTTACATGGTAAACATAATACTTTTTTACCCACCCGTCAGTTTTATTTTTTTTCTCCCTACACACATTCTTCTAATTTATTTGTTACCACTTTTTGAAAGCCTCCAGTATGGAGTCCCAGCTTTCTACCAAGTATATTACAAAATCCTTTTTTACTAACTTGTCATGTTTCATGAATGATTCTAATGATTCTAACCAATCCAAGGAGAATCTTCCACAACTGTTTGCAGCTTCATCCATAACGTATTTCAGAAACTCATCATTTGCAGCTTCAATGAATGTTATTTCATCAATAGTAGTAAAGTATTCCCATGACTGGACAGTATCCAGATTAATTCAATCAAACACCAGGAAGATGGTTATTCTTTGTCCATTTTACCCATGCTCTGACCAAGAACCTGAAATTGGAAGGTGTATTAGAAGTAAAAATATAGCTTATACATAAGCATTTGTATAGCAGACACGAAGGATAGCCATATGCATCGTGTATTATTAATAAGACTTTAGCTTTTCCTCTTCCAGGTAATTTTTCATTTTGGTCAAAGGCAAGAGTAAAATCCATGCAAAGAAAAGGCTGCTACCTCAGTTTGCTGATTTTGGTGCCAGGATATGACATATGATCTCTCTATGCTTTTCAACAACTTCTTTATTCTGTGTGCATGCTATCTCCTTATGAAATTCACTGCTATGATACTATACAGTACCAGGGTTCAACTGTCCTTCATTTGTCCTTTCATAGATCCTTTGTGCTTATGGATTTGGCCTTCCTGGGTGCTGTCCTACAGGAGAGCGAGGTTTAACTGAAAGTGAACAGTGGTCGTAGCACATTTTTCTCTTTAATCAGTTCTTTTCAATTTTTTGACAAACAGAACTGTACCCTTGTCACATCGAGTGTATCCTTTCCAGGACCCTAAAACTTTATAAGTCCCTGTCGCTTTCAGTGCATGGGTTGGTGATACTTATCTTCGTACCCCTTGATGAAGTCACCATACAGGCGCAATGTTTCTTATGCAGCACATAGTACACTCTTGTCAGATGGGATACATTTTCTATTCATGTTCCCATCCTTACCTGGAATGCATGACTTATTTTAACTAATACTTATCACTTATTATGGCTATAACTTTTCCAGTCTTAGATTTGACAGTAAACCAGTAAGAATTTATTTTTTCCTGTTTCACAATTTCATGAACAGGTTTAGTCTTGCTTTAGATGTTAACAACCTCAGTATATTGCTGGGCTTTTTTTTATAAAGTCATATAAAATTTACCTGTTCACTAAACATGATATCTCTACAGCTTCTTCCTGATCTATATAAATTGGCAGCCCCAGTAATCTTGTACTTCAGGGCTGTTATTAAGAAACAGAAAGGGTTATTTAGACACAGCTACTGCAGTTCCACAACAGCTGACCTGACCGTTAAGATGGCTAGAAAGGCATATAGATAGCTGCAACATGGATGTGTTGGGGAAAGGTAGGACAGAACAGCTCAGCAAGTAAGACTTTATCATGCTAGTCATAATGGTGCCTAACTTGAAACCAATATTTTATTTTTTGCTAATTTCCATCCACTATGTTCAGCCACAGATGTTGTGGATAACACAAATCAAGAAATGTAAAATGGAGATAGGTTGTGGGGGTGGTAGCTGTATAATATGTGGAAAACACTTAGCTCAGCATTTAACACCTGAGAAGGATTCAACTGATGGATACTACCATTGCCACCATCATTATTATAATAGGTTAGCCACACGTTTGAACATAAGAATAGATTTGAGACAATTAAAAGTCGGACATTTAGAATGGTTTCCTTCTCTCATGCAAAGAACCTGGTTAGATTGTAATATTTTTAGAATAAAAAAATATTTCATGCAGAATAATGGATCAGAGGCATTTGAAAACACCGACATCTAGAGTAGTTTCCTTCTCCCATGCAAATAAATATGTTTACATTGAAATCATTTCAGAATAAAAATGTATTTGTCTATTTTTCAAGAACTCCATCCACTGGTTTTAATTGAAGTTAAACTAACTTTCTTTACAAGACATTCCCATCCAAATAGCCTGGTGTTGCAATGCTCTTCTGGAAGTACACTTAAAAGTGTAAATTAACCATTAATAAACATGAGATGGGTGTTTATTTGCAAGTCAGATTGCTCCTTGGAGGAGGAGAGGCCATGATATTCCCCTCTGTCACCAGAGAATCATGACCCAGTTCAGTAGCTGAGGAGCATCTGCCATGTCGAAACAATCAGTCAACAGTCAGGGTTTTCTGTTTTCCAATTTTCAAGAAATCCTGTGCTTCAGCTATTTTGATATTCTTTATCTCTATTCCTTAAAGAAAGCGGCTTTAGCATCAGCAGCTGATGCTGGGAGATAATTTAGAAGAAGTAAGACACAACAGCAACTTAGTCTTAGCTGAAGCTAAGTCCTTTGTACGCATGGTGTTCTAAGCTCTCAGATATTTCCCTGATAGTAGATTTAACTAATTTTTAGTAGACATGCTGATGGAATAAAGAAAATAGCACGATATAGCCACTAACAACAGGTCATTGAATTTTCATTTTTCAGGAAAAATTAAATTTTAAGATCCATACTACAGACCTGAGTCCATACAGGACAGTACCATCTGGATGCAGTCGAATCATACGGTTTTTGACAGTCACTCCATGTACAAATGACTTCTTATCATTCAGGAAGTAGGTGTCAGGCACCCAGAGCTGGTCTGCCACTCGATTGTCCAAAGTCAAGTTTAAAGGGATTACATTGTAGGACAGCCTCTTATCTCTCCAGGCTTGCTGAAAATACATGGTCAAAGTATAGTCCTGTGGATGTGAGAAGAAATAGAGTTATATTGTACCATCACAGACTCCTAGGATACATTCATTGATTTAACTCATTCTCTGAGAACATTCAGTCTACACAAAATTTGTTATATGTTGCAGGAAGATAGATATCAAGAAATAATTAAATAACTTAATTTTTCTGTTGTTTTACAAAGGAGAATGTGTAAGATTATTTTAGGTAAGATACAAATACAAATTTAAGAGGATAGGCACTTGTTTTCCTCAGTATTGAAATAATTAGCATATCAAATCAAAGATTTCATGCATTGATTCATTCAACAAATGTTTAATTTGTTCCTGGTATGGGGCTGGCAGTGCTGAGGAGTAGATCAAAAGCCTGCTCTAAGGGGATTTATAAACAAAGCATAGATAAATGTCAAATAATGTGGTAGTACACAAAGAAAATACAGCAAATTTAAAAGTATTTATCTGGGATGGGGTAGAGGAAAGCCTCTCTAAGGAACCGAGATGGTGCAGAGACCAGAAAGGCCAAACCACTGGCTCTTAGAAGAACATTCTAAGCACAGGAGAGTCTACAGCAATCCTAATGTTTGAGTGGAATTGTCATGTTTAGTGAACAGAAGAAAGACATTCTCATATGACAGCAGGAGCACATAGGAAGAATGAGAACAGAACCTCCTGAGACTCACATTCAGAAGAGGACGGATGGTAAGGATGCCCAGCTATGAAATGACAACAAACGTTGGCTATGGGGAAAGAGGAACCCTGTGTACTTTTGGGAGAAGTGTAAACCACTTCGGCCACTGTAGATATCAGTATAGAGGTGTTTCAAAAAATCTAGAAATATAGTTACCATATGGCCCAGCTGTTCAATTTGTAGTCATACTGGAAAGACTCAAAGTGCTACCACAGAGATAACCCTACATTGATATGTTTTTGGCATTATCTGCAATTGCTATGAAATTGAACTAGCCTAGATGAAAATCAATGAATGAATTAGAAAATGTTATGCATATAAGTAGTGGGATTTTATAGCCATGAAGGGAAAAAAAGACACAATACTAGGAGGAAAAATGATAGAACTGTAGATCATTATGTTAACAGAAAGAAGCCACACATTGAGAGACAAATTCTTCATGCTTTCTTCCATACTTTCATACAAGGATCTTAGACACACACACACACACACACACACACACACACACACACACACACACACAAACAGGGAGAGAGAGAGAAAGAGAGAGACTCATACACGCACATGTACACACACCAAATGCACGCATGTACATACATGTACATACACATGCATGCACACACACACACACGTGCACACATCCACACACAAGGGTCATGAAACTGGAAATGGAACCAAGGGAAACTGAGTCACTATAAGAATGAAGAAGACCAACAAAATGTTCTAAGAGGATGGGAGATGGAAGTGAGTGTAGAGAAATGAGCTATTTGTCAGGTACACAGCATTTCTTTTTGCCTGAGTTGATTAAGTATAAACAGAGCTCTTAATATATGCCTAATATAATCAGAACTGTTATGGAAATTAAATAAATAATGCAAATGCAATTTGTAAACTACATAAAGCCATATATTATGAATAAAGCATTAACATATATATTGTGACATGCTTGATCCGTTCGAAGCCTATGGGCACAAAGGAATTGCTCTCTCCCCTTCATTTGAATGACTAACCAGAGGACCAAATATTCATTTGAAAAAAGATAATTACAAATCTATTTTAAAATTAATTCACAATGACCTACTTGAGGGCTTTAAAAAAAATGAGAGTCATGTCTTAATCATTCCAACAGCCTGAGAAGCTAGCTCAGCACCAGGGCACAAATAGTGAATGAATGAATGGGCTGTCAATCGTGCCTCTGGGATTTATGCCCAGAGCTGGATAATTCTGTATATAAGAAATGCTATTCAATCTTCACAATGCCTGAGTTTTTCTAAACTTGGTTGGGATTTATATATCCTAATTCTGTGCCTCACATGATATATGCTTGAGCACTTATAAAAATGTATAAGTATGTCAGGTATACAAAATGTTTAAGTATGTCTCTGGTTTTGCACATCTGATCACTTTGAACTAATCAAGAAGTTACTTCATCACACAGCATCTAATTTTACCCCCAGACTTCTATTTTAAAAATACAGATATTCTAACATTCTAAAGGCATTTCATATAGTTGTAGGTGAAAATAAGTTCAACGGATCACTCTGAACATTACCCTAAACTATTCTGCAAATTTCTAGTTCAGAAAAACAGCTAGTGTGAAGATCAGTAGGAGAATTCACTGGCTTAACAGAAATAGCACTGGAGAGTCAGAAACTCCAAAGCTACCAAATAATACCCTGTAGTTTTCATAAGTCTGTGTCACAAATAACTTAAAAGCAGGAAATACAAATAAATAGGCAATTAATATTGAGCATAAGAAAATACTGATTCTATTAGAAGTCAAAGCTACTCACATTGCCTTGACAGTAAGTTTTCTTTATATTAAACACAATTGGAAAGAGCTGGCTTTTATCAGTCAGCTGACACATATTGAAGCACAAGTCCAAGTAAATGGTAATGTTGTGATCGTATGTTACATGCGAACTCCTGTTATTTGTCTTCAAAGTCCTTCCTACTAAGAAGTCCTCCCAAATAGGACCTGGATATTTTGTAACATAGCATATCAGCCTCCATTTCAGTTATCTCAAAACTATGCACCATGGCACTATCAGAGAAGAAAGTATTTGTACACATGACGAAAGAATCTTCCTACAGTCTATCCTCTCCTCTACCCACCTGTTTACCTCAGAGAAATCCTTTCAACTTCAGTATAGATCATGTAACCTTTAGAATTTAAACATGAAGAGCTGTCCCAAAGTTGCTGTGTTTGAACAGGAAATTCTCAATTTAACCACAATCCAGACCATCTCCATAAAAGATGGATTTAGAATGTCAAAACTAAAACCAATTATTTTCAATCTTGTGCAAACTGATGTGTGTACTGCAGGTCATTTGTCCCACTAACTGCAAGTAAAAAAAATCTAGAAATAATAAGAAAACAGCTATCTGTTATGATCATGTAAAGTTAAAAATAGTAGATAAACAAAAAAAGAAATAGATTTTGAAATGAAAATTACACTGGTAAGATTGTTATTATATTCTTGTAATTTGTGTCTTCTCTTTCATTTTATTGAACTACCATACATGAATGTGTGCATGTACCCACAAGCAGATCTAGAACGATATATCCCTAAATAAGTGGAGATATGCTGTATTGATCTTGCAAGGGTGAATATTATTGAGCTGCCATCTCCCCTGAAATACGAACATTAATTTTGCCATCACATGCAGAGGTCTTTTTTTAAAAATATGAGCAAGGTGTTGAAGTTCATCTGTAAAGCACAGGAATAAGAATAGTCAAAATAATTTGGAAAGGAAAGAATGATGCTGAAGGACACAGACTGAGTTTTAAGACCTAGTGTGAAAGTCTACTCAGCTATGTGGGGATAGTTACAAAAACATAGGCCAGCCAAATGTAACAGTCTAAAAATAACTACACACCTGTATGTTCACTTGATTTTCAACAAAGAAACTAAGGGAATCAATTGGAAAATGCATAATATTACAACAACCATCCAATTCAACTGGAATATCCGTATAAATACAAATAGACTAATCCTTCTGAAACCATAAACCCAAATAAACATATTCTTCTATGAGTTGCCTTGGTCATGGTATTTTCTCATAATAACAAAAACTAATACACAAAGTAAGACATATATATATATATATTTATTTTGTCAATTTCATATATATGTAAATGTATATTTATACTATATATACTATACATATATATACACATGCTGTATACACTGTATACACTATATATCTATATATATACTATATAGTGCATAGATACTCATATATATATATATTATAAAAAGAAAATTAATTCATTTGAATGCTATCAATCAGTTCGGAATTTACCCAAGTTACCACCTTTACTTTCTACACTTCTTTAATCTAGGATAGTTCCATAGCCTCATTATTTTTGTGATAATGCTTCTAAAGACTTTGAGTTAGTTGTTTTGTTGAATATCGTTCTGTCTGGATTTTCCAGTGTGTTTGCCTAGTGAACTGGATTTACATAGTTTTATACAGCATGTCTAAAACTAAGAAACAGAAGCCTCATGGTTACGCAAGATGATTCTCCATAAGGATCTCTTCCCCTCTACCAATGGACTGAGCCACTGCTCTGGCCACTTCTAGCCAGAGGTCTTCACTCTGGTATGTGCTGAAGCTTCTTCCTGGCCAAGCCTGTGGGTTTCACTCCTGTGTCTGTAATCAGTACTTATCACAAAGCTTCTGTCTTCCACCTTACTGCTCTTTGTCTGTGGCTTTCTAATTCTTCATTTCTTTCTTCTCAGGGGAAGTTGGCATTGCTATTCTATGGATATTTTCCTTTGTTTTGCTTTTAAACTATAGTCACTCATTTGGGAAAAGTCATTAATATATTTTCATTATATTTCATTTTCCCATTTAATTTTTCTGTATCTCGGGAGAAGCCAACAGGGAATGAGTGTGTTTGATTTGTGTCTGGTCTGTCCTTTGAGTATGCAGGAGCATCTGCTAGCTTCTTCAATGGGAAGACTTTAAAATATATTTTCATCAACAATAAAATATGGGATTAATCTTCTTTATCCACTGTAGCAACATTTTGTAAGCTTTAAAAATTAGTTACTACACTAGAACCTTGTACTTCAGCGACTAAACTTGTTTGTACATTCTTCTAAATAATAGCTTTGTCTTCAAAATTAGATATTTTCAGAGATATTTCACTTTCTTTTCTAAAGCTTTTATGATTTTTGAAAAAAAGCAACCCAATCTCTTTTAATTACCACTTGCAAAAACAACAAGTATGTCTAATAATCATTGTTTATTACTTTCCTGTAGAGAATAGTACAGCAAGACTGAGGTTCTGAATGGACAATCTGAACTTCTCCCTGCTTTAAGACTGTTCTAATACCAGATAGGTAGTAAAACTCCATTATTAAGAAATTACATGATTAATTTAAATGTAACACATTTCTGGAGTATAATATGCCATGCATATTCAACATGTATACTTGTCAATTTTACTCTCATTTGGGGAATAGTTTATTAATTTTAGGACAAACTTAGAAGGTACTTTCATGTTTCCCTCTTACAGTTCCACTGATTCCAAAAAGTTGAAATGCAAAAAAATTTTTACTGTTAACACCCCATGTTTTTGCCAAAGATATCACATGTGACATATAAATTATCTTAAACATTACAACTATAAAACTTAATTGTATACAGGACAAACATTTTTAACATCCTAGACTGTGATCTCCATGAGAGAAATTGTATCTAATTCCTGTAGACAAAGACAGTATTTAGCACACTTTTAGGTAAAAAATAGTACATCAATTTCTTGTGGTCACTTAGGAAAATGCATATAATGATCTAAATATGATTCATCTTTCTTGGTATTATATTTTTAGTGATATATTTTACTACTTATTTGTTTTAAATGTTTTTGTGTATGTGTATACACATGAATGCAGACCCCAAAGCAGGTCAGAGATGTTGGATCCTACTTAGAGATGGAGTTACAGGCAATTGTGAGATGCCTGAAGAGGGTGTTCCTGAGAAAACCCAAATCAAGTCCATTGGAAGAGCAGTGTGTGCTCCTAACCACCGAGCAACCCTCCAACCCTAGAAATATTTGTAGAAAAAAAGCCAAATGCTAAGTTGTCATTCCAAATATTATAGCAAATTTGGTATGTCTCTAGTCTTAACGGTTGGTGGCAAATTACTCGTACAAGGGAGTTATCACGATGCCATTACCATGTTTCATCCTTGCCCTCAATAGGATAGGAAGAAAATATACAGAGATAAGTCTTCCTTAAATAATTCAGCTCCAAAGTTTTCCCAACAAGCATAGAACGAAACACTAACCTACTTCCACAGCCTTGCTCGGACTTGGACACACCCTGTTTCTTTGGCCTCCCCTCTGCTGCTTTTCCTGTTTTGAAAATACTTCAAACTCTTTTTTTCAGATTTTCAGTACTGTCTTAACAGATAAAGAACAAGCTGCATATCTATGTCTGGCTAGAACTCAACTCAAAGTTCAAAACTGTTCAGCGACCTCTTTTGGTAAGTGTGGCCCCAGTAGACCATACTCCAGTTCTCGTTTTCTGTCTAGTCCGAGCACCTGCCTTTTTACAAAATTATATTCATTTATTGGTGTAATTCTATACTTTTCGTCTTCCCAATTGGAAGATATGTTCTATAAAAATGAGCTTCTCAAGTTTTTGTACCATCGTATCTTTTGATGTTTAACCTTGAAGTATTTGAGACTGTCACAATACAAGATTAAAGCAAAAAAACCAAAACCAAAAACCACACAGCCCTATCTATTGAAAGATACAATAAATAAAAGTATAAAATATGCATTTATTACATAAAAACTTGTAAAGCATCAAAACTTCATAGATGAAAAATTTAACTATATACCATACAAGTCATGCAGTTAAATATATATAGTGTTAAAAATTACATTGCCAAAATTATTAACATTAGGACAGGGGAACTGTAACCAAGGTCACTCATAAGGAACAGCCAAGTTCAGAAGGGATGAATTATTTTCTTGTTTGTGAAACCAAAATGCACACTTTCATAATGACCTTTTTCATTATTTTGCTTAATTCATTTTTCATTTTATTACATTTCTATTTATATCTTACTGATAGTCTAGTTTAAAGGATAGATTTTTTTTTCAAAATGACAAATAAAACTAGCCACCTCTGTTTCTATTCTAACATATGGCAGACATAATAGTGGGGACTGGATTCCCTTTAAGAAAATAAGCACTGAAATTATACCTTCTATGTATAATTTATTCCTTATCAATGTGCATTTACTCTAAGTTTCTCTGCTACTGCTTTAGAGTATTCTATATTATAATTAGCCTGTACTCAAACTTAATATCTAATCTGACCTTGCATATTGGTTCATATATATATATATATATATATATATATATATATATATATATATATATATATCAATCACCAGTCATAGCAACTATGAAATGAAACATTGGATTCACCACATACTAGCTGCTGTGACATTTGGATATACACCCAAACTCTCTGAGATGTTATGATCTATTAGAGAGGGAGAAGCAATGTTTCTATTAGGAAGTTCACACATGGAAAGTGATTGGCAGAATGTCTGACTCAGAATAAGCTAGTGTTCTGTGAGTAGTGTTCTAGCCATATTATATCCATCTCCACGTTTCCCATGTGATACATTTGAGAATGAATAGTTTAAAGGTTTTCAAAGTCATGCCTTGTGTGGGGATTTCCTTGACCATGTAGTCCACACTCTTACCATTCCACCCATCTAAAATATCCATGGAACTGCCAATTTTTACTTCAATTAATTTTTCCCATATTGTTTTCATTATTCTCTATCACTGTCCAAAATGCAAAACATCAAAAACGTATGTACACACAGTTATATGCAGCAATTACAAACTAAAAATCTAAGCATACATAAAATAAGTATCTATTTTATTACCATCCCCAAAGTCACACAATTTAATGAACTTTCATAGAGTTAGAGTTGGCACAGCAATTGAAGAAGCTATGCACCTTCACATTTAATATCTCACTGTTATAGGTGATATTAATGAAGACAAAGGACAAGTGTTAGTTTCTGAACATATATCATGCAATTTTGCATATGTTACAGAGTGTCAGAAAACACACATATACCAAATTTACATTTAAGAAAATGAGAAAAATAGCAACTGCATCAGTGTAGAGTTCTGCATGAAGTAATTAGCTTTCTCAGAAGTAATTCAATAGAAAAATGCTCCTTACAAATTAACATATCATAAACCTAAATTCATATCACTCTTGGAGGAACTGGGGTGTTTTCAGTATAAAATGTTTAAACTTGATGATTTTAAAGGGACAATACATGATAGTTAAATTGAAGTAATTAAGTTTATTTGACCACAATGAATAATTTCAGTGAATAAATAGTTAACTCACTCACATAGCATAGCTTTTAATATTAAAAGTTATTTTATAAGTGAGTTTTTTCAGGGCTCTATAATTTTTGTTCAGAATATAAACAAAGGCCCTGTTATAGCCTAGCACTTAAGGAATTGTCCAAAAAAACATGATGGCCATCAGGGGGAGAGGAAAGGCCCTTGGGCCTGAGGATGTTAGAGGCCTCAGTAAAGGGGAATGTCAAGGCGGGAAAATGGGGATGGGTGGTCGGGAGGGGGGTGGGAGGTGGAATTCCCTCCTAGAGGCGGGTTGGGGAGGGGATGGGGGGTATCCAAAGAGGAGACTCAGAAAAGGGGAAACATTGGAAATGTATATAAAGTATCAAAAATAAAAAAGGAGGAAAAAAAAAAACATGTCTGACTGTGACAGTGCAACATTTTCAAAGTTGTATAGATTGTTACCTTTGAATACAACTATTCTAATGAGTAATTAAGCAGATTATTTTAAACTCAGTCACCTTTCTGTTGTGTACCTATATCTTCAAACTAAAACATTCTCTCCTCAACATTCCCAATAATTCTCAGGAACTCACAAAAATTTAAAAGGCTAGAGAATAATTATAAGGGCCCTCTTAGTTTGTATAAGTACATTCTGTGATATTCATGCACCTAAAAAAAAATACCTGCTTAATTAAACATTTCTCAAGATAGGCTATCATCATTAAACGATGGATGAATTAATACAATGATAGCCATTTGTAACCAATTTATGAAATATCAGAAACTAAGACATTATGTGATAATTCAAGATGAGAAGAAAGAAGAAAAGAGGAATGAATTTTATAAAGATAAAACAAATTTAACTTCATGCTTTAAGATCACAGGAACAATAGCTAAAGACTTTACTTGTTTGAGGCATAAGGTTCCAGGTTGGAAGTGAATATTTTATTAAAGGAAAAATCACATTTTCATGAGCCTAACCATAACTTACCACATTTAACTTTAGCTGTTTAATTTAGTGGGTTCCCGTGAGTGAAATAATGCTATCTATGTCTCCCTTGCTGTACTTCCCCATATTCTATTAAAATGTCCATAGAAAAATAGAATGGAATATCACCAACCATAAGACCAAAGGAAAACCATGAAAGACTTGAGACATGAGACTTGCCAAGTGACATCTTAGTGTTGGCTGATATTTTAATATGTGAAGGCAAGTACAATTTACTATGTATTCATTACAAATTATGCCAAAGGCTGCATAGAGCATTATGCATATCAGAGGGTTTTTTTTATTTTCATAAGACTTCAGTTTAAATTGAGATATAGACTATAATTAAATGAAAATATCAATGTTGAGATATGAAAGCACATAAAAAATATACAAATGTTGTAATATAGATCAAAGCATGGAGAAAACAGTGATGTCAGAGAAAGCAGAAGAGGAATGTGGCCTGGTGGCACAGGCTCAGAGTCCGAGTGCCTAAGAGACCAAAGGACAAAAATTACCATTTATTTAAGGTCAGCTTTGGATACAGATGAGTTTCAAGCCAGCAGTAGCTCTTTGAAGACATAGTGAAACCCTATCCAAACAAAACAAAATGACCTAAGGACACATGAGAAAATAGAGTAGAAAGACTATTTGAAAAAAAGTCATAGAGAAACATATTTTAAAAGTTTATTTAAAATTACAAACCTATATACACATAAATAGATGACATATAGAGATAATAGATGATAGATAGATAGATAGATAGATAGATAGATAGATAGATAGATAGATAGACAATATATAATACAAAGAATTTAAATAATGCTAGTCACAGACTATTTCACAAAATCCCCAATGCTGGTCAAAGTAAACTTCCCTTCGAGTGCAGGTTCTTGCCACTGGACTTTGTTACATACCAGAACTTGAAGGCAGGACAGTATTTCTGAGACATCGCATACTTCACTTCGCACCTAGAACTTTGTTTAATCAAACTGGTAGGGACCTGATAGCGTACTCTTTGAGAACTAGTTCTGATTATACTAGAAGTTTCTATGCAAGCTGTGAGTGGAGAGAAGCAATTGCTAGATCTCCCCAGCTGTCTTTCAAAGCACAATAAGAATCATTCTGGCAAGATATCCTCATGGTGCAACTGCACCACTTATGTCTCAGGCAATAACCAACAGCTGTCTCACTGGACTGAAGGCCTACTCATTAGGATGGCACATATGCCTCTAATCATAAGTTAACTGACTTTGCATAGCTGGACAGGTCATAGAACTTGCAACAGTCATAAATCAAAATAGTTCCAAATTGTATGCTAGACACTGATAAATGCAGCTCTCACACTTTATCATAGAAGTTTCTATCTGCAGCAGTTAGATCTACTACAGAGTTACACATAGGTCAAATTGACTATGAGATGTCCAGTCTAGGTTGGTACATCTATAACCCAAACCCTACATCTAAAGCTCAGGAAAGATCATGGAGGTAGGGTAAAATGATTGTAAGATCCTAAGGAGTAATACACCTGTAGCGCCATCGTGTTTTCTAAACAAGATAAGGATATTGTGTTCCTGAATTCTCAACAATGTGAATGTCTAAACAAGACCTGCATAATAACCACAGCAGTCAACATGTCAAAACGAATAGAGGACATGTCATAAGACCCACCCTGGATGAAAGTCTACAGCAGTTAATACCTACTAAGGGAGAGCAAATTAGTTTTCTCTATCTAGGGATGAACTCACAGAAAGGGTTTCTAATCCCAAGTGGTCTTTCCCTAAACACATGTGTATAGGAGCAATACAGAATGAATTGAGTCGAAGTGTGTGTGTGTGTGTGTGTGTGTGTGTGTGTGTGTGTGTGAGAGAGAGAGAGAGAGAGAGAGAGAGATTATAGAAGAGAAGAGGTTATGAACTTGATAGGGAATGGGAAGGTAGGTAAAAGTGAGGAGAACAAAGCGACGTTGCAAATAGTATAAATTTATTGTGTTTAGGAATGAAGTTATCAAAACAACAATAAAAAGAAAAAGAAAACCAAAAACCACTCACAGAAAGAAAGAAAGAACATAAGAATCTAAGCATATTTATTCTGATTCAAAATTTCAGTTTTTTTTCTAAGTTTTTTAACCTAGAAACTATTGGATAATTCCCCGAATCTCAATAAAACTCAGTATCATTATCTATATACCAAGAGACAATAAATATGTCTGTTTCATTAGAAAATTTATTAAGAAAGGGATGGTTGGTTTGTGATATTATTCTTTGCTGAATAATAAGTTTGGATTTGTTTATTTTATGGCAAATGTGCTTTCTATGTAGGAATAGCTGGTCCTAAACTAGTGATCACCTTTCTTAGCTTTCTGATTACTGGGATTGCAAATGTGAACAACCATGCCAGTCATCTTGTAGTTTTCAATAAGAGGTATTGTAATGAAACTGTAGGAGAACCCAAGGTCAAGGTTTGCCTTGCCATTTGCACAGTGAGTGGTGTTATACATGCAAGCAAAAACACCCTGATTCTAATATCATCATTTGTATTCTTACAGGTCCAGAGCAATGAGTTTGATCATGGCAATTCAGAAAACATTAAATTGATATAGTCTCCAGAAATGGAAAAAATGCAAAGAAATGGCATTTATAACTTTGTCCTATGTCATGCTTAAAATAATCTTGAGAAGATACCTTTAATCATTTCATTATTAAATAAAGGAAATTCAGTATCCAAAGACATATATTGCCACAGTGACCAGGTGTGACACATGGGGTGCTGGCCTCGTAGAAACCTTAAATCCAAACCATCAACACTTATGAATCCATTTTCATGCTCACCATATACTGTCCAGAAATATATATTTCTATTAAGCATATCAAACTAAATAACTTATGATATGCTTCTTGTGGTGTTTTCTAATGGTTCACTAATCTGACGGTTACAAAATAAGTCCACAGAAGACATTACAGAGACTAGTGAATGTCCCATATTGGTTTGCAAGGACATTTGCTATGGCTGATGATAATAAATTAATATACATTTTGTTTTTAATAAAGGTTTCACCTTATTTATAATTACAGTGACTAGCAGAGCCCATCTAATCCGAATTGCCTAGTTTGTATTTCTCTTTGATTCTCAAAGTGACTTTATATGAAAAGTAAAACAAGGTAAGAAATCTGACAGACAAGAAGTGCCATGGAGACCCTTTTCAATATTTCAGATGCTTACTTTTGTTCAGCTCAGCATGAGCCAGGCTCATTCCCTCTGAAGCGGCAGCTTCTGAGGAGATCTGACAGTTCTAAAGGGAAAGGACATTTTCAAATAAGGACATATCTCTGTTTTCATACTTTCGACAAGCTTGTTGAAGCTGAGAACTTGGCTAGTTTGCACACTGAGGCTGGAGCAAAGAGAATATGCTTAGTCAGTGCTTCCAGGAGGATGCCTGATGGGCCAAGATTAAAGACAAATGCATATGATTAGGTTTGAAGGAAAGGTGACTTTTTTTTTATTAGGACCTAAGTGACATTGAACTACAGGTTCAGTACTCTTTGAAATGACTGGTGTACAAATAGGCCAATATTTCTGGGGATGTTAGTAGCATTCTGTCCACAAAGTGTCTGATGACCCTCATCATAACCCTTAGTTCCTGCTCTACATCTGCATAATTCTTAGGTCACACACCCCTGTCATCTTACCATAGCCTTTTATCATTTGCAAACCTGCCTATCAACAGTGTTCTAAGCTTTGATATCATGAAACCATTAGAGAAATGAGAGTCCAATAAAAGAATGTGAAAAGGGAAATTTAAATGGTTCAAACTACCAACCCATCTTGAAAACAAGGCTATTATTTTGGCTAACCATTTAATGTGTGATAACAGAGCTCACAAACAAAGGAAACAGGGCTTCTCTTAGTCTCAAAGAAAGAATACTTATTGCTAAGAAAATAAAAAAAAAATGGATTTACTCAATTGTGACAGAAATTCATGGTGATAATTCACCAAAATTGGGAAGCTGATAAAAAAAAGTTGGTGTTATCCTAAGATAACAAAATTTAAGAAGTTGTTATTTATTGATTACATACATAGGTCATGATAGAACTAAGTTTTTGATGACTTGGCTTCTTAAAACTTTCAGTGTGGTCTCTACTAAGAAAAGTATGCATTCTCCCTTGCAAACTTGAAAGCGCCCCATTTGTATGGTACGATTATCCTTAGAAAAGCAGGATATGCTTTTAGAATAAAGCAAGTGCTCTGTGTCAAAAGACAAGGAAATAAAGTCAGCAAATATTCTTACAAAGAAAATGGTTTCCTCATTCTAAACCATAATCAAAGACACCAATGACTATGTCTTTACTAATGTTTATTTCTAGACTTTTACTTGCTCTAAATATCTGAACTGAAGCAGTTAATTACAAAGTGTGTTTCCCAGAAGTGGCACTTAGTCAAATATGACAGAAAGGACAAATATGATCATGTCAGGGACATTAGTGTCCTTCCTAAGGTTAACTACTTTCAAGCACTAAGATAGACATCAAACGTTAAAGTCTGTTCTTATGTATGATGAGTTTTTATTTTAGCATCTTTAAAAGTAATTTTTTAATCAAATTTGTATTTAATTGTTGTTTGAAGCAGAACTACATACAAGGTAGTCTGGGTTTTTCACTAAAAACAAAAACAAAAACAAAAACAGAAATTTATGATTCATCCATTCCTAATAGAAAGTAAGACATGAAAAAATCACATAAACATTCAGCAACATAAGTGTGCCTCTATTTTAATAAGTTCCCTTTAGCAAAATTGTGGTTACATATTATGTATTTTAAGGCTTCTCATTAAGGGCAACAATTTGTGTACCAAAAGTTTCATGAGAACAGGTTAAAGATAGCATGGAGAATTGAATTATACATTAACGATGGCCATCCGAGTGAAGGAGCTTACTGCTAAAGAATGCAAGGAGCTGGAATCTGTTAACACAATCTTGTAATCCCATCTTGTCAAGAGAAGGCAGGAAGATCACAAATTCAAGGTGTGACCATGAAGCATTGTGAGATCTTGTCTCAATTTTTTTAAAAAAGAAGAAGAAAATGAGGAGGAGATGTAGGATGTGTTTCTTACTCTGTGCCAGGGCACAAATAGAGTGCTGGATGGGAGAGCAGTTACCAGGGCTTGGCTTCTATTCCCAAGGCACCATTCAGTCAATGCCAAAGCACGCGATCAGAATTCAGTGGATGACCATTATCCCCATATTCTCTACAATGATTTTTCTTTGATAGGCATATTATTTCTGAAATGTGATCACTATGAATTTACTAGGACCATATGATAAATTAACTTGTCACTTAGACAACAATAAATTTCTAGCTCCTCTAAGTAAAATTACAAATGACAGCTTGAAAATATATATCACCCACTTCTATCCATAACAACTTCTTGTAGAGAAGCAGTGTTCTGCTTCATATTTTCTGCCAAGTAGAACAATATTTATCTACAGACAAAACAGACAACCTAATAAAACAGTTATTCCATCTAAAGCTGGTATTATCCATGATTATCTCTAATCCATTCAAGAAAAATTAATAAAAACATGGTTTAAAGTCTTATCTGAAGTTTAGGCACAACCTGATCTGTTGGATTCTGAGGACAGAGCTATCCATGAGTTCCCTGTCCTTAGTAAGCCCCTGAAATTCACAGTGGTAACAGCACTGAGTCAGAGAAAATATCTATCTTCCCTGTCTCCAGAGCAAATGCTCAGGTAGGCAGTGGTCCTAAATTCTTTATTCTTCATAGGAAAGCCAATTATTACAGCAGGGGGGGTCCTTGAGTTTGAAGCCTGTAACTCTGTCCCGAACTGTGTGGATACTCAAAGTCTCAGTGAACCCTGACTGAGTGTTACATTTCCAAATCTCAGACTTCATTGTCAAGTTCTTCATGAGCAGTAACTCTGTCAACAGGAGAACTTGTACATTCAGCATTATACCTGGCAGGGATGCAGGTCCTCAATTGGCAATGTAAACACATATCTCAAGATGATGTGCACATTTGTGCTTTGAATTCAGTAATATAGAAAATAAACCAGTAAGTTTTAACAACTGAGACCTGCCAAAATGACATTAAGTACATGACACTGTTTTGGCTGTGTTGCTTTGTTTCACATAGTAGAGTCACTTGTGATATTCACCCTGCAAATGACTCAAGCCATTAAAGGTGCTTTGTGGTATGCCTAAGGATATGAGCGCAATTCTGGGACCCACATGGTAGAAGGAGAGAATCTCCTCCTTCATGTTGTCCTCAGCATGTTCACCATGGCAAGCATGAACACATGTCTCCTTACCAACATGCATTCTCACATACAGACACACACACATGCACACAAACACAGACATAATTTAATAAATAACTGTAATAAAATATTATTTTTTTCTTTCTTAAGATTATCTAATGATAGAAAGGAATGCCTTTAACTCTTCAATATGTTTCTTCAGAATCTATACTACTGGATCTTGGTGCCATTATGAAGGCTACTGAAGATAAGGCAAAAGCCTTCTTTCCTATCGTGTGTTAAATCTTTAAATCCTGGCAGAGAAGCAAAACTCCAGAGAAATGGGCAAGATGACATAATTTCATTTTAAAAGATATTTTAGGTACCTGTATATGGGGAATATTTAAGTATAATCCCCCTAAACACACTAATAAGATTCATTGATGATGTCTATCCTAATTTAATTTTTTGTTTGTTTTGCTTTGATAAACTCTCTTTCATAATGGAACTTGGGGTGGTTTGGAGTTCAAATGAGACTGGTCCCATGGGTTTGTATGTTTGAACACTTGGTTTTTACTTGATGGAACTTTTGGTCTTGCTGGAGATGGAGGTTCAGTGTGTGAGCTTTGAGGTTTCAAAAGATTTGCACCATCCCAAATATGCTCTTTCTCTATCTCTTGCTTATGGGCTAAGATGTGAGCATTCTAATGGTCTTGCCACCATGGTTTTGTTGTGCCATCATGGCCTTGTCATAGCAATTAAAAAGTAACTAAGACAAGAGGAAAGGGCTTATTTCATCTTATGGCTTACAGTCTAGCATCAAAGAAAGCCATGCAAGATTTCAAAGCAGGGCCTTGCAGATGAGCAATAATCTGGAGCAGAAACCATGGAGGGATGCTGCTTGCTAGCTTGCTCCCTGGACTAAACATAATTAACTTTTTAGTGTAGCCAAGACCCAACTGCCTAGGAATGGTACCACCTATAGTCACTGAGTCCTCCCAAATTAATTGCAATAAAAACAATGCCTCATAGACGCAGGTCAATCTGATGGAGGTAATTCTTCAGTAGGCAATCTGTCTTCCCAGGTAACTTAGTTAGTAACAGCTGAAGTTAGTATTGATAATGCTTTAATAAAAATTCCAGAAGTCTTTTACATTGATTTTAGTATATTTTTCCATATTTAATCTCTATTTACCATGGAATTTGAACACTAGGCAGCAGGTAAAAGTCCCTAGACTCAAATAGAATAGAGTTTTATAGAGTTTCCACATGTATTATTAATCTGGACACCATGTGTTTCAAACAATAGTTCTATCACCATGTTTCTCAACAAAATCGTATCATGTGCAAAGTGTGTGACTGAAATGCTACATTCATCTATGTTTCCTTAGAGACACCCGATGGTTTATTATAGGGTCAAACTAAACAAAGTTAAGTGCTATCTATACTGGGGGAATTCAAATTTTCAAAGAATATTTTGGGAAAGTATGCACATCGCAGCAAGCATGGTTCTTTCCATTTTGTCATTAATGTAGTGCTTCTGAGGTAGCTAGAAAGATTCTGTTCATTTTTGCTAGTCTTTGCCTGTGAACTTTACCAATAAAAGATTCACTTATTTTATTTATTTTATTTTATGCTTTATTTATGTATTTATTTTGTTGTAGTGCCAAGGCTGAATAGAGGATCTAATATGATGAGACCATCCTTCAAACAGTAATACTGAATGAGTATCAGAAAAGATTCAGCAATTTAAAAAAATACTAAGTAGGTGAAACCAGAGCAAGACAATTAGCAAAGTATTCCATAAGGCTTTAAGGTATGATCATGCCTTATCCACATTATAAGATTAAAAATTAAAGTAAATAAAAATGTCTTTACAATGAAGAAACCTCAAATGAATGCTGTAATTGACTCTGAATTCAGACCTCTGGCTAGGAAAAAGCCCATATTCAAGAAAATTTTGGGAAAATTTTAGTGTAGTTTAACAATAAATATGCTTTAATAGAAAGAGAGAAATCATTGCTACTATAGCACATAGCATAAAACAACCCAGAAATATATACTTACAGGTTTGCCTACAAGAAAACACAGTCAAATGTTTAAGTGATGGAATTGTTATGGAAGTATTTTTTTTTCCTCAACCTGACTCTTTAATGGAAGAACTTTCTCCCAAATTCGTGACAGATGGTAACCCAAATTCTGCTTGGATACTTCCAGTAATGAAATCTCTACCTGGCAAAGCAGGCATTGCACTGTTGGTGGATAAGACGTGGAAGAAAGCTGTTTCCCTGTGATTTTCACCCTCTGGTGTACACAACATTGATTCTCCCTTTGAAAAGTAGTTGATGTGCAATTTGAGACAGTTTGCATAAATTAAGGCACTAAGATTAAAATGAATGAAAACAGTAGCATAATGAGACTTTATTTCCTGTGGATGTTTCTGCATACAGCTGTAAGGGACCACTCCTCCACTGAGAAAGGACCTCTATTTGAAGGACAAATGTTAGAGTCCTAGATATCAGCTTGGACAAGATTCATGCAAGAATAAATGTTGGTCACCAACTTCCTACCTTCATGCTGTATTGTCTTAAAGGCAATGAAAAATATTTTTTTTATCTAACTAGTTTTATGGGTATATTGGGCTGTATATAGCAACAAAATAGCTTTAAATCCTGCAGAATTCACAATAAGTACATACAATTCAGCATCTATTGTGAACTGTGGTGTCCTCATCCCAACTCTACTGTCATCCATTCTCCTGCCTGAACTAGAACTCACCACCTCTTTTCTTGTTTCTGACAAATATTCACCACATATTGTTCTAGAGAGTTCATGATGGATTTAAAATGCCATAATGATGTTTCCGTGATTGTTTTACTGTCAGTTTGACACAACCTAGAATTACCTGGAAAGAGAATCTCAATGAGAAACCTTCTATATTGACCCATAGGCCTGATTTTGGAGGGTTGCCCTAGTTAATTGATTTATTGTTTAATTTATATGAGAATAGCCATCCCGGCGCACCTAGCAATTTTTCCTAGACAGGATGTCCTAGACAGCGTAAGATCAGTGAACGCATAAACAAGCAAACGAGTGCATATTCATTCATCCTCTCCCTGTTCTTGACTGTGGCTGTGATGTGACTTAAGCTCCTACTGGAGGAACTTCCACACAGTGGTGGACTATAACATGGCGATGGATGCTAAACTAAGTTCCTTTTGTTCAGGGTCTTTTATTACAGCAACAGAGATTAAACGTGCGTGCCATGCACAATCGATACTTTCTGAATACTAAACTTCATTAATTCCCCTGATTTCTAGGCTCCCTACCACCTAGACTTTTTTCACAATCCTTTTCTCATGTCTCTGACACTCCCCCTCTACCATCTGCCTTCAAGCAACCCCAATTTGCCCTTTAAGTCCCAAATCATATGAAATGTGATATAAAACTCTCCATTTAATGATGGATTCTACACCTTAGTTGTTTTCTCCATTGCCTGTGTTCAAATCTAAGTTAGATATCTTCTAACACACTGTGGTGATAACTGTAGATTTTTTCCTAGAACAGTGTTTATTATATCATAGTGTCTTATGTGCTTTCTGCTCCAATACATTATAAATTGTACAAAGTTGGGAGCATGCTTTAAGTATGCAGTCTATATTAGCACTGTCAGGAAAATGGCACATGGTAAGAAATTAATAGTGTTGTCTGGGAATACATCAGTGTAAAAAACTGAGTTGAGTTCCCTGGCCTTGGCTTCGTTGCACCTCTATTTTAAGGAAAGGAATCATAGACTTGTTTGGTCATATTTCAGTTCAGATATATCTGCAGAATTCCACTGACTAAACACAATCCCCAGTTATATATTATTACCCATGTTGCATACTCACCTGTGGTCCCTATCAAGAAATTTTGTTTTGTGAATAATATATCTTTTTACTTTGGGTTCATTTTCTGACAAGAGTGGGAAATTATCAAAAGTCCCAGTTATAGTGGTCAATAAAATATGCTAGTACCATTAATGGCTGACATAGAATGTGTACTTCAATAATTGTTAGAAATAAATACATATATGCAACAATTCTAAATATAACACAAAAACTGTATAACTAAAATGTAACAGAGAGGGCACGTTGAAAATTTATTGGGTGAAAAGATACATCATTTAAAAAATATTAAATGCTCTGGATTTAGCACAATGGCTAATGTCATTTGTTTTTAGAGCAAAATTGGCCTCAACTAAAGACATGTTCCTGGAAATTATAGCTATCCAAATGGAGAAAGGTGCTATAAAAGAAAGGCAAGGTAAGGGAAGAGCATGGATGTGGGCTAAAACTAACCATTTGTAAATCTATGCAGATACTAATAGAAGAAAATCACAGGAGAAAAGCCTTACTCTAAACAAGCAGGTCATTGTGAGTACAGATTGAGTAAGAAGCAACCCTTACCTTTATTTCCACTTAGCATGGAACTCTGCTATATACAAAATGCAGTATTTTGTTTAATATGTTTTGTATAATCAAAATAATAAATTCAAAGGTAAGTAATTTTATCATTTTTGTGGTTACAAAATAAGAAATATAAGAGTTCATGACTTAAGGAAATAGTTATTAAAACAGAATTCCAGCTCAGAACTGTCTGCCGCCAAGACCCCCACAACTACATGCTGAAGATCAAAATGAGGGGCTGCAAAGAGAGCTCGGCAATTAAGAGGATGCACTGCTCCTGCAGAAATCCTGAGTTGGGTCCTGAGCACCCATGTCAGGTGGCTCACAACCATCTGGAACTCCAGCTCCAAAGAATCTGATGTATCTGGACTTTACAGGTCCCCGCAGTCACATGCACAAACCCACATACTGGCACATGCAGACACTTAGAAATAACAACAATAACAACAAAAACCATAAACAAAAACAACCTAATGTATAGAATGAAATGAACAATATAAATTGACTATTATTAATCTAACATACTTTGCATCAGAAGGATTTGGTGTTTCAGACAAAAATCGATTTCTATTTGCATTTATCTCACACAGGAGGTATGATCTTTCTACCTCACTCTCCTGAGCACTGAAGACTCACTTGTGCATCAGCATCCCCAGCTCTGCACATATTTTAAAAGAACATTTGTTTTAACTGTGACTTGTTATTTGCAGTCTGGGGTGAAATTTTCTACTAATAGAATGGTTTAGGTGATCAAAAATTCTGGATTTGGTAATTCTTCTGGTTCTGATATTCTAATTATAGATGTCCAATACTCAATGTGCACAAGAGTTTGGATCTATAAGGGTGCAGTGTCCATTTTTTGTGGGTACCCATCTCACTTCCATTTCTAGATTATAGCAGCCCAAAGAATTCTTTGAGAAAATGACAAATCCAGATAAGTATTGAGACAATACAGCCACAGCTAGATTATTTCATCCTCCAGGTTCAGAGATGTTCATATCACTCAAGGTAGGACAATAAGACTATTTCACAATTTTTAGTCTAGAAAATTGGAATACATATTTTTCTTTGTAGACTGGAGCCTTTTATCTTTTAAAGAGAAGGGCAACACTTGAAAAACAACTGCCTAAAAATAAAGAGAAAGGGTGAATATAATCAAGAGATGAAGGCTGATTGCACTGACTGCAGACAGTACCATTTGAGACGTTTAGGTGCTCTATTAGCCATGTCTGAGGCCCAAGCAATGTCTGGTCATTTTGGTTAGTGAGATAATACATTCCCTTTTTATAGAAGCCTGCTTATGTTCTGTTTTTGTTATTGCCCACTTACATGGCAAATAACTGATACTTGAATCACTTTAAGGTAGTCACAGATAGATCTACACTATGCTTTGAAGAATATGTGTGACTATTAGATAAGAGAGATAAAAATAAAGCCAGAGTTTTTGCTGCAAAGAGGCATCGTAGACAAAATCCATCATTCCTGCATTCATTCCTGCATCATTCTTCAGAGTTCTCAGAGTTTGATATGTTCTTTTTATCTATCACAATTGAACAACCTACAGAAACAAATACATTCTCCAGCAACTCTGTATCCCTGGAAAATGCATACCCCAAATTGTCTTGTCAATAGGGACGGATTGTATTTTAATTTCCTATAAACATCACTGAAAGAGAGTTTGATAGCATCTATGATACACTCTACAGCCTGGTTCAGGCGGCTACAACACAATGCCTTTGCCAAAGCATACAGCAGGTTACTTTGAAGGACAGCATATCAACTGAAGAGCACCCATTTGTGGTGTGTGAAGTCAGCTGTGTAATGCATGAATTTAAACATTAACTTGGTGGCTTTCATTATGCAACCCTAAAATAGAGAGAGATTCTTTCCCTCCCATTCAGTGCTATCTTTCCAAGCCTCCTCCATATGCGCGATCATAAATATTCATTTCAGAAAGCCATCAGCTTGACACCAGCACTCTACTGTCTTCTAAAGTGCTAGAAGGTCACTGTGATAAACTACCTCATAAATAATTTTGAACATCATTGAACAGAGGAATCACACCTCAAGAGCCACTGTTTGTTTTGAGAATTCTTTATAAAAATTTTCAAGAAAGAAAAAAGCGAGAATGAGCTCTTTAGTTTCAAGTCGGTTCCATGTTTTTGATCCATATTCTCTTCTCATGTACAAATATCAAGGGACTACATTCCCTTCTAGGATGAACTACTTTAGTAGTGTTGCAGATTACCAGCATGTTTCTCCTATAATTTCCCTGATAAACCATTTTCATTATTTGTTCTTTGCTTTCCTATTGGAAGATGGAGCCAGACGCAAGGGTTCAGAAGTTAAGAGCACTAACTACTCTTCCAGAAGATCTGGGTTTAATTCCCAATGCCACAATGATGGCACACAAGAGGATCCAAAGATGCCTTCTGGCCACAAGCCCCAGACTTGGACTACGGTGCATTGAATTATATGCAGGTAAAAACATCACAGCAGATAGTTGAAATTAATTCAATGCATTGGGTAAACACACACATACACACACATACACATGCACATGCACAGGTACACCCACACAGCCCCCCCCCCCCACTGCATTCCTAGACAGAACATCACAATATATTTTCCCAACGTGGTAAAACAGGACAAACTGGACTAGAAAATATGATATTAAATACTTGTGAGGAACAACTACAATTTCTCACTACTGTCATTGTCCCTTGTTACAATGCCATACATGTTAAATTGTAAATATATTTGATTAAAAAACATTCAATTCAAGGGAAATAAACAAATGCATTTTCAGTATATGCCGTTAAATAGGAAGGGTTGGGGATAGGGCTTTAAATGTGGGGAAAGCACATGGAGTTTTGACCACTTGCCAACACAAGAAGGTTGGCAGAGCATTGCATATCTAGTTCAGAGAGAAGGCTTGAGTCTGCTCATCTTCAATTACATAAATTGGGCTCGCTGTCTATGCTTTCAATTTTATTATCTGTAAAATAGTAGCCTTGATGCCTAACTTACAAAGTATCTCTGGAGATACAGCAAAATAACACATAAAAGAACCCCCAGGTGTTAACAAATACTCGATAAATGTTGGCTAAACACATGGAAATTATAAATAAAGAGAATTCTCCCAGTAGAGGTCTTCAAATTCTTGCATGTTCTCACATTTTTAACACTCACCGTTTGAAGGAAGTTTATTACTATGACAGAAAACTTAGTGTAGAGGCTGTGACACAGGATAAAAATGCTAAAAGTTCTGGAAAAGTACTCACTGAGCTTAGAGATCATGCCTACACAATCAAAGGTGTTCAAGCATTTCCCATATGTTTTTATGACTGTGAATAACCGAGGAATAGAAATATGAATAAGCTCACCAATATCATTCTGCAATACCTTTTTCTACATTATTGCATCCAGTGTTACAATGATTGGGATGGATTGTAAAGGGCTCTAGAGGACAGAAAATAATATTTGATGTATTGATTTATTGATTGATGATTGATTCTTGCTTATAGTTTCTTATATTTACTTTTACTTTTTTCTGTAGAACTTTAGGCATTAAGGCCCCAGTAGTGTCAAGATATCCTGCTTACATCTTTATGTGAACATGTAGGTTTACCTCGGAAGTAGATTTTAGATGTAGGGAATTTTGTCCTCTAACCTCTTCAGAAAAAAAAAAAAAAACATGGCTTCCTCTCATTAATGTCTTATCATTTTCTATATACATTCATCCTTGTGCCCCTGCTGATGTGACAGTGTGGCAAGAAATCACTGAGTATGTACAAAAGTTACTTATGAAAACTTTATGGTTTATCTACTATAATTATTTTATGAGTTTTGACTTTTGATCACAGAACATTCTCTCAGTCTCTCAATTGGAAAAAATGGCTGGATTTTGCACAATACTATTATTATTTATTATCCCCAAATGAAAAAATGATTTTCTCTCCTAAATTCATCTCTAATTTACTCAGTACTTATAGCTCATATAAAAGCTTTGTTCCACTTCAATATAAAACATGTTCATCTGGTTTTAGTTAGTAACTTTGTAGAGTTCATTTCAGAACAAAATATTTACAAATTCTATAAGACAATATTCTGTATATATTAAAAAGGAGTAGGTAACATTAGAGTTAGGAAATGTACCTACACTGTCAGAGTACATGAACCAGGAACCTGCTTATGGTTTTGTTTTCAAGGTCATTATTTTATTTCTTTGTGTCAAGTGACTATACTTAGATTTTATGTCAAGAGATGAACATGCTATTAGAGGCCAGACATGCTTTCTAAATTAGTTAAAGACACTCTAACATTCAAGGTGATGATTATTTGGTGCCTGAGCCATGGACTCTAATGAAACAATGTTTATCCAAATAAACAGATGATTCTTGTTAAGGATGAATAGCTGTTGAGTGACAAGCCTGTAAGTAATAGACTTTCTAATCGCAAAGAGGATCAGCTAAGTTTTGGCATAGACTATCTATTATGGAGTAATGTGAAAGCATTAAGTGATCCTCAAAATTATATATAAATCATTTAAAGTATTTTACCATAAAACCAAAAATGGTATAAAACAAGAACATAAAACATTTCTTAGCATATATTCATGCCCAGCAATTTATAATTTAATCTATACAATGTAATTTTCATTAATCGCCTCATTGACTGAACATTGCCATAACTTTGATGTCTTATAGGTGAGAAATATCAAGGATCAAGTAGATTAAATAACTCTGTAAAGGATGTAGATGAAGGAGATCAGAGTATCTATATTTAAATCCAAGCAGTGGTAGTAAGGATCTTCAGATTACTGACCAGTCAAAGTTAGGATGGTGTATCGAATAGTTCTATTTCCCAGTGATCATTTTCTTTAATATAGACTCCTGCCCTACCTCTAGCACAAAATATCTTTTCTTTTCTCATATATAATGTTCACACTATTTTTTAAAAATATATTAAAACGAAGAAAAGAGATCTTTACATCTCGGTCTTTCTCTAAATGATAGTCAGGGTGACAACCATCTTTGTCTATCTGTCTCTCTCTCTTTGACTCTGTCTCTCTCCTTCTCCCTCTCCCTGTTCCTCTCCCTGTCCTTTCCTCCCTCCCCTCCCTCTCTGTGCCTCTCTATCCTCCCACCTTTCCTCCCTCCCTCCCTCCCTCCCTCCCTCCCTCCCTTCTCTCTCTCTCTCTCTCTCTCTCTCTCTCTCTCTCTCTCTCTCTCTCACACACACACACACACACACACAGAGGTGTAGGATAAGATAAGGTTTGAGGATAATTCCTGGTGTCCTGATCTATTACTCTTTCCCTTATTTCTTTGATATCCTCTTTCTTTCTTTCTTTCTTTCTTTCTTTCTTTCTTTCTTTCTTTCTTTCTTTCTTTCTTTCTTTCTTTCTTTCTTTTTAATTAATTTTTTTTTATACTTTATTTACATTTCCAATGTTTCCCCTTTTCTAGCTCTTCTCTTTGGAAACCCCCTATCCCTTCCCTCTCCCTGCCTCTATGAGGGAATTCCACCTCCCACCCACCCGCCCACCCATTCCCATATTCCTACCTTGACATTCTCCTTTACTGGGGCCTCTAACACCCTCATGCCCAAGGGCCTCTCCTCTCTCCCTGATGGCCAACGAGGCCATCCTCTGCCACATATGTGGTCCGAACCATGGGTCCATAGATGTGTATTCTTTGGTTGGTGGTCCGAACTCCAGGATATCTTCTTTCTTGCTGACTGTGGACCTCACATTTTCTGTAGACTGCTGGGTCAGTAATCCTGCCCTAGAAATTTGTCTGTGTTTCCTACCAAAGTAATAGGTTTATGGATACTATTCCCTACCATGCCCAACATTTTAAGACAGTAATTGGAGTCTTTGTGAAGATCATATCTTCATGTTTGTACAGTAATTTCATTTACCTACTCACTCATCTCATTCCACCTATTTTGGATTTTACTTCTGAGCCTAGAACTGTGTTCCATTCTGAAAGAGCTATTGACAGAATCACAGACCATAATGTCTTCCTCATTTCCACATAAAATGGAAATATTTCAATGAGGCCAGCATTATAAAATAGAAACAATCGTTTAAATATTTACCCAGGGCAGCAAAATAAAGTTAACTGTTGATCTGTAGGTCATGGTGGGACAGAGATAAAGTAACTTATAATGGTATTAATAACAACAATACATGGTACTGTGTATGATATTAGTATGGCAGCAATTGATCTAGAAGTAGAAACTTGATGTTACACATAGTTAAATGAGACTGGATGAATAATTCAGAATCTAAAGCCCTATTCTATGACATTTAAGTCAATGACAAGATTTTCTACTAGAATATGTGAAAAAGATCTTTTACTTTATGAAATTCAAGTGTTACTACACAGACATTGCTTTAAGTAGTTAGCATTTTCCCCATTGATTTCAAGTGCTGGATTTTGTAATAAATTTCAATGTCCTACTTAACTTTCATTTATTACTCTTTGACATAAAAGACTGAGGTTACCCTTTATAAACATATGTATGTGTAATGAAAATTGCATTGGTTTTCAAATCAATAACAGTGGTCTTTTACTATCATTTTTAACATGTTTTTAAATGTATGAATGCTCTGTCTTCATGCATGCATGCATGTCAGAAGAGGGCAACAGATCTCATTATAGATGGCTATGAGCCACCATTTGAGTGCTAGAAATTGAATTCAGGACCTCCAGAAGAGCAGCTAGTGTTCTTAATTTCCGAACCATCTCTCCAGCCATTTTTATTACCATTTTATTAGTTATTCCTTGGAAATAGCAAACTTAATTTTTTATAGTTCTGTGGTTTAGAACTATAAAATAGTTATTATTAAAATAGTAATTTTTTTTGCCTTTACCATACTTGCTAGTATTGAAGATTATTGGTTTATACAATTCTACTTAATGTGGCAATCCTTCCATGTACACACTAAATATTCTCTTATATTCGCAATACAACATGCAGAGAATGAGAGTTTACACTCAAATGCCTACAGGAGCTAAGCCAGCAGTTCTCTACCTGTGGGTCACCACTCCTTTGTGGGTAGCATATCAGATATTCTGCATATCAGATATTTATATTGCAAATTATAACATTAGCAAATTTACAGTTATGAAGTAGCAACAACTTAATTTTTTTGTTGGGGGTCACCACAACATGAGGAACTGTATTAAAGGGTTGCAGAATTAGGAAGATTGAGAGCCACTAACTAAGCACTGGCTTTATTACTGTAGTAACAGAATGAACACATAATTAACATATTATTATGGGGAACTGAATAGTAATGGTCCCCATAGATTCATGCGTTTGAATACTTGGCCCATAGGGAATAACATTATTAGAAGACATAGCCTTCTTAGATTAAATTTGGCATTGTTGGAGGAAGTGTGTCACTGTGGGAGAAAACTTTGAGGTCTCTTATGCTCAAGTTATGCCCAGTGTGGCACACAGCGTCCTTCTGCTGCCCGAGGATCAAGATTTAGAATTCTCAGCTCCTCCAACACCATGTCTACTTCTCACCATGATGACAATGGAAAAAAAACCTCTGAAACTACAAGCCAATTCAATGTTTTCATTTATAGGTGTTGTCATGGTCATGATGTCTCTTTACAGCAATCAAAACCCAAACTAAGATGACTATATAAACTAATAAATTGTTCCACGCAGCTATTGCTTGGTCTATATTTGATGATGTAAATTTTTGCTAGCCACTAGATTGCATTATAGAAGCAATATTACAATAATCAATTCAACGATTCCCAGAACACTCTAGTTTTGACATGAAACATAAACCTTTGGTGATTTCATTTACATATCTTATGTCAGAGACATGTTTGCTGATATGTATGTGTGTATGTATGTGAACATAAGATGAATGAAGGCGTCTGCAATATGGGCTTAGGAAGGAAGAACAAGTTTAATTTTCCATAGGAAGTAAATGTAAATGTGAATGATTTTCTAGCGAACCTAAAGTTTTCTCTATGTGACCTATTTGATAATTCTCTAGGCAGCACATAATGTTCAGGCTTTGAATTCTGTTTGCTGTCTTCATTTTTTTTTTTTTAAAAAAAAGAACTATTTTAAGAAATCAAAAGCCAGCAGGGAAACATGCCATGGGCAGTTGTCACAATGCCTCCCCCCAAAGCCTCTGGATAGGACATAGCTGCTGCGCAGGGGAATCTTCAGAAGCTGAGGTTACTTTCACAATATCAATCCAATTAAATATCCCAGAACAGAGGGAGGTGGGGGCTCCCAATGCACCACACATAACTGAGGAGCTATTGATAACTGATGGCTATTCAGGGAGGAAAGGTTACTTTTCTTTGGTCTACAGCCATAGGTAGGTTTTTCCTTCCCCAGTGAATGGCCCCACACCCATGCACATATGGGCAGCACTAATTGGACTCAGTGGGTTATAAAAATGAAAGAAGAGACTTGAAGTTGGAAGAAAGACATGTTGAGCAAGGACTGTGGAGTTGGAGGGAGGGAGTGAAAGATTATTATGAGCAAGACAGTACATTTATGAATGTGTAAAATTCTCAAACAATAAAAAGGATAAATATCATTATAATCCATATGTGTATGGGATGTAAAATAAAAAGAAATCCTTCCTAAAAATCTTATTATTGGCTTTAGTTTCCTCGTATGTTTAGGTTCAAAATTGGAAATGGTTAATTTAAAAACTGTTATTTTAAGTTAAGTTTTCTTAAAACATATATCATAACCTAATGAAAAGCAATTATTCATTATGATGTCTATATTTATTGATCCAAATAGTGTGTGGAAAGTAGTACAGACATAATAATTGATCACTCTTTGTGGTAGTTTGAATGAGAATAACTCCATAGGCTCATATCAATGAATGTTTTGTGCCCAGCTGGTAGAATGTTTAAGAAGAATTAGGAAGTATTGCCTTGTTGGAGAAGGTACATACTTGGTGGTAAGATTTTAGGCTTCAAAAGCCCAGGCCAGGCCTAGTATTACTTTCTCCTGCCTGCACATCAGGGTGTGAGCTCTCAGTTATTGTTCCAGTGCTGTGCCTGTGTCCTACCACCATATTTCCCACTGCGATGGTCATGGACTAACCCTCTAAATCTGTAAGCAAGAATACAATTACATCCTTTCTGTTTTAAGTTGCCTTGGTCCTTTGGTCATGGTGTCTCCTCACATTACTAAAACAATAACTAAGGCAATGTTTGAGCTTAATAACAAAAATTCACAAAAGAAAATAAAATCAGTAAAACAATTAGAAAATGAATATTTCAATGTCATTTGAAAAGAACTTTGGGTTTCACTTGTTTAAAAGGTTTTATTGTGATTTATTTATCTTTAGAAAAAAACTGAAGATGATTTTTCTCCAAGATGATGAATAACCTCTTTAGCAAGGGACCCTCAAGATATTAAATGCTAACATTTCAAAATAATAGATTCTATACTCCACAGGCTAAACAGTTTTAAAGACTCTTTGATTAAAATTACAGTCACAAATAGGAGAACTCTCTGAAAATATCTGTGAAGTTTAAACTATGCTATAAGCTAAATTAAAGCCAAAGTCACTTAAAAAAGAAGAATGTCAGTCAAAAGAGAATGTATGATCTCAGGGGCTGCCAACACAGGTAAGGAAAAGATAATTGAGTGTCATTTCTTTGTGTATTATATAATCTGGTGGAAAATATAGAATCCTAATGCAGATAAATTGACATACATCCTTAATCCAGTGTTGCTAATTTCCCATTACATTGTCTATAGTCAAATGGACTTCATATTTCCATCCCTTACTAGACATCATGGAAGTCATGACCATGCTTCAACCACATAGGACACTCAAATACACTAAGTCATTGGTCCAAACAGACCATTTACCTGATTGGAAACAAAAGATTTCTTTATTGGAAGGGGAATGCAAACACAAAATCAAATTGAGGAAATGTAAGCGTAATCATTGATTTTATTCTTTATTATCTGTGTTACCAAACAGTGGGAACATTATGCAATCTCTCTGATTCCTTTTTCCTATCTGTAGTCACCACAATGCTCTCTCTAAAGGACTTTTAGGGAGATTAAAGTAATGGGTCACTCAGATCTGTAAAATAGTTACATAATAGCATTTTATTCCTTGTTAATTTTTCAATTTATTTTGTTTATAACATCATGTTTCGCAAAATTCAAAGGCATTTATTGATTTTTATAGAAACTGTTCATAATGGCTACAGATAATATGAATGAATAAATGGAGAATTACTCAACTAAAACTTATGACTTAATACTCATTGCTGTCAAAACTGTCATATAACTTTCCAGAAAACAAATATGAGTAACTTATGACCATATTGTACATGCTATTTTATTACAATTTAAAGTTCAGCCAGAGCATAACTATCTTCTACATCATCAAGTTTTATGATTTATGAGCAACAGAAGATTGTAATAAATTAGAATTATCATCAGTACCCTTATTGACTCATGTGCTTTTAATATTCTTTTCATTTTATCTTCTAATATTGATAACTTCAAGGACCATCTTTACATATATTTGGAAAAATATTTCCCTGGTGAATAGTTTTATCTTCTCTGTTATTGAATTAAACTATTGCACAGCAATTGTCATACTTTCCACGAGACTTGCACCTGGGTTTCTTTTAAAATGCAAAAGAAATAAGCACCCAACATTCAAGGTGAGCACTTCTCATATTACCTGTTTTGTGTCTTATGTTAAACAGCATTATTCAACACAGACAGTAAAATTAATCAACACTGGGATGGCTTCATAAGGAGCAGTAACAAATGCTAGAAAAAATATGAAACCATGCTTATTAAAATCTTAGGGTGCTCAAGGAAGTATTTTAGGCACCTGAAACATAATAAATTAGATGTCATGTTTCATGCTGATACAAAATTGTGTCTTGATGGGGAGATAAGCAGCACATAAATGAAGATAAATTAACAGGTATGCCAATATTGTCCCTATTTTATAATGATGCCTGAGAGGTGGAGGATGTCATTAGAGACCAGTTTCTCTGACCCATGACATACAATGTCTGACTACCACATTATCTTTTGACACTAAAATATTATTTAGTCTCTGTTCTTCGACTTAAAGCCCTCCTCTCAAACTCTCATTTAACAACTAAGGGGACATGAGAAAAAACTGTTGTAAGTAATTTAAAGTTGCATTTACATTAAGGAAAATGAAGTCCTGAAATTTCTGAAGAGACATCAGACACATACGACTGCTGTCATGAAGGACACACAATTAAGCAGCCTGCAGCTGGTTAGACAAAGGTCTAAGTACCACATATTTCGCCATGACACCATTTCATGAATGCAGGCTGAAGTCTTCTCTCTCTTTATTATTAATTAGTTGTACATGTCATTTAGATGGTCATCTTTGTCCATGACTTCAGAAGTACAAAGCTACACTAATATTGGAAAAATAAGCCGTGACAATTTGTATCCCCAATGCTGTGTAAGTAAAGTGGAGTTAATTTGCCAGAACAACCTAATTTCCTCTAAGCTATTCTCTCTTTGAAGATGCTCCGCTTATCCATTTTAAACTAGTAATACTTAATTCCATTATAGATAGCTATATAAAGAACTGAGGCAACACTACATAAATGGAGCACTAGATCTTCCTCATTTTGTTCACTGTGCACTACCCTCAAACTCAAATTTTACACTACGTATATAATTTATTCTGATTAATGTATCTGAGAAACCAATATTAAAATAGCATCTACAAAACATGTTTTAACTATGAGAATCAGGGTTCTATCCCAGTGGCATCCTATATGTTTATCATAAACATTTCCTGTGTCTTAAGCCTAGCAACCAATCAATAAACATACTCATAAATGTTTAATATCAATATACTATTAACTTGAGTAAGCACTGACTTTAATCAACCCCAATATCCTGCACCATAAAATCACTTGACAGTTACTGTGCTACAGTGATTTTGTTCTGTGTTCATCATACCCCAATTTCACCTGACATACACATCCATGAATACCACCTTCAGTTTTACTACGGACATATCAGACCCATGCTTTCTTACACCCGAATCATGCTGATCTGCTTCTGTAGCACGAGGTAAAACAGCTCCGTCATCAAGTCTAGGAAATACTTGCCTGCCATCCTCAGTGAGTGAACTGCTCTCCTTTCAGAATCTATTCTTTACTTAACCCACATTTATCTCAATGCCTGCATTTACAGTACCAAATTGCACCATTTACTTATATATGCATTTATTAAATGCATTCCCTTCGGACTCAGCCTTCTAAGAATTTCTCAAACCTCTCATTGCATCACCTCTATTATTATTATCTTGTTATTCTAAAGATGTATAGTATCCCACTGTATTATGGCTTCCTATCCCTTTAATTGGATTAGTTCTTTGTGAAAAGACCTTATTTATAACTAAGGTCATATGCTGAGGTAGTGAGAAACAGTGAGAACCAACAAAAATATATATATTAGGTAAAATATATATATATATATTAAACAATACAAGACAATTCCATTTTTTAAAATTTATATATGCTTTTATCATGAACTGAACAAGGATGACACCAATAGACATGCCAAAGTGCACAAGTAAAGTCCACAGGGTCAAAACTCAACACAAAGAACTACAGGCAACTAAGGAACTCTGAGAGAGATGAATAGTCTTCCCCAGGGAAGAGCAAACCTGTTGGTTAGTCAGTATCAAATGGTTAACCCTGAAACATAGGTATAAGTAACATTGTACTGACTGAGTAGGTGATATTTAGGAACATATAAACATATACATATATGCGTGTAGTAACAACGAAAAAAGAAGTCATAGATTGGAAATGGAGCAAAGAGCTCTAGGAAGGTGTGGAACGGAGAACAGGAGAGGAGAAATTACATTATTTATATTAGAGTCTCAAAACTAAAATAAGCATTCATTTTAATCTTTTTCATATCTTGAATCTCTGGCCTCTGACAACCAAGTACTCTATAGAACTCAAAAACTGACATTTGTAGAAATTGCCCAGAAATCATGCCCCACAGCAAAATACCACAGGACTGAATATGACCAATGAGGTGCAAAGATTGGCTTTCTCATTCTTTTGTTGCTTTCTCCAAACCAAATTCATTTCAAAGTAGGGATTTGGGGGGCTACATTTCACTTTAGGTGAGGAAACAGATGTTTTCTGTGGAGTTGTATTCTCCCACTGCCAGAAATCTCAGCTAAGTGTAATTTTATTCCAGGATTTCATGGTTACAGCTCCAGGGAGTTCAGTGATCTGTTCAGCAGCTGATTCTTGCCTCAGCGATTACAGATGTGCTTGCTAGTGTCTGACCAGTGTGCTGACTCCGTTTCTTCACCTCTTCCAAAGGGTGTCCCTATTTTCCATGCTTCTCTTCACAGCCCCACTTACATGCAACCTCTGAAAGGACACTCCTTTAAAAAATGTTTCTTTCATCTCTTAGTTATCCTTCCTTCCTTCCTTCCTTCCTTCCTTCCTTCCTTCCTTCCTTCCTTCCTTCCTTCCTTCCTCCCTGCCTCCCTGCCTCTCTTTCTTCCTTTCTTTCTTTTACAGAACACTGTGTCCGGGTTCTTATTTACATGTGTTGACTTGATTACTGTCATGGTCCTACACAAGGATAAACATCAGGAGGAAAAGCATGGGGTTGGACTTGTTCATGGTTTTATCTCTGGACCTCTGGACACAATGTTGTCTTCTCTAGAGCGAACAGTTAATGTGTATCTATTGAATAAATTTGTTAGTGTGTATCTATTGAATAAATTTAAAAAAGAATGGGCATTGAAAGCTCTCTGTTCACAAAAGTACACACACACACACACACACACACACACACATATAAAATATATGGAAAATATATACATGTACACACAGTTATGGAAAAGGTGCTGATCACTAAACATAAGAACACAGTCTCGGGAAACTTATGGCCTTTTATCTCTGGTTCTCTGAGATTACCATGATATCTCAGCCATGTTTAATGTCTGCATTCCACTTTGAAATTCAATCATTTCAAACCTTGTTATGATTTGAGTTAAACTAGCCTCTCGATTTGCGATATGAGTTAACTTACAGGACTACGTTTGTCTTCTGATCTTGGGTTTTCTATCAGAATTGTTAGTTAATTTTGAATGAGAAAATGTATGCCACCTCAAGACTTCATCAGGCTAGTGTTCATTAAGGAATAATTTATAGTATCATTTATCAATGTTGTCAATCGACCCAGACATACTCATGCAGGGCAGTTCATTTAAACTGCTCCCAGTTCATCCAAAGTGTGACTTTGAAATGGGGAAGAGACCATGTTATGCAAAATAAGCTCAGCCACTAAAGTCAGTCTCTTCCTTTAGTGGCAGATTTGTTTTTATTTAAATATTATTCTGATGATATCTACGTGAAAATCTTTAGGTTTTCCTCAAATTTCTCTGAAACACTTTGACTAGATAGAAGTGAAGAAGAGAAACAAAAACACATTTAAAATTCAAAAGTAAAATAAGCTCATTTGTTGTGAGCAACTTGGGCCTATTTTTGAAGAAAAAAAATATGTTCTCTTTTACCCAGGAGATAAATTGCAAAACAGATTTTTTTTGCTTAATTTGGAAAAGCGAATGAGTGGATTATTACATACTTTGAAAATTCAAGTTTCCTGGATATTTTCTGGTTTTATTTTTTTCTATAGTTGAGAGGAGAAAAAATGATATTTACATTCTGTTATGCTTCATGGATCCCACTAATTCCAACATGGATTTAAGATTCCTTAAACATCACGGATTTTTAATTACTATGCAAATGTATTAACTAAGCTACTTAGAGTTAAAGGTTAGGTGCCAATGTAGAAATAGCCAGAAAAATATTTAGGAATTCTTACAGTGTCTGAAAATCTTTAAAGTTGTTTTGTACATAATAAGAATAGGCTAGGTGTGTTGGCACATATCTTTAACCCTAGCATTCCTGAAGCAGAGGCAGACACATCCTGTGATATCAAGGCCAGCTTGATCTACAAAGAGAATTCGAGGCAGGAAGAACTACATAGTCAGTGAAACCCTGTTATAAACAAACAAATAAACATAAAGTAAAAGAGATAGAGAAGGGAAAATATGTAATTGTCAACTAGCTATACAAGACTGATGAACATACATACATACAGACTGCTGGTCCTTGTAGCATATGCTTTTAATCCTAGCATTCTGGAAGCAGAGGCAGGGGATCACATCTTTGTGAGTTCTATGTCATCCTGGTCTACATAGTGACTTCCAGGGTTTTGTATAGAAATCCTGCCTCAAAACCCAAAACCAATCAACCAAACACACACAAAAAAGAAAACAGAAAACTTATACAAAGAATATAAGTAAAGCAGAAGTTCACACTTCATATAGTGGGACAAATATGGATGAGAAAAAGGTGCTTTTGTCCAAGCATAATAAAGCCAGCCAAGATCCACAGCAGCATTTCTCCTTGCTGCTTCATGAGGGTTTGTCATTAGGCAGTTGCTGTAGTAAATGAAGAGAACTCTGAAAGGCTACCTTCAAACCTATAAGTCTTGACTTTGACATTTATTAGTGGACTGGACATGGGTATTCTGACTTCATCTCTTACCCTCTTATTCATATTTCCTAGTAAATGTACATGCAGTAGAATACAATAAAAATCTCTGTGTGTGTATGTGTGTGAGTGTACACGTGTGCCCATACACATATGTATTCTAATGCATATGCCTACATTCACATGGAGGCAAAAAGAGAACAACAGAGAGGCTACTTTCTCATTTTTTTTGCATTACACATTTGAAACAGGGTCTATCATTGACCCAACACTAATTGCTTAAACTAGGTTGTGCTGTGAACTCCTGGGATCCTGTTCATTCCACCTCCTGATGCTGGAGTTATAGGCACACATGTGACCCTGTTCAGCTTTTCTATATGGGTGCTTGAGCTTCAGGTATTCTGATGAATGGAGCCATATGCCCAGCTAACAACTACTGCATTATTAAGGAAGTTTAACTGATAGATCACATTTGATAGCCATCAAAATGTAAACTAACTACTGTACAATGCACACCTCCAACTGTCCTAAAGGCTCTATTAGTTCTTTAGTCACCACAATGAACTTAGGAATCAGGTAAATATGGTGGGTTTGAATGAGGATGCCTCCCAAAGGCTCATATTAAAATGCTTGCTCCCTAGTTGATGGATTGTCTACAGAGGACTAGAATGTGCAGCCTTGTGGGAGGAAGGATGTCACAGAGCCTGGGCTTGGAAGTTTCAAAGGCCCTTGCCAGGGCCAGTCTCTCTCATCTCTCCCCCTTCTGATTTCTGGAAAAGATGGATATAAAGTCTTATCCACTGCTCTGGTATACACTGCTGCCTGCTGCCTCCCATGCTTCCTGCCATGATGGCCACGGACTCATCCTCTGAAACTTGAAACAAATCAACAGTGGGACGCCTTTTTTATAACTTGCCTTGCTCATGGCATCTTCGTAGCAATAGAGCAGTAGCTAAGACCGTGATTACCATAATTCTACATTTGTAAATTTGACACGCCCCACTGCTTTGAAGGATGCAGGATTCGTCACACTATTGATACGCAATCCCGTCTATCCCTGCATTAAAGAAGAAAGTGGTGAAATTAAGGCAATGAGACTCACCAGAGATGGTTAATTAATAGATGACCAAACAGTCTTCAATCTGTCAGTATACAATTCCAATTTTTTTTTTTCCTGAAAAGCCTGGATACCACCTTAAACACACGATTTTAGTAGGTTGTGCAAAGAAATCGAAAGAATACATTTTCATCTTTAAAAAATTTTCAACGTAATCATTCTACTCACAAGACTTTATCCCACCTGTGTTCAGCACAGGTCATCAAAGTTATACAATGAGAAACTGAAAGATTATATCGTTCCCCAATTGTTGTGTTCAATACATGTGTGAACAGTGGCATAACAAGGTAGAGTGGGCTGCTATGAAAACCTAGGGGATAGCAAGAGGGATGTATACAGAGTTCTTCCCAAAGAATGAGAAAACATCCATTGGCTTGCTTATATTAATTTTCACATTATGCAAACTTCTGTTTCTGGATATAATTCATGCTTGCATCAAGAGAACTAACAGACACCTCACTTCACCATGTGTCTAAGGTGTACCCTTCTGTCTGTTCTCCCTTTTTACCCTCCTCTATCCTGTAACTAAATTCTAATGCATTGGGCAGTTTCTATGGCATGAGGACACAAAGGTCCAAGGCAGACACTGACACAGTGAAAGATTGGAAGGAAAGATCATTAGGTGTTTGTGACTCAACTTATTTTCTCAAGATTTTTTTTTTTTTAATTTTCTCAAGTGACTGAGTTGAAACTGAAGAAAGAGGAATAACATCCCAGTATGCATGCTTAATTCTATTTTTGTTGGAAGGAAGAAAAGCCCCCACTTCTAATCCTTTTCCGTTTTGGTGGTCGTACCAGTGGACCTCAGAAAATACCTCAGCTCTAATCCTCTAAGAAGTATCTCTGTCACCTTTAATATCATAGAAGACTGACTTTGATAGGGTGCAATTTTTTATTTGAATTGTACTGAGCTCAGGTTTGAAATTTTCTCTAAAAATAATTTTGTGCAGCAAAGAAATGTTGAGTTTGACTTAGGAGGATGAACCTCAACTTGGCTTGTAAGCATGGGGCGTCTACTATTTTTATTGATGATTCTGGTTAGATGCAGGCAGGTACACCTGTGCAGATGACTTTCTTTATAACCTAGAAGAAAACTTGAGGGAGGAGTAACATAAGACCCCTTTAAGTGCTGGTGGTAAAGAGATGGGCAGAGTGGCAATTGAAATATCCACTGTCTGTGTCATTCTCTGTATCGTGATGCTCAGACAGTGCCAAATTGGCTGACTCTAAAGGGTCCATGTCTAATAATCACACACTACAGGGAGAGAGAGAGAGAGAAAGTTTAAGAGAAACAACTCATAGAAGACAAAAACAAAACTGAAGATTTCTAGTTTTGTCTCAAGAGAATACTGAGGTACTTTTTAAAGAAAAATAATTGGGTTAACTATTCCCCACCATTATTTTTAATAATCTATACAAAATTAAAATCAGGAACTGGGAAAATTGTGTGAAGGGACAAAATCTGTAGTTTCTTATAACTTATGGAGTTAAGGGAAAAACAACCGAGCCTCAGGATGAATTAGTGAGAGAAGCTCAGTTTTAATGCATCTTTACAAGAAGCGCTTTCCTACAAATTTTGGCCACTGTGGGCATTTTCAGCCCTTACTGATGTCACTAATTTCCCTAACATACTAAAAAGTTCACTTCACTGTTTAAACTGAAAATATAAAACTATATCACTATCTTAAGCAACTCAGTAGAGATAAAACAGTCTGACCATACAGTAGAGGCAATGCAGTCGGACCACACAATGATGCCTATTACTGAAAGTTTCTCTACATTTATGCACAGTGCATCATGAATGTACTAATCTGTCCAGAAGTTTCTCTTACTACATCTAACCATGAAGCTGGAGGAGGGGTTCAATTTATGCAGAGTAATGAAATAGACAATAAAGCCTCTGGTTGCATCGAGAAGACATTATAAGTTATATACATCAATAGTTAATGCAGGAAAAGATGTATTACTAGTGGTCATTTATGAATAAAGTTAAAAACCCATCATCATACTTGCAATACAAGCTGCACACATGCCTGGAACACTTCACAACACTTCACTGCAATATTAGATTTTAGTTCAAAGTGGAACTCATTAACTTAAAAACAAACTCCTGAGGAAAGCAATGGTGGCAGTTTCTTGTACCATAGCAGCATCCACTGAGTTTTATAAGGTTAACAAAGAATGGACAGAAGCTTCAGGGAAAGGTCATGAAGCAGGAATGAAGATGCTGTAGAGAGCATCTCAGTGGCTATACAGAGAGGATAAGCTCAGTAGGCTCTACTGTGGAAAGTGCTGTGTGCTGGCACAAACTAGCAAAGAGACAAGTAGCCAGATTAGAGGTCCCTCCCCCCTGGATATCATGAGCTACAGCAGAAGGTAAGAGAATAAAAATCAATCCATTCACATATATAGACTCACCAAGTGTCTGTCTGTTATGTTCATTCTTTTATCTTGTGACTCATACTGGCTTTGCTTAGCAACACTGTACCTTGTCTGAACAAGAAGGTGCTTACTAAAAACAGAGCAGTACATTTATAGAGTTTTATGGTGCTCAGCTCTATGTACACAGCCTTCTGAGCATATGTCTCCCATTAAGATGGCCATACCATTTGGTGAAAGTCAGTGTTATATTCAGGCTTTTAGAATACAACAAAGACCCTACAAGCAAACAACAAAAAAAAGATTTTCATTGTTTTAAAAAGTATAGTATTTTAAAGAATTGTTCTGTATGTTTCATTAAGATTAAGGTTTTTTTGTCAAGGCACAAATGTCATAAATAAATGACTTAGAAAATTTTAAGGGAACAAAAATTGAAGGATTAACACTGAAATTTGAAAAACCTGAGATATTTTATGGGGATGTAAAATAGTAATAATAATATACATTTGAGATGATGAAGAGTGATTTGAAGAGAGCGAAGGTGAGGTCAGATAAAAATTAAAGAAGCCATTTTACACTTTGCTTTTAGTCCGTAAGTCTCATGATAAAGCAGCTAACTCTAAGATATCTTGCAATAAGCAGAGCAAGCACAATGTGAAATAGAAAAGACATTCGATGTTTTTAGTGAGATCTAACACCATAAATGCACTATTTTTTATTTATTCCCAATGTTGGCTTTCCTTTTTTAACCAATGCTGATATTGCATACAATGGAGTGTAAACCAAACTAGTTACTTTGAGGATATTTATTATCAAATGAAACAGAACATTCAAGGCAAGTGGAAAACATTGATGTCACCTTAAAGAAGGAATAACTGGCCCATGTGAATGAATTTCAGGAATGCAAGTATTTTTGTGGCTGCCTCTAAAGTTAGTTCACGAAACATGACTATATGCATTGGATGTCAAAGGATTTGTTTTATGTTATCAATAACATTTTATATTCATCTCAGTAATACTAAGCTCTACCATCGTAGGATAAAGTGATTAGCACTTGGTAATGCTTGGAAAATGACATTCCTCTGATAATTTTTTGTCTGCCTTACCAACAAACACATCTTCAGAAAGCTAGTCACAAAATGAAAAGATCCTGTTGCTTTCAGTGTAATCAACTTCTAAGACTCAGTGACTTGCTGGTCATATTCTACCTCCTTTCTCTGAACCTTTATTAGGGAATAATATTGACAAAATACAGTGGAAATCAAGGTTCAGACATTATGTAACTTTTTAAGTGCACAAATTCTTGAGATAAAATTACTGTCATCAGGGCTCAGACCATAAACTATAAAAATGAAAACTTGTTTATTAGTGATCTTGTATCAGTATTATACATGAACTAGGCTAACCGTAAACAACTGTGTGTGCTGAATAAGTATGTGTATGTATGTGTTGGTGTATGTATTGCATGCATGTATGTGTGTGTTTCTGTGTATTTGTGTGCATGTGTGTGCATTATGTGATGTGTTTGTGTGTTTTATGTATGTGTATTCATATTTGAAGTGTATATATCTTTGCGTGTATGCACATATGTGTATAAATGTGAGTGCACATATGTATATGTGTGTGTATGTGTGTGTGTGTATGTGTGTGTGTGTGTGTGTGTGTGTGTGTGTGTGTGTGTGTGTGTGTGTGTGTGTGTGTAAGTCTGTGTATTCCAGAAATATGGGTAGGGAATATTTGTTTCTATGAAATGAATGAGAGACAAGCATAGCTGAACTCATCACAGCTTACCACATTAGACCTCATCGATCAATAAACTTTGCTAAGAAGTCAATAGCTGCTGCAATACATTGCTTAGGAAACAGGTATAACAAATCATATTTACTGATGTTTCAGGCTTGTCTGAGGGGTTTACTTTGTTGGCTGTGACTAAGAACATCCAAGATTTATGATGCCTGATTAAATGTGTCAGTTCTTTGAACCTGGACGAATCTCATATGGATAAAGGAGATGGAGGACCATTGGTTTTACTGAGTTCTCCAAGTTACCAAGAGCAATAAAATGAAATGATGCTTAGCAAGTTCCAGTTGCCTCTTTAGGAGTAACTGTCAGGTTTATCAGCTCTTTAAAATAATGAATTAAGACTGGTTCCAAGTACCTAATCAATGCCCTCAAAAAAACCTTCATCAATCACTTTTTCTTAACACTTAATAAACAAAATTGGCTGTACTTCTTATAACCTGCTTCCCGATCAATAGCCACAGCACTAGGCTTCAGTTTGGAAAATCAGAATTATAGTTCAAATTTAACTAATTTGTAACTATAGCTAAAATGTCTTCCCTGGTGATGCAAACAACATCTACTTCCTAAGGTCTCAACAACGAACTGAGGTATGATTTCACCAATATTTATTCTGAGAATTGATAAGTTCATTAGGTTTACTTACAGAACACAGGTGAGATCCTTGACTAAAAGACATTATGAAAAATTCTTGACCTAGCAAGAGTAACGGCATTCCCATAGCCATATTGATGGAGTCACCTCTGCTAGTCCTTTGCTCTCTCTATATATACTATAACTTCCCCAGGACCTGAAGGTTATATGCATACAACTTGTTTGAAGAGATGGATAGATACTCTGTTGAGAATCCTGTGACATCCCTGTACCTTCTTCTGCTAGAGAATATCAGAAGTCAACTAGTCCAGTCATGATAACCTCTCATGTGCAGGCCCAGCTGAACTCTTGAAGTGGGGCTTGGAGAATAGTTTGGTACAGCAGTAACCATATGATTTATGTAATAAAAAGACACTAGCATCTATACAGTTTACTCCTTATGCTTAGGAAATAATGAAGGGAACCAGGTGGCAAAGTCCTTGGGTTCACCTCTCACAGATGATGAGGGAGACAGATAATATGAAGTTTCTTTCAAAAGGATCAACTATAGCAAAAATGATAGCATCACTATTCTTGTTGAATGTACATATCACCAAGCAGGAAAGCACAATGGTGAAGTGCAATGATGTTCAAAAAGGGGTGGTCCTAATGCATGTGGAAAGATCATTTTAAATCATTTTACTGAGGTTGTTATCTGAGAAACTTGGTAATGTCAGCATCCTAACTCTGACACAGCAAAGAGAAAATCGTATTTCTGTGGTACAGAGGGCCATGTGTTCTGAAAATTTGGATTCTACTTTACTATTTTTCATGCTCTGAAAGTGACCACGGTAACAATCTCCATATAATTCAGAGACCACAGCCCCACCACAAAGACATATCAGTTCATTTATTTTCCCTATAACATAGAAGTCAGACACCATAAAGCTGTCAGGGTGCTTCCATGTCCCTGGGTAAAGTCCTGTGCCTTTCTCAGAAAAAGGGGTGTTATTTTCTGTACATGAACCTTGGAACTCTGTCTTTTGAAGACAAAGCTCTTGTTAGCCTGGTGTGTATTTAAGAGTCCCTTAAGTGTTACCACACATTTAAGATTAGAAAGGTATGATTCAGGAAGAATAAACCTTACAAAGAGATGTGAGGAGAGTCAGTGTCCTCTTTTGCATTTCAGCTACTCAATGAATTAGCATATGGAAATATTAGCACCTAACAAATTTCCTGCAGACTGCTACAGATGGAACACCTTGGGAGAATTTGCCAGCTGAAGCTTTGTGGAATCAACAAAACATAGCTACAAAAAAATCACATAATATCCAGGAGGAAACAGAAGATTTTCTAATGGACAACATAGCACCTTTTATTATCTCCCTTTTCATCGTTAATTACAAATGTATTTTTGTTTTCTTAGCTCTGCCCATGTATGGCTACTAATTTAAGATTTTAAAACAATCAAGCATTATTGTAAAATGTATTCTTTATTCATTTCTTTTAGAAAATATTCTGAACTGGTTGGTATAGTATATTAATCTGATCCTTTTATGTGCCTACAGAAATAGAACCAGGGCTCAGAGAAAAAAAAAAAAAAAGACCAACTCAAGGTCACACACTTGTGAGGATGGAGGATAAATTTAGAATGTAGGTTTACCGGATCCGACGCTAGCAGCGCTCTACAGAATGTGTCCTTTGATCGTTCATGTCCATGTGCTTCTCAAGACCTGGTTGTTTTCATTTGCTGCCCATACATTAAAGCTGAAGTCAGGTGTGTTTTGAAATTCTTATGGAATCATGCAAATTTAATGTGAGCCATATTGGATTTTTGGTTTTGTTTTGTTTGAGGCAGGGTCTCACTGCATATATCTCTGACTGCCCTGGAACTCCCTATGTAGACAGGCTGGTATTGAATTTACAGAGATCTACCTGCCTCTGCCTCCTGATTGCTGGACTTGAAGACATGTGGCAGCAAGCCTAAATGTGTGTCATATTTTAATGAATATAATAATACATTGAAACTTTAATAAGCCATTATATATATATATATATATATATATATATATATATATATATATATATATATATATATAAATTTACTTAATTTGGGGAATCATCTTTTGGAGTTCATACCATTCTTGTTCTCATATAACTGGTAAGAAAACTGATGGTCTAATAATTTAATTAATTTGAACAATGTTGCATAGCTAGTATATGGCAGAGAAAAAGATTCTATGGCCCAGTATTTAAGGGCTGTGTTTTGTTTCCCAATTTAAAAAAAAAAATCAAAGGAAAAGCATCTACTTTGCAAAAAAAAAAATTACCTGCCTTTATTAATTTTAAAAAGCAAAATTGACTTCTAATACTCGTAGAAGTAACCACAAAATGTGTTTAATTCTGGTCCAGCAGTAAAATACAGATGTGCTGCATTCCATTCTTTGTTTTTTTTTTTTTTTTTCTTTTTTTTTGGTTTTTTGAGACAGGATTTCTCTTTGTAGTCCTGGCTGTCCTGGAACTCACTCTGTAGACAGGCTGGCCTTGAACTCAGAAATCCACCTGCCTCTGCCTCCCAAGTGCTGGCATTAAAGGCGTGCGCCACCACTGCCCGGGTGCATTCCATTCTTTAAAGGAAGTTGGCCACTTTCAAAAATACCCAATAGTTTAAAAAGGAAATGAAAGGTGCCTGGCTTGGGGGTGCATGCCTTTAATCCCAGCACTGGGGAGGCAGAGGCATGTGGATCTCTGTGAGACTGAAGCCAGCATCTTCTACACAGTGAGTTCTCAGTCAGCCAAAGCTAGATAGTGGCACCTCATCTCAAAAACAAAACCAACCAACCAACCAAACAAACAAACAACAACAATAAACCAAAGAAGAAGGAGAAGGAGGAGGAGAAGGACGAGGAGGAGACGAAAGAAGGCAAAGAAAAAAGGAAAAGAAATTTCAAAAGAAACTTTAAAGAATTGTAATGCAATAGTTCATTTTTCTCACATCTGAAATATCAAGTCATGTTTAGTCACTGGTAAGCCCTATCAAACGACATTCTATGTACAACCTAGTATTCTGTGTAGCTCTGATTTTAGTTTCTTTTTTAATCTTAGTGATAATTTCACCGTGCAAGCTTCAAAAAGGATGCTGCTAACTAAAAACCTCAGGTGGATCTGATGGCCAACCATGAGATCGACTCATTCGTACTGACCTGGAATTGGTATATATGTGAAGGAACACTGTATTAATGTAGCACTAAGTAAGGCTTCTCGGGCAAGTTCCCAAACTGAACCAAAACATCCTAGAGAAAAATTACTGGTGGAGTGTAACCGATGATAACTTCCAAATAAAACTACAATTTGGTAATGCCATAGCTTTCTTAGCATAAGAAGCACTAATGAAAGAGATTAAATGTTATTCTAACATTAATTTAATTCATTTGTTATGTAGCAATCATGAATCATGTTCATTTTGAGTTCCACGGGCATATGGTTAGAGTAGTCAAGGAAAACAAAAGGGTGCGGACTTCTCAAGCTTAAAAAGCTATGGTGGTATTTTTCTCAGGGAAGTAAAATTTAAATGAACAGTGAGTTAAGTTTTTACCGATTATAATCACTGTAGCAATAATAATATTAACTATGTCAAAAGCATCCATACACTGTTAGGTCCATATAGCTACATAATTAAGTACAAAGTAAGTCTGAATATAAAATACAGACTACCTTCCCTGTATTTCAGAGATGACAGATGATGCAGAATTCTTTAAAATTTGATTTATAATTGATTTCTAGTGTATCTAACCTGTCACCTTTAGGCACATGGTCTTCATTTCTAAACTTTATATGCTGAAACTGTATAAAAATTACAAAATAGATCAAAAAACTGAGCTACACATCAGTGCTAAATTGTACAAAAAATGAGATTTAACCATTGTGATGTAATAATTAATAAATATAAGACCTCAGATGTAACAAGTTCTGGATATGGAGCAATGAAAATGTTTAGCCCGCCATATTAAAAAAAAAAAAAAACAGGTTTTAATAGAATTACTTGAGAAATATCCATTAATATTGCAAAATACATGTACTCTAAAATACATTTCTTATGTTTTCCTATTTAATGTATTTGCGCCTGGAGACACTAGTCAGTGGCTAGGAACACTGGCTGCTCTTCCAGAGGCCTCAGGCTCAGTACCCAACACCAATATGATAGCTTAAAACTGTCTGTAACTTTAGTTCCAGACAGAAACTCACGCACACGTGCAGACCAAACCAATGCATATAAAATAAAAATACATAGATCATTAAAAATTGCATTTGCAGACATTTGTGTAGTATATGTGTGTATATGACCACATTAAAAAGTTTTACCCAGCTGTGAACTTTGGGAACTTGCACAATGACCTGCACAGCAAGGTAGGACTATGAGTTCAGTAATGACAGGAATTTGATGAAGGCAACCAACCACTTTCTGAGCGGAGTTAAGGGCCACTCCACAGAGGAAACAGAAGCATATTGCTGTCAACATCACTAAGAACCTCTGGTTGGAGAGCTCACTGGTACCAGTATAAACCAATTATTTTATCGTCGTCATCGTCATCATCACCATCATCATCATTTTGTTACATGCATGTAGTAAATTTATTTCTCTATACCCGTGGGTTATTGAAACTCTTAGGCATAATCAGAGATGTTTTGTTATGGAGTGGACAGTAGTTAGTACAAAAACTCACAACTTGTCAAGACACACATAAGTGTAAGGAGTGCTCAGCTACACAAAAGGCATCTATATAGCCTTCCTTCAAGGCTCAGAGACAGTAGTAGAAGGCGAAGATCGATTTTTAAGAATCTTTCAGACACTGAGCCACCAACCAGGCAGCATACACTAACTGGTCTGAGGCCTGGACACATATGCAGCAGAAGACGGCCTGGTCTGGCCTCAGTGTGAGAAGATACACCTAACCCACAAGAGATTTGAGGCCCCAGGGAGTGGGGAGGCTTGGCTGGGGTGGGGTGGGAACATCCTCTTGGAGATGGGGGAGGAAGAATGGAATGAGGAATTGTGGGAGGGCAGACCAGGAGAGGGGTAACGACTGAACTGTAAAAAAAAATAAAAGTAGTAGTGGTAGTAGTAGTAGTAATAGTAGTAGTAGTAGTTGTAGTATAATAATAATAATAATAATAATAATAATAATAATAATAATAATAATAATAAAAAATGCGTCTAAGACTGGGAAGAACTGAACAGAAACAAGACCACTGCAGTCATAAACTCAAGCGCTGCTTTGGTTGCCTGCATAGAAGCTGCACAAGATCAAGGCACTCAACATTCTAGCATGCTGAGGGGGATAGTACGCCCCGCTGTGGATCGAGGAGGTATTGCTAGCTGAAGGCTTCACTTAGAAGAATTCTTTTCTTTTTTTAAAGGTGTGATTGCAGTAGATTGGTCACAATCCAGTGGATGGCCCACAACCAAGCAGTACAAAGGCAGCATGAATTTTACCTTAAAGACTCCTTTTTTAAAAAATAGAAGACACAAATTTGAGGTATGTGGGAGTTGGGGTTGATCTAAGAGGACTTATGGGGAGACATAGGATAAATAAGTTCAAAATACATTTTATAGAATTCACAGGGAATTAATAAAATTTATATTAAAAAGAGACTAAGCATTTCAAATACTTACAAGGAAATACACACGCATGCACACACACACACACACACACACACACACACACCCCTCAGAAATGTCTTTCTATAGTTTCTAATCTCTTGCCTTTGTCTCAAAGACAATTTTGATTGACCAAAATGAATGTTACTCCACCATCAAAGAATCTAAACCTAAGTTATATGCTGCATTTCCTTCTGTTTTGTGCAGTTTTGTGGTATTTTCTAGAAATCATTAGCCAAATAGATCAACATGACCATCAAAACAGATCAATAAATCAAACTGGCAAATCATGGTAATAAACATGGGCAAACAATGTTTGCCTTAGACTACTGCGATGGGAGAGCTTTTATGTCCTCATTTTTAAGGCACCAGCTGTCAGGATGCAAGCCAGTTCTGCGTCAGTGTTGAATCTTGCCAAGCCATTACTGTGGAAGAACTAGACAAGAAAATATTTGATCACAGAGTGGTAGATGTTACTGTTTCAGTCTTGTGATTATAACTACTTTAGCATAAAATATCTCTTCTCTATAATGTGTAAATGGACCACATGTACTCTAAGTCATTTAAAATATATATAGACATAGCATGTTGTGATAATCATGGTTACTATATCCATAAAAGTTCTTGTTTTCAGAAAGTTTATAATATAAGGAATACAGATGGGACAACTTATACAAAGACAATTACTTAGTAGCCATATTTTAGTACAAGAAGTTAAAGAAATGCAAGGGGCATTAAGATAATGTTTTCAGTGGCAATGCATGCTGGTTATTGGAGACAGATTAGAAGACTGAAATTACAATTAAACAATAATATTTTTAAGCATTTAAGCTGATTAAAAATAGACTTCCCATAAAAGAGGTGCAAAATTTTAGATGTGTGTGTGGCAAGGTCAGTGGTGGTTTCTACTTAGTGTCATGGCGGGCACCTCACCAAAGGCTGGAAGAGAAATGGCAGCAAGAATGGGGAAACTAAACGGCAAGTTTTCTGAGATGTCTTTTTGACATCTGTTCATTGAATGAAAATTTTCCCATTTAGACTATTAATAAGAATCTAAAGTACTTATGAAATACATAGTAATTATGGGAATAAATTTATTAAGAAATGTGCTAGATTCTCCTAAATAAAACTACATACTCTTATTGAAGCACATAAAAATATTAGTAATTATGGGGGAGATTCACATTCTTCAATAGGGAGGACTCATAAGAAACAAACATCCAAATCTGTTCTATAGGAAAATTCAAAACAGTTTATATTTATTAAAAATGTGATATTTTATCCTACTGAAGTTTAACATAAACATATGTATGTATATATGATATATATACATATATATGATATATATACACATATATGTTTTATATATATATATATATAATAAGAGAGTAAGCATAAAAAAGTTTTCAAATGAACATAAATATAGTAAAGGCGTGTCTTAGTCAGGTTTCTATTCCTGCACAAACATCATGACCAAGATGAAAGTTGGGGAGGAAAGGGTTTATTCAGCTTACACTTCCATGCTGCTGTTCATCACAAAAGGAAGTCAGGACTGGAACTCAAGCAGGCCAGGAAGCAGGAGCTGATGCAGAAGCCATGGAGGGATGTGACTTACTGGCTTGCTTGCTTCTCCTGGCTTGCTCAGTTGGCTTTCTTATAGAGCCCAAGACTACTAGCCCACAGATGGTACCACCCACAAGGGGCCATCCCCACCCCACCCCACCCCCGATCACTAATTGAGAAAATGCCTTACAGCTGGATCTCATGGAGGCATTTTCTCAACTGAAACTCCTTTCTCTGTGATAACTCCAGCTTGTGTCAAGTTGACACACAAAACTAGCCAGTACAAGGTGATTCATTATCTTTAACATAAAATTACTACTAGCACAAAATATAGATAAATATTAATGATTATTACAGAGTAAAAATTACAAATCTAAAAATAGAAAAAATAATTTACAAGTATATAATATAAATCTATATAAATATTCTGTGTAGCTTATTTCATAATAACAAAAATTCTCCAAGTAATAAGGATCATTCATAAAGGATTGATTTCATAAATATAGTACATGTATGTAATAAAATTCTATGCAAAGATTAGAATTGCTATTCAGAGCATCAAAAGATACTGACAAAATGCTGAAAATCGTAAATATATCTGAAAGCACGATAATATGGTCCTACTTTATTTTATATTGTCAATATATTAATTACTAATACTATAAATTTATTTCTATGACATTTCAGGATTCTATATTTATTTGCTAATTGTAATCATCTTTGTTTGTCTTTATTTTATTCTGATCACAATACTGTTTTAATGGTCAGAAGAAAAGAAGAGAATTCCGATTTTAAAAAATCCTGGGACAGAAGAATGGATACAGAAAATGTGGTTCATTTACACAATGGAATACTACTCAGCTATTAAGAACAAGGACATCCTGAGTTTTGCAGGCAAATGGATGGAACTAGAAAATATCATCCTGAGTGAGGTAGCTCAGACCCAAAAGGACATTCATGATATATACTCACTAATAAGTGGATATTAGCCAAAAAAAGAAAAAAAGAAAAAGAAAAAGAAAAGAAAAGAGAGAGAGAGAGAGAGAAAAGTACAGAATACCCAAGACCCAAGATACAGTCCAAAGAACTCTAAAGGGTCAATAAGCTGAAGGGCCCAAGTGAGGACGCCTCAGTCTCACTTGGGAAGGAGAAGAAAGAAACCCCAAGGGAGAGAGGGACCTGGGAGGGAAAGGGGAGGGGGGAGGAGAACTTGATCTGGTATTGGGTGAGGGAAAAGGACTGAAGCCCTGAGGGGCAGCAGAAAGAATGGAAACAGGCAACCTGAAGAGGTAGGAGGGTGGGGGACCCTCCAGAATGTACCAGAGACTTGGGAGGTAAGAGACACTCAGGACTCAAAAGGAGGGACCTGAGGTGAAATGTCCTACAGTGGGAAGAAGGAACTTGTAGAACCCACCTCCAGCAGAAAGACAGGGCATCCAGTGAGGGATGGGCTTGCTATCCCACAGTCAAAACTCTGACCCATAATTGTTCCTGTCTGAAAGAACTGCAGAGATAGAAATGGAGAAAAGAAGGTCCAGCGACAGGCCCAAAGTGGGATCTAGCTCAAGGGGAGGACCCAAGGCCTGACACTATTACTGAGGCTATGGAGTGCTCACAAAAAGGAACCTGTCATGACTGTCCTCTGAAAGACCCAACAAGCAGCTGAAAGAGTCAGATGCAGATATTTGTACCCAACCAATGGTCAGAAGCTGAGGAAAAGGGAGACCCTGTAGGAGGACCAGCATTCCCAATTAATCTGGACCACTGAGATCTCTCAGACACTGCACCACCAAGCAGGCAGCATACACCAGCTGATATGAAGCTCCCAACACATATACAGCAGAAGATTCTGGGTCTAGGGTCAGTCAGAGAAGATGCACCTAACCCTCAAGAGACTGGAGGCCCTAGGGAGTTTAGAGGGTTGGTAGGGGTGGGGGTAGAGACATCCTCATGAAGACAGGGGGTGTGGAGGAGATATGGGATGTGGAACAGTCAGAGGGTGGACTGGTAGGGGAATAAAATCTGGACTGTAATAATAATAATAATAATAATAATAATTTCTAAAATATAGGGGAAATCATGTGGCAAAGAAATTAATTTGATTTGTAAATAGAATGTATCAAGCAAATTAAATCTACCTTATACATTTAATTTCTCCATTAGCAAATAAAATCAATGTTTTCTAAAACTCAAGAAAGCTTTCCCATGATTTAAATTCTACAATACAGTCGGGGCTTCTAGCGTCATCCTTTTGATATAAATACCATTTCATAAGTGTAGAAATAATCTGTTAAAATTTGATAGCACATTATGATCAAAGGTCTCTGCTTTCTAAATAAGTATATACAGCACACAATTTAGCAATTATAAAAATATGTGCATATTCAAAGCCTATTGTATATATTCAAGTTATATTTCTCCCGATTTTCCTCTTATTGCTCTATGTGGAAATTAGATCATGTATATTAAAGATACAGATATCAGATGAATTTTGTTTGAGCCACATATTTCTGAGAACTTAGAAATGAGTCTGTTCCACCCAAAGACTTGAGTTGAAGCACATGCAGCTATTACTACACAGAAACTGAAATGCTGATGGGCCGAGCATCCTGAGACAGGTGTCATCCCATTGAAATGGCAAGTGTGAGGTCAAGGGCTGATTTTTACTTGGCTCAGAAAGTCTCTCATAAAACGTAATCAAAATCTAATTTTGAGCTTAATTCCCAGGATTAGCAGATACTTTCTTTTGCGCACATTTTTGTGTTCAGCAAGAACTAAATTCATTTCTCAGGAATAAAAGCTAATGTACAAGAGCTAAGAAAAATATAAATTATAATCTCCAATTTACTCACAAATCCTACAGAAGCTGAAAGTGATAATTACTAGCAGAAATTATATCTAAATCATGGAGCCTATATGCTTTCACATTGTGACAAAATTTGATTTTTTTTATCTTCTGTTTATTTCAGTTTTGTAGATCACTCATCAATCACCCTTGGAGATTGTGGCAAAGGCACATCTACTCAATTCCTAGAACATTTTTTTCTATTATCTTTAAAAAAAAAAAAAACCTTTGATGGAGTCAAGTTTCAAGTCCACTCCAAGCAACTTCTGCAGCATCATAAAAAAAAAAAAAAAAAAAAAAAAAAAAAAAAAAAAACCAAACCTGTGTTCTCCTGATTCTAACTAGGTCTTTGCTTCATCTACTTATGCCTCAGTCCACATCCATAAACTGAGAATGTAGAATTTATTTCACAGGTTTTTGTGAAAATAAGAAATTATTTTAAAATTGTACCATTTCATAGAAATTTCTTAATAAAATGAGTTTTAAAAATTAGTCATAATCATTTTCCAGTTCCATGCCAAAATCATAATTCATTTTCCAAGTGAACCTTTCATTTTCTTTCAAACAAAAATGCTTTTTAAAAAATAAAGCATTATGGCTTCATAGAACAAAGAAAATCTGCATACACCTTACACTTGGATTCATATCATTCTATATCATCTAAATTCAAAAGGGCAAAAATCTGGGCATGGAGTGAGTCATTGGTAGAAGGTGAACGAGAGAGAGAGAGAGAGAGAGAGAGAGAGAGAGAGGGGGGGGGGGCAAATCAAAAGCCAATTCTGGATTATCCGTATATAGTCATTGCTGCATACTTCATATATGTAATGCCAAGCAGAGGTCAGCTTTAGTGTAAAAGCCTTCTTTCCCTTAGGTAGTGAAGACATGGTACAGACTCATGGGCAAAAGCCTGCTATTTTTATCATTCCCTCAATCTCTCCCACTAGCCCCTCTGCCTCATTTTAAAATAAAACAGCATAAAAACAGCAAGCAAAGGAGAACTGGAGAAGAAATAGAGAAATGGGAATCATAATCTAACCCTACTCATCCACAGCGGTTCTACCATGCTTAAAATTCTTTGTTGTGCTGTAATTTTTGCCTGAGGTGTTCTTTAAAATGACCCATATTACTTTCATTCAAGATTAACGATGAAGAGAGCTATTTCTGAAGATACAGGTCAGTGACAGGCCATGCAAGCACAGAGCTCTAACTTGATCCTCTTGCAAATGAGCAAATGAACAGAAGAGGAGAAAATAAAAAGATTTGAAGACAAGTTTGTAATTCTTGAAACCTCAGCATAATCACACAAAAAATTGTCAATGTTTAAAGATTCTTTTTGTGATTGGCTGAGTGACTAGGTGCTCTATTGCACAGACTTTGTCAATCTAATTTTCCACAGTCTCAAGAAAAAAAGGAATAGCCAAAGCTTTGTTTCAAATAAATTCTGCTTTCTAAGAAAAAAAGACAAAACTCAAAAATACTTTTTCCTGTTTCAGACATTAGAGGCTGCAAGGTAAGAAAAATGTGGATATATATAGAAAACATCAAATAGCTAATTTTCTTTATTAAAGTCCTTCTACGTGATATTCCTGGTAACAAAAGAAAATGCAGTAAAAAGATCTTGGATTTTTATTTTAAGATCATGATTATTAACAATTCCCATTTTCATGGAAATTGAAAAAACTCTAAACCAATAACAAAATGAAAACAGAGTAAATGCATTGCACCTCTTTAAAAAATAAAATCTTGTATAAATATCATACTTGAGTATGTTTCATAATCTATGAGTGCATACATACATACATTGATACATATGTATTGCTAGAGTCAAACAGCCTGAGGTTTTAAATGTCAGCAATGCCCGTATTATCTTGTGGCTATAGACAAGTTAATAACTCAAAATTTAGTCCATGCATCTGTAAAATGAGTAATTATTTCTTTCAGTCATTAAGTTCACTATGTTGTCTCATTTAGCTAAAATAAAATAAACAGTTTTCTATACAATCTAAATACTCAGCAAAATCCCAAAACAACAAGCTCAAAAATAATGGGTATAGAGATATTCAAAATAGTGAATTATAAATTTGGTTACTAAATTATGACTTTACATATAATGTATTTTAGATATCTTAGCATTCATACATTTGTGTATTCAAGCATATCTATGTGTATGTATAAGTATACACACACGTGCACACACACACACATATATATATCATATCACGTGTGTTTATACTCATCTATGTATGTATGTCTATGAGCTCCTTATAAAACTAGGAACTCACTTAAAAAATTGTAATACTTTCAGAAAATAAATATTAGGGATAGTTTTCACAGAAAATACATAAACATGAACCTGACATTGTAAAATGGAGTTTTTAACATTTAATTATAGAAAATTAAAAATTATAATAATTATCAGTAGTCAATTCTTCCTATTCTAAACTGTACATCTTAATATATGACAGTGATTTTATAATATTATTAGATAATAATACAGTGTTATAGAAATACTTACAAATATATTTATAATAGATATAGAATAACCATAAGTATTTATATACTAATAATTATGAAATACACAATTACGAAACAGATTTATCTACCTGAAGTACTTAAATCAAATAGGAGACTAAAATAATGGGATTTATATAGAAACAGAAATAGTTACTTCTAAATTAAAAAAAAAAATACTAGTGGGAAAACTGAATTGTGTGGAGTACTCATTGAATTCAAATAGCATTGTTATGATTTGGATTTGAAATATCTACAAATATTTGCATGTTGAAGTTTCACTCTCCAGGGAATGGTGACAACTGGAGGTGTTGGAGCCTTCAAGAGGTGGGGTCTAGAGGGAAGAAGATTGGTCTTCAGGAGTGTGACTTTAATGGGGACATTAGGGCCTGCTCAGCTGCTATGAGGTGAATAGGCTTCTTCTATCTTCTCCTCTCCATGGAATGCTGGGTCAGTACTGGCTCCAGACATCAAGATCAAAGGACAGTGGACTAACCAGCCTGAAACCAGGAGCCAAAATAAAGCTCTCTTGATTCACTAGGGTGTTCTATCATAGCAATGCAGAGCCGACGGATGCAACTGCGATGTAAAAACATGCAGGCAGACGTGTGAAAACGTCTTGAGCAAATGGGATTACTGATCTTTAAGATGCTCAACCAGCCAGGCCTTATAATTTGGTATGTGTTGATATGTCACATCGGTATAAGGGCCAGAGGGGGCTAGAGGCATTGGGTGCTCTGGGCTTGGAGTTACAGTCAATGGTGAGCTACCTGATATGGGTACTACAGACTGAAATCAGGTCTTCTAGTAAGAGCACTGCAACTTGTTACTAAAGCCTTTCTCGTGATTAGAGACCAGCCAGTTATTTCCCATTTCCTTTGATGGCACTTCTAATTTCACTATAAACCTATGTTTCTAAAAGAATGTCATCCCCTGACAATATGTGTATCTGTGATTCCAGAAAGCCTTTCAACATGCAAAATTCTGCCTCATATTTACTAAATCAGGTTCTGTGCACAGACTCAGAAGACGTGAATACTACCATAGAAAAACTCCAGGGTTACAGCACAAGTGAATCCCCAGCATTTTATTGTGCACTGCATATTCACACGCCTATCTCATCATCTGAATTGATCTTGTCTCTGTCTTCCTCTCACTTTCAACTTCTGCAATAACGATGAATTCTAGGTAGTAGAGTAAGACTTAATGCTAAGGTAAAAATCTACTTCAATAGCTACTATCAATCCTAACCAATAATGTGCCCCTTCAATGAGAACTTAATGAACATTTTCCTAAAGGCTACAGTGACAGTGCTTCCTCTATGCCTCCAACAAATCCAACCCTCACTGTTTGCACATCTGGGCATAGTCAGGCCTCTGTTGAGCCTATCAGTGGTACTTGCAAAGGCTGGCTTTCCGATCTCTAGTCTTCCTCTCTGGCTCACATATCCCTTTCCTAAGCTATACATTGATTCACCTTTAAAACTTCATTAATTTAATTTTAATTTGTTGCTGTTGAGTTAGGAGGAAGTTTATTTCATCTTCAATTGCCTGAGAATTGCTTTACAGTGAAGACCTCTTGGCAGAGAAACGGACACTGGGTGCCAACTTACAGAGCGAGGAAATGAGAGTTGGCAATAGAAATGCCTAAAGTATATGAACAAAACTGTCATCAAAAACCAACAGGCAAACACCTCTCCAGACTTCTCCATATAAACTGCAACAGCCCATTTATCCCCTTGAATGACATACAACATGATAAAGTAATATAATATAGTTAATATTTGGCAAGTAAGATGCATATGAATTTTGCTTTATATCTTTTGAAGTTCATAAATATTAATGTTTTCTGTTTTAATATTCAGTTTTAGTGCATGTTTACACCACCCAAAATATAAAAATTTTATTAAAACTCAGAATGTCATAGCTATGTAGATATGAGTCAAGGTAATAGTGATACTATAATACAGTTCTCTTCTTTGCATATTTCGCATATCATTATTAATAAAGGAGAAAAGCACATTATTTGCTCTTTTTTTTAGTTAGTCACTTGCTATAATTGTAAGCCTCTATAAAATAGATACAACAGATTTCTTTTTTAATTATAAGCAATGAGCAATAGGTAAATGATCACTATGTTCATTTATTTCCACATCATACATATTATAGAAAGAATTCAGGGCAGCCCCATAGAAAGAACAACAATGTCAACTAACTGGACCCCCCCAAGAGCTCCCAGGGACTAAACCACCAACCATGGAGGGACCCTTGGCTCCAGCTGCATATGTGGCAGAGGATGGCCTTATCTGGCATCAAGGGGTAGGGAAGCTCTTGGTCCTGTGGAGGCTCAGTGCCCCAGCATAGGGGTATGCCAAGGCGGTGAGGCGGGAGTGAGTGGGTGAATGGGGGAGCACCCTCATAAAGATGGGGGCATAGGGGATGGAGTGGGGATTTGCAGAGGGGAAACCTGGAAGGAGGACAATATTTGAAATGTAAATAAATAAAATAACCAATAAAAAAAAGAAAGGATGCAAACCCCAGTTTGCCTTGGTGACAGTGATGTTATGTATTTTTTGTTGCTATAATTGTAAGTTATGAAATTAAAATGCACATAAATGCAGATTTAAATGCCCTATGAAATTAAAATGCACAGTATAACACGATAAAATAACTAAGAGCATTGTACAAACTGTGAATAAGAACAAGAATTAAAATTTAATAAACCCAAATAAAAACAATTTTAAAGAATTAACAAGAAAACAGATGGTTTTTTTTTCATATTCTTACATCGTTAACCCACAATAGACTTTTAAATTAAATGAGCACAGCCATTAAATACAGGAAAACATTGTTCAGTAACAGTGCTTTTCCTTACTTGTTGGAAGAAAAAAAAGCATGCAATTCTTAACACCAGTGATTCTAAAAGACATCTTTCGATTTCCATTATTTAATGGCTGTCACTTGCATTTAACAAGTAGGAGCAGGAGGTGCTGTTGAACACTTTATGTACACGGAGCAGCCCTCTAGAATAGAGTGATATTTGACCCCAGATACCAGCAGTGCCAGAGTTCAGATAGCTTGAATGAGTCAAAAATGAGAAAGAGCCCTCGTTACAATGAATCCTTCCTCCTCCAAAGTATTTTTCTAATTTATCCTCTTGTAGGGATTCTGTAATTGTGCAATGGATTAGGAGAAAATAACATATGCATGATGTATTTATAAATCGTGCCATTGAAGGTCCCCCATCTGCTTTCTGTACGATGTAAGCCCATAGCCAGATCTTTAATTCACCTCCCATTCAAGCAAAGCCTTGCTGAGTACCCAGTAACTGATATAGCAGATGATGTACTCTAAGAGATAAATGAAAGAAATAGATCTTCAAATCAGAATTATTAAATGGAATGGCTGTTCAAAAACACATGAAAAAAGTAAAAAATCCCATGCTTGTGATGAACTGTGGTTAGATCATGTAAGAAAGAGGGAAAAAAGTAGAAGAGAAGGAAACAGAGCATCTTGATAATAATGAAAAAAACATAAGGATGTGGTGGCTTCATGCAGTGCCTCTCACAGTTTAACTTTGTTAAAGCTGTTAAAAGCTGTTAAAAGTTAGGTCTGCAACATCGGTGACTATTATTCATCATACATTAGTAACCTTTATGATCACTTGATTGATATTGCTGAAGTGCCACAATAAAATTAGACATGGTGCTGACTGGTACTCATTAGCAATGAAAGAAATTAATCACACAATCAGCTTCCTCAACTGCTTAAGATCTTAGACAAATCTTGGTGTACACTGGATAAAGTACCTGACCAAAAGAATCACTTGTTTAAAACTGAGATGTTTTAAAGCTAGGAAAAGGAATGAGAGTAACATCTTATAAGTGACTGGCTCATCTAATCCATCCAGTAATTTCTTACACACGCCGCCACCACCACCACCACCACCACCACCACCACCACCACCACCACCACCTTAGGATTAAAAACAAAACCTTATAAAAAGTACTCGGGTAGAAGGAAATGATCAAATAACTAGATTTTTCTGTGTTAAAAGTACAGTCTAAATGGAATGCTAACATTGAGAGATGTAAAGGTGATTATCTGCTGCCCATGTGACCTTGAAAACAGCCATTCTTCACCTCTGTACTCCAGGTTTGTCTTCTCATAAATAAGCTGATTGTAATGATCTCAGTTTTTATAAGATGTTTGATAATGAGATAATGAGAAACAACACGACTGCATAAGAACCCAGTAAACAGTAGCTGTAATTCTTTTATCATATTAATGAGTCGGAGATGTTGATAGTGGCCGCTGAACACTGCACAGGTGGAGGAGGGAGTGGAGAAAGAGGAGAAAAAAGGCAACAGGGAAGAATTGAAACAAGGTGGAGAGAAGCAGGATACGAAAGTGTGTGAATGAGAGGAAGAGGAATGGGATGGATGAGGTAAGAGAAAAGGAGGAGGAGAAAGAAGTTGATAAAGAAAAAGAAGATGAATACTAAGAAGAGGAAAGCAGGAGGAAGAAGGAAAATGAGGAAACATGTAGAGAGGAAGTGTGGAAGAAGGAGGAAGAGAAAGGGGAAGGACACGATTGGCTAATACGGAGTTTAACATTTCTATGAATAATCTGTTTAGAGCTAATCCAACTTGTTAGCCTAGAGAGCTCCCTATGTATTCCACAACAGCCACGCTCCTATAGATAACGTCTCCTCTGGTACAGAGAACATGAAAGTCTTTGGTAAAGAAATCTCTCAGCTTCTCATTCTGTCCTATATTGTTTTTTGAATCTCCCACCTACTGCCTCCTGAAGGGTATTTCTTCTCTAAAAGGCATATGGCTATTTCTTAAGCAAATTTCTTCTCCTCACAAGTGTAGTTGGCCTCTAACCACTAAATCATTTCTTATTGTGCTCTGTTAATATGTTCCTGTTACTGTGACTGAGAGACAACTCTCACTACTTCTTTAAGGGGATTCTGTAACATGGAACCTGATGGACCACGTGTTCCCCATTCAAACTCCCATGAGCATCAGCTTCTATGACATTAGCAGAAGGTTTTCCATCAATTATTTCTTGGCTGCACCTAAGCTGCTCATCATTCTCATTCTTCAGCTCATTCTCTGTTTTCTGCCACATAAACTACAATTCTCACGGGACATCCCTTTTTAGCTATTTTTTAATTCCTTTTTAACTTTCTCCTCATACAGTAGTAAGTCCCAATTATCTGACACAGTGTTCAAGTCTATGTGCAAGCCTTCTTTCTATGTCGTAGGCTTCCATTTTTCAATCACCTACTAGTTACCCCCCCTTGAAGGTTACATACATATAGAAAACTCAAAAGCAACATTGCTCAAACCAAACACACCATCAGTTAACATGTAATCCTTCTAACCTCAACTACCATTCTGATCTTCTTCATAGCAATGAATGACACCATCAAAATCTTGGGATTCATCTAAAGCATACCACTCCTGATCTGTAGCCATTACAGTCATATTTTAACTCACCAATGTTCCCTAGCCTCCTTTGTACTTAGCGTTTTTGTCTTCTCCTGACCTTAGACTTTGCTCCACTCCTGTTCACCACCTGAATTTCAGAACCAACTTCTATAGCTTGAGGCTCAGACCATATGATTGTTTAGATTTTTGCATGAGTTCTTACTCTCTTTAGAAAGATAACAAGCTCTTTAGTAAGGCAGGGAGGCAGGCAGATGGATGGATGGACAGGCAGGTAGACACACATAAATACACACACACACACACACACATACACACACACACACACACACACACATACACACACACACACTACTCTATATCATCTGATCTGATCTGATCACTGCCTCTGGTTACATCGCCAACTCTTCACTCTTCTCCCTAAGATCACACCAGCATTTTCAAGCTACTAGCAAATTGATACCATTTCTTTCCCCTTTGCATATTCTCATCTATGTCAGTTTTATTTTCTGCTTGGAACACCCATCCACAGATCTCTAGCCTCAATTTGACATCAGCTATGTAGCTCATCATTATTCTATATTTTTATAATGTTCTCTCCTCCTTACTTACAACATGATATTGGAATTCAGTTTACATTATTTTAAATGGTGCATGTCTTCAAATTTAAGCACTATGATATGACTCTATGCCGTATTTCTCCATGTAGGCATTATAGATTGTAGACAGTAATCGCAAATTTCCATTATTACAATGAATTCTTTCAAAGATGGAAACTTCACAAACTATCAGAGACAATATTATTTGTTTGATGTAATTCATCAATATTATAGAAGCAGACAGGCAAACTATGTAGTAAATAAGCCAACTTGACATACCAAACACTAAATGAGCATTGAAATTAAGCAGCAAAAGACTGATAGAAGACAGAGACCACTAGGCACCTGCTTGGCTGCTCAAGAAAGGTGTGAAATAAAAGGTAAGATGTAGGCCAAGCAAATGTAAGAACCTGAGGCAGAGTTAATGAGCGCGTGTACACGCACACACACACACACACACACACACACACACACACACACACACACACACACATATGGTTACATGAGGTCAGGGGTAGGATGATATTTTTTGTTTCTTTGTCCATTAGGCCTCACACATATCTTGCTTATAGTAACTGCTAAATAACTTTGAATGGAATTTTAAGCTGTGCAGCTGGTGATACAAGAAACATCTGTATATTTTTAAAGCATTACTTCTCCCCATTTGCCATTCCATAAAAAGGTAATTTTGTGAATGTGTTTACTAGAACTCTTTCCTGAAAAGTGAAATATTGCTTCAGTTGGTTGGCAAATGTGCCATTTCAAAAATGAAGAATCTGCCTCAAATGAAGTAAAAGCTATTTTGGTCCATAATTCTCAGAGCCAAATTTGAATCGTAAAATGCACTTTTCATCAAAGAATCTTAACAAAAAGATTCCTGCCAATTTAACCAAGACATCTAAAAATATTTCATTCTAGAGCCAAGCTTCCTGCTTAGCAGCATTCTGACTGAGATCATGGTTTCCAAAGATCTTCCATTGGGTGATGGTCACTCAAGTCAAGAACCTGCCACACTTGTCAGCACCTTCTAAAGAACTCAGAATTACACAGTGTTTAGAAATTTTGGACTTCTTTCAAATTTTCCTATATTTCGAAATTTTCCTGAAACCTTTATGTATTCAACAATTACCATAACAAACAACTGTAACTAGAGGTATATGTAACTTGTGGATGGAAGTCTCTTAATTCTTCTTCTGTACAATTCAACCAGGAAGAAACGGAGACCTAATGAGGCTCATGGCTATTAAAAATGAACACAGGGCAGCAGCAGGCATGGATGCTGGGTACGATTAATGCTTGCCTGGTTTGTACCCCTCATTAAGTTAAATGTAACTAATGCCATTTTATTCATCCTGGTAGTTATCTAGGATAGTAGAAAAAGAACTATACACTCCTTTGACACTTAAGGAAATAAAGATCTTTTTGACTGTGAATAACCTCAGTGTGACCAAGAAACGGAGCTGGCACCTAACACCCTGACACAGCTCTGGATCTTTCTACAAGTATCATCTGTTTTAAAAAAGAAACCCCATCGATACACACCTGTGTTGCTGCACTTCAAACATGTGAATGGTCTGGGGAATGCCATTCTTAAAAGGCAGATGCACAATAATAAAAGTTACAGGTACCAGAGACGATAGTTCACAAGCCATATTGGACAAATGTGGGTATTAATCAACCGTGAGATTTCACTTGAATAGTTACAAACCATTCCTTAGATAATAAATATAATCAAAACACCCTAACTCTGATAGGCCTTTGCATAATACACAATATGTGTCTTATAGTGAGTTACCAGTGGGGGCCTAACTCATCTGTTGCTTCCAAGCGAATAACCATATTTTGAAACAAGATAATAATTATATGTGTTACAAAACTGGTTTTGGAGGATTGATTTTAGGTCAGTAAGACTGGCAGCCCAAAGTGTGGCTGGACAAATGCACGAGTGTCAGCATTAAGCTAAGAAAGGAGTCTGGCTTGGAAATTTTCACACCTGCTTCAAATCACTAATGCTACAGTGTTGTCCCATTTACAAGCTGACATTTATTTTTGCACTTTAGACATCCCATGACTTCTCTGCAACAGTAAATAGCTCAAAGTGATTACACCCTGCCTCAGCTAGATCTATATTTTGACTAGCAGGTCTTGGCATTGTGTCCACCTCTGATCCCTCTCCAAAATGGTGCATGCAGGGCAAAAAATGTCAGTGAGGTTCATGAGGAAGATGAAAGCTTTACCACTCTATGCCATGTAAGGATATAAAGCCCCCGAGTCCTTTCCAACCTATTGTAGTAACCTGAAGCCATTTTGTGAGCATTGCTTTAACACATAAGTAGTGTTTCTCTGAAATATTATTTTGTAGTGTCTTAAAAAAGCAGTTAGTAAAATAAAGTTTTATTGGAGAAGATGAACAAAAATTTTAAGAAAGTAAATGAGATATAAGTCTGACCAAGCACATGTAGAAAATACAAAACCTTAATTGATTTCTGTATAACTTTGACATTAGAAATTCAATTTAGAAACAAGTACCTGGGATTGTAGAAGTACCCAGATTAGGGCATTTTATATTTTTATGTTGAAGTTCAAATATGTAAACTGATGGACGACTTCTCAAATCTCACAAAAGTCAAATATTTGCATATCTGAGAAATTAATTTCTTAAGAAACACATTCTCTATTCACACAGGGGAATTTCCTGCTGTGTCTTTTCCGAGCCATCCAATATTATCTTCCTTCTGTGTTTGTGTGTCATACAAGAAACACATTCCCAATTATTAGATTATAAAATTTCTGTTATTAAACCACTGTTGAGTTAATTGTTTATCTCCCTTGAGTTTCTGTAAAATGGTTAGAATCTTATGGTACCTTTAGATTGTTACTGCACAGCATCTGTAACTGATATGCTAGTTGCCACTTTGAATTCTGGGACTATGAGAACTTCTGTTAAATTGAGGTGAGAGCCAGGCTAAGTCCTAATACTTCAAACTTGTTGAGCTAATTAGTATGCCCTAAATTTTATGTCCCAATGGCTGGCTTAGAAGTGTTTGTATAAAAGCTTACACACTTCTTCTCCTTCTTTAATTATTTGTCCACTCTCAAGACAGGAAGACAGGTGGATGTCACATAACAATCTGAAAGGTTCTGTGTGCTATCAGATCTGAAAGGAATACTGGAATATAAAGATTCAGTTTATCTAGATAGACTTTCAAGAAGAGGAGAGGAGAGAGGGGGATGGCAGGAGGGAGGAAGGAAGGGAGGGAGGAGAGAGAGAGAGAGAGAGAGAGAGAGAGAGAGAGAGAGTTTACAGGAGAAATGTCCCTGAGTTAAGTGGGAAAAAAAATCTGGGACACTTGTCCTTGTCATGTATGTCCAAAGTGCTCCAACGTGGGCAGCAGGGGGCGCTCCTGCATGAAGCATACCCCCCCAAAAGTGCTTCCCTGTTGGAGAACACAGGTTCTTCCCACACCCCTCTCTCTTAGTGTTTATTCTTTGTCCAAAGACTCAGTGTGGCTGTCAATAAATTATATGTGCTTGGTACACACGATGATTAGTGTCTCAGGAGCTGTAAGAAAGTACACTTGGTATTCAGCTTGCCTTTTTGAATAAAGACTGGCCAGCTTTTATTTTATCTCACTGGATTAGCCAAAGGGGTTAAGAAGATGGAAAGTAGTGGAGGGCAGAGATGTCAAATGTCATTAAGCACTAGGAGGCAATTTCCTAAAGCAACAAGTGGACATCAACATCCCAGGACTAATTACTTAGTCTCTGTGATAGTTTAGTTTGTAAGATAGACTTCCTGGTAAGTTTTTGTTTTGTTTCGTTTTGTTTTGTTTTGTTTTGTTTTGTTTTTGTCACATTCAAATCCTCCTTTGGCCATGGCTGATCCCCAAACCCAGAGCTGTAACTTGATAAACTGAGGCCCAAGAAGCTGTCAGAGCCATAGCTTCTGCAGGGAGCCTCCAGCATATTGCTGCCTTTACAAGCGAATGTGTGAGATGTTTTACTTACTCTGTATTATATCCAAATTGGAAAAAGTGCAAACAAACAGGACTTGTTCAGTAATTACACACACCACGAATCCCAGAGCAATATACCCTTCCCCTGTCCCCACATTATACATATATTCAAGCATACCCCACCCCCCAGTGGCAGTACAACCCCCACACAGTCCCCATTACAGAGACATATCTATGAGCATCAATACTCACCATATTGACCTCAGAAACCATATCAATGCTGGCGATATCAATGTTCATTCCTACGGCCACAGGGGGACCTGCAAGCCAAGATGATCAGCCACGTGACTTCTCAGAACTTAGTCATTCACACCAAGAGTTGTCTCTGGCAACTCTAAAGAAACCCCCTCTGTAGAGCTAATCCTCAGATTCATTATCTTCCTACATCTTTGCACTAAGAATGTGGAGTTACTCTTCTAGGAAAATGCACACATGTGCTGGCTGGACAATGATGCCAGCTGTGTCTACACATGTTGATGTCTCAGCATGTGAATTCCTACAACTCACAGCAACACAAGAGAGTTTTAGCCCTAGGAATTTGAGTGTATTGCATTGAAACCCCCTCCTTCTTTTCCCCACCCACTTCTGTGTGTAGGTTTTAACTCTTTGAGTTCCATTAAGAGTCTGAGCAGAATTAAATGGCCACATTAGCATATCTGGGGCTCTAAGGAGAGATGTCCTTTTTCCTCTGCTATCTTTATTCTCAATCCCCCAGACCCCCTGTTCCCCTATCCCACTCCCCATAAAGGGCTGGATAGAATCCGACATGAGCCACTTTAAACCATGGCCAGAACTCTTCTAAAGTAGGTGGGCACAGAGTGTTGAGGCCACCTCTCAGCCAACCGCCTGCACATTGTGTCCTCAAAAATACTCACATTATAAGAGAGCCCCGGTCGGGCACACCGTTAACTAAACTTAAGTGGCTTGTATCTCAAGAAACCTCAGACTGGGAACAAAGATGTATCACAGTGAAGGAGAAGGAGAGCAGTTACTAAGTCCGATCATACTCTAAGAGGGTCTTCTTCAAAGACCTCCCAAGTGCTGGACAGAAACAAACTGGCTTAAGTTTGGATCTGTTTCTCAGAAAGATAAAATAGGGAAACATTCCATACACCACATGCACCCACAACTAAGGAGAGGAAAGAGAGTGCACACAAAGCCCAAAAAGGCAGCTTAGCCTGGAGCTAGGCTCTTTCTTATTTGCAAGGCAATCCCATTACCTCCAAAATCTGGTCTCAGACGAATGTCATAGCCTTTCAACAGTCTGTCCACCGTCTCTTTAACCAGCGACATATTACTAGGGTCATTGACACTAAAGAAAAAAATGACAATAACCAGGAATGAATAAAGAAGACAGCACGGCATCTTCAACAGCCCTGCTCACAGAGAGGTATGCAGACAGAGCCCTGACAAGTGAGAAAGGAAAGACACTTACCTCTGAGCACAGACAGCGGCGATTATTAAGGGAAATGACCAAATTCCAAAGTAGCCCCTTTTCCGGACTCTCCACATCCCTTTAGTTTTTGGTGGGATTGAGGGATTCACTGAAGAGAGGAGATCCAACTTAGTCTGCCCAGTGCAGTAATTCTAATGTGGAGCGCATGCGCACGGCGTACCAAAACATCAAAGGGGCAGCGGCGGCTGCCGGGGACCGAGATTTCCTTGTTTAAAAAAAATTAAAGGGGAAAAAGGAAAAGAAGCATATATATGTGTAATATGTACATATTTGAATAATATTAAACTACTACCCCAGAAATGCATCCAGAGTAAAATCTTCGATATTGATTTTTTTTTCTTTAAGACAAAAGCAACCAGAGCGTCTGGTAAGTTTCTGTTCTAGGAGGTAGTTACACCTCACGATGTGATGGGGTTTTAGTGTGTGTGTGTGTGTGTGTGTGTGTGTGTGTGTGTGTGTGTGTGTGTGTCCCCTTAAATATTAAAAAGAAAAATAGGAGTACGGTATACAGGAGGAAGATTGGTTCCTGAAACCCCACTCCTCCCGGTCTAAGCAGGTTGAAAGGGGCAAGGAGTTGAACTTTATTTCCTTAAGAATAGCAATCCCCTGCCTGGGACAAGCGGAGGTGGTGGGGGTGGGGTGGGAGCGCTAGCAGTGGGGAGGGGAGCAGTGGGAACTGGAGTCCGAGGAGGAGAAAAAAAACCAATGGGAGGAGTGCTGAGCAAACGTTGGATTTTGAACGAGGGGGTGAGGGGGTGAGGGGGTGGGGGGGTGGGGGGTGGGGAGTGGACTGTGAATAGGAAAGAATCGGAATGGGCTTGAGAAGAAAGGGGAAGGATACAGGAATTCAAAGATGCTGGTTTTTCCTGGGAGTCAAGGGGCGAGCTTTTTCTTCACTACTCACGAGTGATTTCCTTCTCTTCCTCTTGCTCACCCTTTGCCCCCTGTTCCCTGGGAAGAAAACCTCGGGGTCCTGATTTCTGGAACTGTGACGCTCCTGACCCGCTAGTCCGGCTATTTATAGCAGGAGGGGGTGGGGGCGAGGGGAGCAGTCAGGCAAAGGCTTCACTGGGTTTGGGTCTGACTCTGCACTGGGAAATTATAAGTGGTCAGGATGAAGTGTGACTGAGGGACAAAGGAGGTGGGGGCGTGAGGGACAGAGGGTGACAGGCGTTCCAGCACAGGTGCGGGGCCAAAAGGCACCCTGCGCGAGGGCGGGAGGCTAGGTGGGATGCGCTCCTCTGGCCCCCCACGCCTTGCGGACGCACGCGCATGGCACGCGCGCGCGCGCGCGCACACACACACACACACACACAGAGAGAGAGAGAGAGAGAGAGAGAGAGAGAGAGAGAGAGAGAGAGAGGCACACACACACCCGAGACACACGTGCGATCACAGCTCTTGCCACCCACCACTCCTTACCTCACCAGCAGGAGCTCGCCGCCCACTACAGTGGCCCAACAGAGCTGCACCCCTGCCGCTCCGCTCTGGCCAGCTGAAGCTGCACCTCTGCGCCCAAACCCAGTGGTTCCCAAAAGAAGGCACAATGAAGGAACCCCGAGAGTGTCTGAGCCACCGAGCCACCTATCTACACACCAGTTTCCCCTCTTCCCTTTCCTAGCCCAAGGGGACCCAAGGCTGCCCCCTTTCCTCCTGCTCCAGGCTCAACACGGACACTAGATAGAGACTCTTTTCATAGGAAAAATCATTTCCTCTGCTCGGGGCGCGCGGGAGGCGGGGCGGGGTGGGGTGGGGGAAAAGAGGATGCAGAGAGCACCGAAACTGGGATGCCCTGGAGTCATGATCCCCGGGTTATCTTGGAGAATGGGAGGGAGCTGAGCAGGTGCCTCAACTACCCCGGCATTCTTTGGTGAAGAGGTGGAAAGGCGGACAGAGCTCAACCCTGGGTCCTGGACCCCAGTATTCAACCTAAATCTACTACTGAGCCTTGTTATTTACCGAGAGTGCCTAGCCTGTGCAGAAAGCCCTGCTTAAAACAATATTAGCTCGAAGTTGACTTCTTTGTGACCCGTTTTATGGGTTTAGAAACTAGCACATCGAATCTGAGGAACGTGTCCAAGGTCATTCCGGTGGAGAAGGGTGGAAAGTAAATTGTACTTTTAAAGCAGTGTTTCTAACCCTTAGACTAGACAACCTCAACTCTTAAATTCAGGACCTCACCCTCTGCTAGCTCCCTGCTGCCACGCAGGGGACATCCAAGTGCCCGCGGCGCCTGTGGGATGGAAAAGCTCACAGATTACACCGGACTGGTGGTCCAGCCAGTCTCTGGTGAGAGCAGGAACCAGATCCACAGGGTTCACAACTAGCTTGGTGCTGCAGGATTCCAGTTTAGGACTCTTAGTCCCCACTGCGGCCAGGTCCAGCTCCCCTCTTGACCCACATAGTACATGACACCCCACCCCCACCTCCTCTGGGCGCGATCGCCCTGAGACATTGAGAGTCATTATTCTGGGGCAGCTTAGAGAGGTGACTCCAAGGGAACTGTGGAGGAGGGATGGTTGCCAGCAGGAATCTGGTAGTTTCCCTAGGATAGAAGACAAAACTGAGGGAAATAGTCTGGGGAAGTTTCTAGGTTAAAGACAGGTAAAGCATAGCATCAGAAACACAGTGCCGATGTACTACTGCATGACTATCTGCAAAGCTGGAGGCTTACATGAAACACACACACACACACACACACACACACACAATGGTGTGGGACAGAGGGAACTTTGACGATTTCTCTTCTTTGCTCTTATAGTAAGACTAATATTCAAGCTAAGTGTAATAAAGGAAGAAAGATATGTTTCAATAACCAAAAGATTCCCAGAGTAGTTAGCCAATAACTTGATCAAGCCCTAGAAAACTCCTTTCTCTCCAAAAATATCTCCAACCTCAGACTCACTTCTATTAATTACTCCTCTCATCTGTCCATCACCTTCAGGAAGGTTTTCTAGGGCTGAAAGAATGAAGTTCAGTAAACAAAATAAATTACAAAATACATCCATCCAAAATTATAGTAGTGGTTCGATACATAATTAGATAAGTACATATTGAAGATCTATTATGGTTGGATCTTCTCAAAGACCTAGAAATAACTGCAAGGCACTGATGTCTCTAACCTGTGGTCTCCTTTATTTATCTAATCTAGATAAATGTTAATACTCTTTTCTCCATCGGGTTAATGTTGAATGATATAATCGCTTGAGTAGCATTTGTCATGTGATTATCACATATTAGCAATCTTTGATGAATGGACACCAAAGCAAACAACGTAGATTGGCAGTCATCTTTAAAGATGGGAAGAACAGAAATCATATGTAATTATTATACATTTGCTTAAGGAGAATAAAAGAGCATCCATTTGGAGAAAATCAAAAGAGCATTATAAACGATGAGAAAACAGAATGTCAAAAGATGAAAGGAGATCCTTTGCCTCTACATGGTAGCTCCCATGGACATCTATTATCAGCGACAACAGGGACTAATATTAAAAAGACACTTATTCTAGTTATACGATGCAAGATGGACATGCCTAAAATAGATTGTATTCCTGAGACTCTTGGGAAGATTTGCTGGTATAGCTACTTAGGAAAATCCAAAACTGGGAAAGAAATATCACATTTAATCTGAAGTTGTGTGGACCCATGGAAAACATGATCCAAGATCCAAAATGTGAACTCATGGGCAAAATGTCAGCACACAAAGAAAGCATGGTTTTATAGTTATCTCTGAGTCTCTAGTATATGGACACGAAGTGGCAACAGCCATCCGCTGTCTATCACTCTTTTCTTTGTGCACTATTTATTCATCATTACGGACAAATGTTATTTGAACAGCATTGACAGTGATGACCAGAAAATAGATACAGTCCTCACCCTCTTGGAATGTATATTCTAATATTATCATAGAAATAATCGCAAACTGAATGTGTGGAAATGAAGTGGTCTCTTACTGTTTGTGACAACTCACTCTTAGGATGCGGGTAAAGCATGCAACTGAAGAAATAATTTCATGAAATTTGAAAGGTAAGCTATCCTTGGGCTGGAACTAAACTAAAAATGTCTTCCCTGTTGGTTAAATCCCATAGCACCTAGAGGTGTTATGCAGGCAGCCACAAACTCTAGGAGTATAGTGCCAACTTATCAGGCAAGAGAAGCTCACTTGTACAATAATTGCACACTTGTTGTGGGGTGACCAAAAGTCTTTAGATTGTATCTGAGGCCCACTCCACAGGAGAGGATGCATGCCTCCTACTTTAAACTTGGTTAGAATAATAAACCTTGGGGAACCTTACCACTGTTGTTTGCCAAAATTGATATGGCAGTGTAGATGATTATGTTTAGATCCATAGACAAAGAAATCTTTCTCACCCTAACTTAGAGAAGCTTCTCTTTGCAGCAAATGGCAGTGAACTTGGAAACTCATGGCTGCTCAAGATTGTTAGACTAAATGATGGTTGAGTGCTCAGCTCTTAACAAGACACTTAACAACACTACAACAAGAGGTAATTAAGGCAATGCATGATCCAGAAGGTAGGGAGATAGCAAAATGCTATCCTTAGGCCAGGACACAGCACTGCAATCATAACCTCACAGCAGCCTCAGCTGCACTGTGTTGGAACAAGACTGGACATGTCAATAGATAATTCTGAATCTAGTCGGGGCTTATGGGACTCTGACCTACTCTGATGAATTACTGACAACTGATGGATTCTTGAGCAGGTAAAGTTATCTCTCTCAGAGTATACCGAAGAGTGAGTTTACTAAACTCCAGTGGGTAATCATGAACCTACAACCACAGGGGTGATCCTGGTTAAAACTCAGTGAGTCACAAAACAAATCAGTAAGGCATGAGGCATGAATGAGGGGAGAGGACCCATAACAGGGAGGAGTATGATAGAGGTGGAAAAGAGATAAGAAAGAGCTGGAGGTGGAGGAAACTATGTACTACGTGGGAAGGAAATAGGGAAAGAGCAAATTTAACCAATAATAAGAAAGATAAGCCATCCTGGTCTAGAGCCGAGGAAGGAACTAGAGGTTGAGGACAGAAGTAGCCAAGGAAGAGACAATGGGAACATGGCTACGTTCCGAAGCAGAGGTGAGGCTGATGAATCTTAACCACACTGGAGAATGACAGGCATGGCTGCAAGGGATCTGTCAGAATAGAGGGGCAATGCACACGAGAGATGACGCTGCTCTGAGTTAAGATGGCGGTGATAGAAACAAACATGCCACTCTTATCCTAAAGACAAACTGGCTAACTCTTCTGACAGATGGGATCTGGGGAATGGAGGTTAGAAGGATTTGGGGATGACTCCTATATGTCTGGTCTGAGCTAAGGGGTGGTAGTGATAGTCAAGTAATGCTGGTTAAGATACATTCAGGTTGACCATGTTTCAGTACATCTTACAAGCAGAGGTTCCCCTTATATTTCGCTCTCTGCATTCTAATGCTTAGAATTGAGGGTTGAGAGCTAGGTTGGGGCCAGAGCATCACCCACTTCTTGGCATTGTATACTTTCCTCTCTTGCTTTATTAATCTTTATTTTTGAATGTATTGCTACGTAATTATAGCCATATTTTACCCATTTCGTTTTTATCTTTCTGAATCAAAATAAGACATTGTAAAATGTTTTTTTCTTTGATTTTGTTGGTGTTCTCTTCTAGAACCAACTAGTATCCCTCTCAGACTGAAGACAATGTGATTGATTGCAAAAAGTCACTGGAGCATGAGCCTTATCCATGAAGAATGACCAGAGAAGAAAACTTGGATATTCTAGAAGTTACTTTCTGGCCTGATACTGGGGGAAAATCCTGATGATTTGGGAAGAAAGTTTCATGGCAGTGATTGCTTGTTTTGCTAAGCCATCTAAACATTTGAATTTATAATTATGTTTATAAAATGAATAATGACTCTCGGCTCTGAATATTGATCTATCTTTTTAAATAATGTCCAGAAAATTAACAATATTCAAGAGTAGAAACAGTCCTCGATAACATGTAGAAATGAAGAATAGTGTGTGATACATACACACACACATACACACACACAAATACAGATATTACATGGCATTCCACAGCACAAACTTGAACCTCTTAATAAAGCATTGTCAGGTATATGGCTGCCTGGACAACTATGATGCTAAAATAAGAACTGATTAACACACACACACACACACACACACACACACACACAGGCTAACAAAACAGTTCTCTCAGGTCCGGAAAAATGACACTGTAGAATTATGAAGAACTGAGTTCAAATCCACAGAGCACAAATAAAGTTGGATGTAGTAGTGTATATTTGAAATCCTGATGCTTCTCTGGGGAAATTTGAGGAGGTGCTAGAAGAAGCCAATGGACTAGATATCCTGGCATATGCAGCAGCAAAACAACAAAGGCTCTGCCTCAAACGGGGTTAAAGGTCAGTACCAGAACTCTGGCAGTCCTCTGACTTCTACCTGTGTGCCCTGGCACAGGCATATGCCTGCATTAAATAAAACTAATGCACATGTGCACATAAACACACTATACACACACACACTGGGAAATCTTATGTGCCAGTAGGTCTGACTAAATGAGTTCATGAGGTATGGTTCAACACTGTGTTGGCTAATTAATATCTCTGGTTTATTTTTCTGGCTAACTTTGCCTTTTCTGAGACCTAAATAGAAAATTCTCTGGAAATACCATAAAGTATAAATTAAGCTTATGGATTAATAAGAATTATTTTTTTTTACTCTAAAGAAAAATATGTGAATTCCATGTGTACTCTTTTCTGTATATCCTTCAACAGGTGGCATTAACACTGGACTTTAGTTTGGGTAAACTATATGGACACAGTAAACTATAAATCACTTTAAAATGTTTAACTACCGATATATTAACAAGAATAATACAATAGCTCATTGTGTCAAACATTATTTCAAATGCTTTATGGAAGGGAATCTATTCAGTGCAAACAACATGCCTACATGATGCAATTTCTCTTTCTCAGACAAGAAGAAAAAGACATCTCAGTGCATGTTTTTCTCCATTAATTTGTTTATTTATTCTCTACAGATGGACCAAAACCCCTCCCTCCTCTGCTCCCAGTCCCACCCTTACACCCTCTTAGAGGATGAGCTTAGTCCTAATATCAGTGTCATTAAGGTCACAGTTTGTGAAAAAAGTATTCAAGCACTCAGGCCCTTCCTGAAAAAGGAAACTCTGTCTTCTGAAGCTCTCAACTTTTCTTTCTCATCCACTAAGTTAATATAACTGAAATAAAATCTCAATTCCAACAGAGGGGCTCTTCACTTTACAAATCAAATGACCAGTAGGCACTCTTGAGGCCTGAGTTATGAGACATATTTTAAAGTAGGACACCTTTAAGCACCACCTCAGATTAATCGATCTTCAAGAATACAGAAAGCAAAGTGCACCTCAAAGTAGGAAATGAAATTAGCAATGCTTCAAATGGAGGCAAATTGTTCAATGAGGAAATTACCTAGAGTCTGACACCACAGGGATGCTAATTATATTCACATAAGTCTCAGCAGTAATAAAACACTACATCCCCTGTGCTAGAGATGGATGTAATAGAAAGGAAGTTCTTTTTTTTCCCCACTGTTTCTCAAAACCTGAATGGGGAGAATAAATAGAAGTCCTTTATCAATGTACATATGCAAAATGATAGACATGACAACAGGAAAGAACCACAAACGATATTTTACATTCTCTCTTAGATCTCTAGCCAAGGAGAGGTGTCTAAAATTGGGTAATCTTGACGTTCGCAAGGTGAATTTCTCTGGAACACTGGTCATGCTCTCTTGTGGCATTTCTAGTGTTCTCTCCTTTCTCAGGATGGGTATCTACCTGGCTGTGATTGCTAATGACCCTAAAGTTTTTAAAAATTTTGAGAGCCTACCAAAATGCCAGCACTCTGAAAAATGTGTGTATTTTTCAGAAGTTAAAGCTGAAATAAGACTGTCATAACTAAGGTTGGAAGTACATACTTATATTCAAGCAATCAGGAGAAAAGTTATATCTCAAAAATAAAAACAAAACAAAACAAATTCAAATAAGGCTAACCAAACCAAAATAAAAAGATATCACTGAAGCTTGGTATGATGGGGCATACCTATAATCCAAGACAAAGACATGATCTCTATGAATTGTCTATGTAACAGGGCTATATACTAAAAAATTGTCTCAAAACAATCTATATGGTGCTTAAATTAGAGACTATTTAGTTAAATGCTTATAATGTCTAATACTATGCCTTTGATAGTCCAGTTATAGTTAATATAGAAAAATATATTTAATATACTTTATAGTATATGTTGAGAAACCTACAAAAATAGATCTTAAAGATTTTATATTTGGAGATGTGTTGGGAATATAGCTTAGTAGTAAAGTGTTTAACAAACAACATACAAGATCATTGGTTTGAAGCCCAGCATTAGAAAATGAAAAGCTCCAGGATTTCTATTTTCAGACAGACTGCATCTCTTCCCACCTTTGTATGTCTACAGTCAACTATGTTCATGACTCAAGTGCTTTATCAAAGTAGCTCTTTGCTAAACATATTGTGGTTTTCTTCTCATTTTGTTAGTCACCAAGCCCAGCAAACTGTTCTAACTTTTATCAGTGTTCACAACAGTTTTAACTGCTAGGTAAATGGAATGACTCACTACAAATACATTCCATTCTTGCTTACTGTCTTGCTTTCTCTGTGATGACCACCAACAATTCATTAATCATGAAAATTTCCCAAACATATGTCGGGGGTCACTTAGTGCTGTTGGTTTTGCAAGTGTTGAAAACAAAGATCCAAATATCTAAGGTAAGACAGTATTATTATTATTAAATGTTATTTAAAACTTTAGGGTACATTCAGTATCTTGATATATATATATATATATATATGTTAATTTTTATTGATGTTAATTTTATATATCTTGATATATATGTTTATATATATATAATTAACATATATATATGTTAATTTTTCAGTTCTGTTTTGTGAAAGTTGGCTTTATTTGTAGCTAGGGTCTCTTCTACCAACGGACACTAGCTGTCCAAGGTCAACAGAGCTGAGAAGATTAACAGGTTTTTGATTTCCAAAGTTGGGATGCAATATAAGGGTATATGTGCATGGGTGTACAAAATGCACACATGTATAAGAGCCGAGTGCCTGTGGAGGCTGAGGGTCAACCTTGTTATCTTCTCTACTTATGTTCCATATTATAATTATAAAATTATCATCATAGTTATTATTTTTATTATTAGGCCTTTTTACTCATCTTAGTGGTTAGTAATTCAACTGCACTGGCTTTTTGGTGAGCATTCAGGTTCTTAACACTGTCTGCCCTCCCAGGGCCTGGTGTTAGAGAAATGAAACACCAAGTCTGATTGTTAAATGGGTGATTGAAATCCAAACTCAGGTCACTAGATTTGGCAGTATTTACTTTACCTATTGAATCATCATCCCAGATAGTAAATAAAAATGCAAATGCATAAATTCTATGAAAATGTTTTTGTTGCATAATCATTTCTATGAAACATATCACATGTAACTATGGACTTTTCTTTAACAATAAAATTATTCCTTCATTGCAGGCGTGGTGGTACATGCCTTTAATCCCAGCACTTGGAAGGAAGAGGCAGGAAGATCTCTGTGAGTTTGAGGCCAGCCTGGCCTACATGGTAAATTTCAAGACAGTCAGAGCTATGCATAATACCCTATCTTGAAAAAAACAAACAACCAACCAAATAGTTCTTCATGTTTATCATTTGGTCTGAGGATAAGGTCACTGCTAATGCTAACCATCCTTTCCTGACATGCTTTTTTTCTACTATATCTACATTCCATTTAATTCATCCTCAATAGTATGAGGTAGGTCCTTATTGGCTCTAATTCACAATATTGGGCAGGTGTCACAGTGGTGTGATTAAGCAAAACCTTATAGCCAAAAGCAACGGCATTAGTTGAAGGATACAGGAGTGATTTCCTTCGTTAACTGGAACGCCATGAATAAGTTGTGTCAGCCTCTGCTCTCTTCCATTTGTTTTAGCGGATCATAGAAGCTGCATGAAGGCATGCTTTGTTCTTAGTTCTTGAGGGGCAGATGTTCGTTTAGGTTCAGATAAACAAGAGTAGCGAGTCAAAGCCATTCGCCTGAGTTGTGCTGTGTGGGGGCGGAGAACCACATCACTGCTTTGTCTTTATTTAGGACTAAATTATATTAAACAGAAATCTCAATAACTCATTTCTGTTCGTGTATATATCTTTAAATATAATTATTTTTATGAGGGCTAAGCTATGTGATTAACTGTTGGAACTAATGATGTATTCATTTACTGGGAACAAGGAGTAATTTCCGGGAATCTGATACATTTCAGCACAAATGTTATTCAGAATGTGTACTCTGGCTGGTTTACCAGATGGTTTTGGACATGCCAAGCTCAGGTATTCAAATTGCATCATCCTACAAACCTCGAACATTGTCTCAACTTTCAGTTCTGACTATGTCACCAAGGAAGTCTCAGTAGATGGTCAGATGTCATGGACATTTCTCTAAGACTTACCTGTCCATTTTAACAGAGGGTTTTAACTGGTCACATTTAAAATAATAGATTTATCATTTTGGTTATATTTATACCATTGTCTTCTCTAATCTGATTCCTCAAATGTAGCTATTACTTCCTTTATAAACAAAAAAAGTTAAAAGTCAATATAGTTAGGAATTAGATAAAAGAGCAGAGCAGGTGATAGCTGGATTAGACAAACCAATCTAGGTGGTATGGAAACAGCTGAAACATGGCGTTGATTTGAGCAGGAGCTTGCTGTCATTTCCATAACAGAATTTCCCATCTTTCATAAAACACTTATTGGTTTTTTCATGTGAATGAGGGTTTTGCCCACAAGAATGTATACCATGTATGTTCCTGGTGCTCACAGAGGCCATTAAGAGGCCTCACATCCCCTGAACACGTAGGTGGAGATGGTTGCGAGCCACACTATCAACTGAACCCAGTCCTCTGCAAAAGCAGCAAATGCTTTTACCAACTGAGCCCTCATAAGAAAAATTCCTGTCATTAAACTGCAGTAAATTTCCTCTAACTCAGTAATATCTTCTGTGCTTACCAAATATCAGTAATGCAGGCAATCAATAGACATGGATACGAGGTGATCCTGAACATTCTCCCAAAACAATGACATCTTTCTGAGACTAAGCATCAAAAGTCTAGTTCAGAAACTTAGGAATATGCTGAGCCTCCGTGTACCTGTGAATTTTCATCAAAGAACAAAGACAGGAATTAATGCCCCCCCCTTAAGGAGTTTATTGTAGCAGTGAGAGGAAGGAAGCCGCCACGAATGGTATAAGCAACAAGATATTAATTTCACAGGAAAACTATAAATCAAAAGGAATACAATCTTTGGTGAATATAAAAGATCAGAGTTTGCTGGGTGCTAATGGAAAAGACTAAACTGACAATAAACTGTTCTGGAAATGGTCCTTGAAGGATGGGCAGGACAAGGCTGACGTGACTAGTGGGCTATGGCAGAGTTTGGAATAATTTTTTGCATGATTGTAATGTATGCATATATTGAAGAGACAAAAATGGCAAAGGCAGGTAAGGTACAGGATGTTCAAACTCAGGTGCAGATTACAAACTGTGTCGATAGACAGTGTGTTCTAGAATTCAGTCTTGTAACACTTACCATTCTTTATTTTAATCAGGAATAAGGATGGCTTTTACCGTAGCACTTAACGTAGGTGTTGGCAGGTACTCCACATTGCAAGGGAAACATACAGAGCAACCGTAAACAAAGGTAAACAATAAAGATGAGTAATAGTTTGAAGAGCAATAGACCTGAAAAGTATTAACAGTACTGGGTAGCACACAGTAAAGTCTCACAAGTAACAACAAAGACAAATAAACACTGAAAACACCTTAACAGCTACCAATAGTATTTCTCATCCATATTTATGGGTCATACATTTGTAACATATGACATGGCCTCTCAAACCATTTTAACCTCAGTATAAATGTTCACAACTGATGTACAAAATGCTTAGGTAACATATCCTTTCAAAATCAGAAGGAAACTTGGGAGGTGGTCGGGGGAGAGCATACTCAAGTATTTTTTAGGCTCTGGGTTCAATCCTTAGCACAAACAAACAAACAGAAAAACCTACCGTAAGAAAACAGTTAAGAATTTATAGGAAGGTAAGAATGGAACAGATCTTCCTCTCAGTATTCTATTACTTCACAAGAGGTAAAAATAGATCATAAGAACTTGTTTGCTCCTTTTCCATATGGGAAAAGGGAGTATAAAGGGAAGGGGAAAAAATAAACCACTAAGATACTATCAGGACTAAAACTTAAGGCTTGGGGTTTCCTTGGAGAAGAGGAGAAAAAAATCTAAACCTTAAAGTTTAAAAATAATTAGGTATCTGTCATCTATAGCAGCCTCTGAAGATGGGAAGTGAAGGCCCTGTTTTGGAAAAAGCTTCCAGCAACCATTGGTGGGCTACTGTAATTCTATGATTTCTTTCCTCAAAAACAGGAACTTTTAAATAGATACCTAGCAACATTGGGCGTGCATCTACAAACAGGATAGTTTTTGTCCTTCTTCTTTTGCTAAGGATGCACAGCAGAAGAGAGAAGCAGAAGATGCCTCCCTGAGCATGCTGGATCTATCGTATGCTACTAGCTAGGAAGCTATGTCAGCAAATTACACTAGGGTCCTCTTCGCCAGATCAGACTCTGTCTTCTGCTGCATGGCCTTTTCTTAACTACCTCCCTTCCCTGTCCCCCCCACACTTGCTTATGATTCGCATGGGAATTTTTCTCCCAAAGTCTCAGTGAAAGAACTGAATCTAAGACTAGTTTGAAGTGTATCTAGAAAAGAAATGATCGTTTCTGGAAAAGAAGGTATTGTTGTTGGATCTCCTTAGATTCAGAACATAAAGTAACAGAGCTCATTGCTGAGTCTTAATACTAATTGTATGATTGAGTAATGCCATGGTACAAATAAGCGAAAACTACCTGATCTCTTTTGTCTTAAATATAAATGAGAAGGTCAAATGCAGGTGAATCCTTCTATGATATAAAGCAGATGTGGGCAAACTATGGATCTGGCCAAAAGCAGTCTTATCTCCTGCTTTACTATTTTCA